>JAWWEO010000021.1:16446929-16475824 GCA_035582975.1 Ormyrus labotus | reverse complement strand
AATAAAAACGAGATAATAATGGAACAATAAATTAGTTAGGAGGAAACTAACTGCCAATGACTTGGCAGCGGTTTTTTCACATAGAGCAGTAATTTACTATTACTCTGTACGCATACTCACAGAAAATGATATGTCTTATTAGAGCTTGTTAAGCAGTAAAGTCATTCGATAACGAGTTTGCACCTAACAATTTTCTTAACAATGTACAGTCTCTTCTTTAATCCGAATAGAAATATCCTTTTGCGTCACAATCTATGATTAAATAAGCCTAGATTAAATTATTCCGCAGAACTGCACTGCACATTTATTAAAGTCCTCTAACTAAACCGATTGAAATCCGCTCGTATTTTTATGAGTCTCGCATCGACTCCTCCGTCGTTGTCAGCATTGTATTATTTTTATTTCAAAATTCCATTTACTCGTCTCTTTCTCTCTATTATTCTTAGATTCAACGATTTAAAGCTGATCGAGGACGACAATTCCGGAGTTCAAGTAACAATCAACAATGTCATGTACAAAGGTTTGTTTCCTCCAATAATTCTCTCTCGTAAAAAAAGTCAACCCTCGCAATTCGAAATCTAAAAAGCCCGAAAACTCTCCGACAGTATCGAAAGACACGCCTGCCGGTACGTCGTTGAACACCTTCGTTCGCGAGGTGGCCAATCTGAAGGGAACCAAAGCCATGTGCCACGAAGGAGGATGCGGCGCCTGCATCGTCGTCGCAGAAACGAACGCCGGGATTATGTCGGTGAATTCGTGCCTCGTTCCAATTTTCATCTGCGATGGGTAGGTCTGATGCTATTGTTCGGTTAAAGAAAATTTCACACGCCGCGGCGCAAGGCTATTGTTGATGCTGCGTGCGACGACACGCTTTGTGATTTAACATAATTAAATAAAAGTCAGACGAGCTCGTTGAAATATTATTTCCGTAAGATAATTAAAATGAGGACATGTTTTTTTTTCTACTTGTGTTTTTCGATGGAAGTATGTATTTATTAATTTTAAGGTATTAAATTAATGATGATAGTTATTTGTATTACATTTTAGTATAATTTTATTAGTATTTTAAATTAAATTTTTTGTTAAATAAAGCTGGAAAATTACAACGATAGAAGGTCTAGGAAATAAAAAGACAGGCTATCATACGCTTCAAGCGGCTTTAGCTGATATGAATGGATCGCAGTGCGGATTTTGTTCACCTGGATGGGTGATGAATATGCACAGGTTGTTTATAATAAACCTTATATAAACATAGATTCTTTTTTACGGAAGTTACTGTAAGGATTTCTTTTACAGCCTCACGCAAAATGTAAAACTGACCATGAAGGAAGTAGAAAATTCTTTCGCTAGTAATTTATGTCGATGCACTGGGTACAGACCAATTATGGATGCCTTCAAAAGCTTCGCAACCGATGCCCATCCTGCAATGAAGCAAAAACTTAAAGATATCGAGGTAATTACTTCATTCGCAATCGATTCGTATCCTTAAACATATCTAAGTACGCGTAAATTTTTGCTTTCAGGATCTGTACAATATAAAATCGACGTGCAGAAATTGTCCGAAAAAGACTTGCAACGGCACCTGCAAGGATTTAGAAATCGTTTACAAATCGAGCGTCCCGAGGGAATTGAAGCTAGACTTGAAAGACTCCACGAAATTTCGAAAAGCTCTGAGCGTAAGCAGCGTTTTTGAAGTTTTCGAAAAGCACCCGGACGCTTCTTACGTCATTAATGGAGGGAACACGGCGCACGGTAAAAAATTAAAAATTCGTAAGATATGAACCTAATTAGAGTAATTCTCACGTTGACTGCAGGTGTTTACCGACTGCCAAAGAAACAAATATACATCGACGTTAATAATATCTCGGAACTGCATAGAATAGAGAAAGAGAATGACAGTTTGATATTAGGAGCCAATGTTACCCTTTCGACGATGAAATCAACTTTTGAGAAGTATGCAAGTGAGCCCGGATTCGAGTACTTGCAACGTATGGCGGAACACATCGATCTCGTCGCAAGCATTCCCATACGAAATGTAAGTACGGAAGACGTTTGTTAGTTTTTTCGGCAAATAAATGATCGTTTTCGTGTAGATTGGAACTATAGCAGGCAACTTAATGATAAAAAATCAATATCGAGAATTTCCATCGGACATTTTTTTGATTCTCGAAACAGTAGGAGCGGAACTTCACGTTCGTATGTAAACACTAATCTGTACTTTAATGAAAAATAAGCTATTTACGTGAATGAATTAAAATTTTTTACAGTCAATTCTCCGAGTGACAAAGTCAGTGTACAGCTGAAAGACTTCTTAGACTTACCTATGAGTAAAAAATTGATGTACAGCATTATACTTCCAAAAATCAGCAAGGATTACGTATACAAAAGTTACAAAGTAATATTTAATATTTTAACAGCTAACATAATATTTAACAACTTATGAAATAAATTTTATTACATTTCCAATGTTTCTACGTAACAGATAATGCCCAGAGCGCAAAATGCTCACGCTCTTATCAATGCTGGTTTTCTATTTAAATTAGACGGTACTGGAAAGGTTTTAGAGAGACCAAACGTCCTTTTCGGCGGCATAAGACCAGATTTTGTAAGTATAGTAGCCTTTTGTAATCTTAAGTTTTTGAGCTTACTATTCTCCTTTGCAGCTCCATGCGGAAAAAACCGAATTATATTTAGAAGGAAAATCAATTTTCGATGCTAACGTCGTGAAAGAAGCCTTGACTACTTTAAGTTCAGAACTTCATCCCGATCACGTTTTGCCAGATTACAAGCCAGAATTTCGAAAACTCCTAGCTATATGCTTACTTTATAAGGTACACTTTTCAAACGAGGAAATACTAAATCAAGAAAAAAAATGTTATTACTACCATGTTTTTAGTACATTTTGCAAGTGAATCCAGACAAAATCAGTCCCAAATTACGAAGCGGCGGACCATTGCTAGAACGTGGCTTGTCGTCGGGAAAGCAAGATTTCGATACAGATCGTAACCTTTGGCCCGTTAATCAGCCGATGCCGAAAATCGAATCTATTTATCAAACGTCAGGAGAAGGCGAATACATAAACGATCTTCCCATAAAAAGCGACGAAGTCTTCTGCGCTTTAACTATAGCCGAAGCTCCTGGAAAGATTGCCAAAATAGATTATAAAGAAGCTATGGTAACCCCATTATTTATTAACCGCTTTTAATCAGTACTCGACATTTAAAATGTGCGACTTGTAGGAAATAGACGGAGTAATAGCCTATTACACGGCAAAGGATGTTCCTGGAAAAAATGCATTTATCATTGGAGCCTGCAAGTTCATGTTATTGGACACCGATGAACCGGTACGTAATGAATGCTTTCGAAAAAACTCTTTTTTTTAATATCGATTATTCCTTCGCAGCTATTTGCCGATGGAGAAGTAACGTACGCAGGACAACCGTACGGAATAATCGCCGCCAAAAGTCAGAACATAGCTCAGTACGCAGCGTCAAAAGTAAGACTCGTCTACCCGGACGGGCCGAAGAGAAAACCGATGGTTACCGTTCATGATGTTATAGCCAGTAACGACAAAACTCGAATGGTTAAAATTTTAGACTGGCCCGCAAAACAACCGCCAGGTAAAAACCGACTCGCGATTTTTCGTATCGTACAGTGTTGCGTAACTTTGTAATAACCCGTCGTTGCGCGCTGCGCGTACAATTTTTATCGATCGTAATCTTCCGAATAGGAAACGACGTCAAGCTCAAGATGAAAGGCACTTACGAATGCGGACCTCAGTATCATTTTACGATGGAAACTCAGACCTGCGTCTGCGTGCCCATCGAGGATGGAATGGACGTTTTCTCCTCGACGCAATACATGGATCTCACTCAGACGAGCATAGCTGGAGTACTTGCAGTACCGGTAAACAGGTAAAAACAATACCCTTGCCGTATATTTATATAACTGCCTTTTCAATTTTTCTCTCCCGCATTTCTTTTCGCCAATCGCAGCATAAATCTGCGAGTGCGCAGACTGGGCGGCGGCTACGGGGCGAAAATCAGCCGAGCGACGCACACCGGATGCGCCTGCGCCCTGGTCTGCCACAAGCTGAACCGGCCGGCGCGGCTGGTCCTGTCGATCGAGGACAACATGCGCACGGTCGGGAAACGCGTGCCCACCTACCTTGAGTACGAGGTCGCGGTCAACGAAGTCGGCAAGATTCAAAAGCTCGACGCGACTTACTACGGTAACCTCGGCGCCTCGTTCAACGAGACTCACGCCTACGGGGCTATGGGACACTTTTATAACTGCTACGACGTGAGCACCTGGTCGTCCTTCGGTTACGACGTCGTCACGGACACGCCGTCGAACACGTGGTGCAGGGCCCCGGGTGAGTTGGTCGTTCGAGGGCTTTGTGCTCGGTGGAAATCATTGCAATAAGTGGTTGCTTTGTTGTTACTTTTTTTTGTTGAAAATTTTAAACGTCGATTATTCAGTGAATGTCTATTTTTTGGTAATGCTTTATTAGGTTCGACGGAAGGCGTTGCAATGATAGAAAATGTAATGGAAAGGATTGCGAGAGAGACCGGAAGAGATCCTCTCGACGTAAGGATGATTAATATGAATGAAACCGACAAATTGTTTTTGGAAACAATGATCGATGATTTAAAGAAGTCTTCCGACTACGATCAGCGAGTGAAGGATGTAGAAAAATTCAATAATGTAAGAAATAGTAAATGTTTAAATTTTTTATAGGACTAAATCTACTTTAATCGTAGGAAAATCGTTGGAAGAAGCGTGGAATATCTTTGGTTCCAATGAAGTATCCGCTTGAAATATACGGACAGTTCCACGCAATCGTTTCCATTTTTGCTCGAGATGGTACAGTTTCAGTTTCAACTGCGGGGATTGAAATGGGTCAAGGAATTCATACAAAGGTGAGATATATCGCTTTTCTAACTTTACCCCGTCGGAAAAAAACTTTTTTAAAGAAACTTAAAATAACTACGGTGGGGCTTACCGAGGACTAGTCTTTTCCCCGTAGGGGAAAGCCGACGGCGGGGTTTACCGGGGTCTTTATTACCCGGTAAGCCCCACCGACGGCGGGGTTTACCGGGGTCTTTTTTACCCGCTATGCCCCGCCGTCGGTGGGGCTTCCCGGGAAGTTTCTGTAAAAGTTTTCATAAAGTTGAAAAGGCCCGGTAAACCCCGCCACCGGCTTCCCCTTCGGGAAACAAGACTTTATTTGTGTTTTTACAGGAGTTGTTTTTCCCTTTATCTTTTGACTTTCTAGCGTGTTAATTCTACAATTACAATCCTTTTATTAGAGATAGAAGTCCTTTAGTAACCAATTGATTTCCTCTTGTCGTAAATCAATTTTTAAAATCGAAAATATATTTGCGTTCATAATGATTTCCTTTTGTGACCAATCAACTTGATTTAGAGAGGATTTTTCATGAGTCACAAGAGGAAATCCGCTAGGTTAAATATTGAGAAGAATTTCCTCTCCTGACAAGCGGATTCCTTTTGTAATTTTGTATAAGAGGATCATTTTTTGAGTGTTCTATTTCTATTAATAATGATTGAAATTTTTTAGGTGGCGCAAGTGGCAGCTTATACATTAGGTGTAGATTTAAAAATGGTGAGCGTGAAACCGAGCATTTCATTGACAACCCCGAACAGCTTCGTTACCGGCGGCAGTCTTGGAAGCGACGTCTGCGGATACGTAAGCAATGCCCATTTTTATTCATTTCTTTAATGTAATATTTAAAACACTTTTTTAAGGCAACTCAACAAGCGTGTAAGGAACTTATGAAAAGGCTAGAACCCATAAAAAAAGAGTTAGGCGGAAATCCTAATTGGCAAGAGTTAGTAATGGCTGCTCACATGAAAGAGGTAGACTTGTGCGCTTCTTTTATGTAAGTTTATTCATTTTTAGGAAAAGTTCAAATTCACTTAAAGGCATTCTAAGTTTTGATATTATTTAAAGGTTTACTTCACAACAAGAAATCAAATCATACTCAATTTACGGATGCACAGTGTCGGAGGTCGAAGTAGATATTTTGACAGGTCAAATTTTAGTTTGTAGAGTAGATATATTGGAGGACGCCGGAATTAGTTTGAGTCCAAAAATCGATATGGGACAAGTTGAAGGAGCCTTTGTGATGGGAATCGGTTACTGGACTTGCGAGGATCTGATTTACGATCCCGAAACTGCTGCTTTGACAAATTTCCGAACATGGGTGAAATTTATTTTTTAACTTTGTAGTGATTATTGTTTAAGTATCCCTGTTACTTAATATTTCATAATCTTATCTTACAGAACTATAAAATACCAGGAGCCAAAGACATACCGGTGGATTTCCGCGTTTCATTCCGCCGTAATGCGCCAAATCCTCTTGGTATTCTCCGATCAAAAAGTAAGACTCTCATTTTGCACACTTAAATTTCGTTATTCATTATTTAGTCGTTAAAAACGCGTTCAAAGATAAGTAATACATAATGTGTCTAAACAGCTACCGGTGAGCCCCCTCTATGTATGAGTTGTTCAGTGCCAATTGCAATTCGACACGCGCTGAATTCAGCAAGAGCTGACGCTGGAAACAAAGATGCATGGTATCAATTGGGTTAGTAATATTTTTTTTTAGCTATTACCTTCCTTAATGAAACAATTAAATAGGGATGTTTATTATTTCAGACAATGCTGTAACGACGGAGAAAATTTTACTGAACAGCCTTACGAAAATAGAAGATATGCTTTTATAAATACGATACTGATTTACATTTTGAAAAATTACAATTACGATTTCGAATATATGTACTTTTCTTTTAATTTTGAGATAATATTAAAAACAATAAAAATTGAAAATTAAAATTGTAATAATAATAAAGTTTCTTATTGTTGTAAAAATTTAATAGTTTTGACATTTTAATAGCATGCATTTATAACCTACTATCAATTGTTTTTTAAATTTATGTGTGAATTTAGCTGCATTTTAGTTAATCGGCATAATTAGTAACAGTCAAATTAAAAGGTTATAAATAAACAGTACTGAAATATCTTTTTGGTTCGAAAATTTATTTATTTCTTACAAACCATTTTTGATTGTTAAAAAGCAACGATGGTCGCAGATTCGAACTCTGAGAAAAATTTAGAAGAACCTGATTGTGGTGAGGCGATAAAGCATCAGCTAATAAACGCTCCTAAACACGATGTAAGACATAAAATTTAACTATTAAGCAATCTAGTGTTTAGATCGTTTAAAAATCCTTTTTTATACCATCTATCGTTAAAAATAATTCAGTCGAGCCACGAGTCGTTTTCGAGCGAAAGCACAAAAAGTGCAAAAAGCAAAATCGACGATGACGAACTGCACGAGACCGACTCGCCACTCTCAGAAATGGGCGACCACAATCGCACTTATTCATGCCCGAAAAAAACTATGTCCGGATACATCGACGATCTTGATACAGAGAAAGCCGACGAAGCTGCTCGGTCGGAAGTCACGAAGAGCAGAGAAGACAATTGGCTGTACGAGAGCAAGACGTTGAAGTATCGTAATTTATTTAGTTTGTCGAGTCATCTTCATCACGACTCTCATTGGAATACGGAAGCCAGTGACGTGAAAATTGGTAATTGGCTTTCGATATTTTTTAGCTGCTGTAAAAACATTCGTCAATCTATGGCGCGTTCCTTAATTGAAGTATTTATAGTGTTTTCTTGAAAGTTAATTGATCTAATGGTTCCAGGAAACTTAACGGCCGAGTATTCAAAGCTGGTTACCGAAAATGCAGACGAATGCACTTTATTGAAGTTCCGAAATTACTTGGCAGATTACCAAGAGTCGCGCGGAACTTCCCGAGATGAATATACTTTTTCACATCTAATTCGAGTTATAGGTCAAGCTACCGGCCGATGTTTGTTGGCATTGTTCTACGTTATCATCAACATTGCACCTGTTCTAGAGGTTATTCACGTATTTATGTAATATTTTCTAATTGCTCATAAAACTATCTAAACTAAATAAATTTTCAGGTTTTTCTCCACATATTAAGGTTTATTTTCGACAAGGTAATCGACATAAGAAGCACGGCAGACCTTCAACAGATAATTGTTAAAAGCGTAATATTTTTCCTGCAACTTGTAGGCATCTACGTCTGTTTGCTTTTTATTTTCGGATTTTTCGTCGGGCCGGTTGTTCGTATGACTTTCGGTATTCTTACAAAAATCCTGCTTTACGACTGAAAGTCAATTTAGACTTGTGAATGTTGTCTTACAAACTGTGTTAATTTCATTTTAAAATAAAGGTTGATTAGTACAATGAGTTTAATTAAGAAATTAAGTATTTATTTGATTTATTACATTCGAATGTTATATAATATGCTTACACTTAACTTTTACATTAAGAAATAGTAATTAAATTACATTCTACTCAATTATACGCATAATAGTTTAAAATTCTTGAACTATACAGTTGGAAATCGATCTTCCATATAATAATTCATACGATATTTCATATATTCTTAGAGAATATAGAAAGTAAGATATCATATAAATGATAAATATTTTAAGAATATTTGCTGTTATTTGATGATCCATTAAATCAGTTTTTAGTAATTGCATTACGTAGTCCACTGATTTATGGTCATGATGTACGTTAACAACAACCGCTTGCTTTTCAATTAATATTAACACTGTAATTACATTACAAAAGTAATTAATATTGATTTTGATTATTGTTCATTACAAGCTAAGATATTACAAAAGTTACTTTTAACTTACATGTCATAGTAATGTGTAATGTAACTTTAGTAGCTATATAAGTGACGTATTTACGACCGACTTTGTAAATGTGGTGAATTGATAATAGAAAAATTTAGCCAATCAGAATTTTCGTATTCACTCAGAAAAAAATTTCATTGAATCAATGAAATCGGTAATCATATATTGGCACTTACATATTTAATCATTTAAAATACATTTTTAGTTGAATCAAATATGATCTTATTAGGTGAAAGATGATGTTATTGAATTAAAGAATCAAAGAATTGATCAAACGACAAATGTGTTGAAAGAATTAAATATGTAACTATCACTATATGATTACCGATTTCATTGATTCAATGAAATTTTTTTCTCAGTCTATGCTGAAAAGATGCGAAAGTCGCATTAGTTATTAATTTTACAATTTCATACGATGATAGCACCTTAAAATCATTCTTTTATTATTTATTTTAGTCGTAAACAGCGCAGTTAATATTAGAGAAGAGATGAACAATATGAACATATATATACGAAATAATGTTAATAAAGAAGTTCATTAAAAGTGTGCAAATGATCTGCTAACGACTCACTCTAATGACTGTGAATAATATTTTTTCCATAAAGCAATTGATGTTACATAAAGTAATGAGCAAAACTAATATTTTTTTTTTAAATGTCTATTTATAAAAAATCTTGAACTTTAAAATATTTAAATATTTCAAAATGCATATTTTTGTTACTCAGAGTGATAAATAAATTTATGTGCAGAGAATAATCTTAAGTATTGTACATATGAACAAACAGAGCAAAAATTCATTATTTGGAATAAAAATGGAATAGAAATAGAAAATAATGGTTAAAATTTTTAGCACGTAATTTTTAATGAATGCTTCAATAGTGATATGATTTTTCTCGTTTAAAAAAAAATAATTTATAAATAAATTAATCGCTACTTTAGATATTTCAGCAGTTAATAAATATTTATATTTTGAAGTATTTAGAAAAACAAAAAATTGTTTAGGAAACCTTTTTCCTTTTTTCCGAATTATTGACGGCAATATATAAATCATAAAAAGTTATTAAACGTATGAGGTAAATGAATACGTTTTACATACGCACGTTTATTAATCAGTCAAGTTCATGTTATATTTCAAGTGCCTCGAGGAGCCTCTATTATATAGTATGCAGCTCAATTGTTACCATTGTTTTCAAGAAAATTTAAGGCACAATATCTATTGGTCACTCCTTAAATTTTATAATTTGACCAACGATGTTTCATAATTTCGAATTTTGAGTAGTAGTCGCTTCTTCAACTGCAGATGAAAAAACAGCAGCATACACATTGAATAATATAAATTATGATCTTTGATACTTGTGGACAGAATTCATTGTGTTTGTACGAGACTCTGAACAGTGAAAAGCAGTTCATGATGCGATTCAATAACTGCGTAGTCTTTGCCTTTAAAGATTTAATCTTACGTAACTTTCATAATAAGAGTTTCTTTCAGCTGAAAAGATTGAAAAAACGATGTCTGAAGCTTTGTAAATTTTTAAATTACGAAGATTAATATAAGATCTTCCCTTAGAGGTTTGCTTTTTGACAATGAAAATATAAAAATATAAAATGACTATTCTCACGGACGAATGTATTTTACGTGATTGTGAAATAAAAACATTTACCGTTCGGCCGAATGAGTTTGTCAAACGTTACCTTTTCAATTTCGCGCAAAAAAGACAGCCACTTTCAAAATGGTGGCTGAGAAAGAAAATCGATCGCCACGTATATACGCAGCGACGAAGATACAAAAAATTCTTTTTAAGGTACGATCGCGCAAGAGAAAGAATTGAAAAAATACTGTGACAATTTCCCGCCCACTCCTGCAAGTATCATCTTTTCACCAGCATTTTCAAGTTCCCCCCCCCCCCAAAAATTTCTTACGGAAAATCTCCCGATTTACCGAACCGCAGATCAATCCAGATGTAATATTCCTCTCGGCGCCGAAAGCCCGAATATCGCCCGAAGTAACCGACGATAAATCGAGCCCGCTCGTTTAATAAGCGGCGGCGAGTATCGCCGCGAGGAGGGAGAGAACGAGTAGGTTGGGTAACTGGATCGAGTGGGCCGCTGCCCAGCCGCACTCGAGATCGGACTTGAGCGACTCCGCGACCGACATGTTGTTCTTGTTGACGCAGAAGGTCTCGCGCAGATCGTCGTCCCACCCGTTGTCCCAGCAGTCGTACTCGCTCCCCTCCTCCCGCTCGTAATTGTTCAATTCGGTATGCGAGTTGCAGCGGTCCTCCTCGTACTGACGGTGCTTCCTCTGCCACATTTCGATCCAGCTGGAACGACAAGAGTCACGAATTTTTTTTTGTTTTTTTTTTTTTTTTTTATCAAAGCTCGATACGGCTCAAAAGCAAAGTAAATATAACTATACTTTAAGTCTTACGGTATATTTGTCTAGCTCTTAAGATAGTTTTTATTATCAGAATTGATAAGCAGCAAGTCTATATCACATAATCTTAAGCAGCCGCCTTCGCGAAGACAAATCTTTTACCATCGATCTACTTACTCAATCGGCGAGAAGAAGAGAGAAAGAAAAAAAAAAAAAGAAGGCAGCTCGAAGCCTTATAAAACGAGAGAGCTGAGACGAAAGAGTACCGAATGCTCACCCGATATCGCAATCGCAATTAACATGACTGCCGCGCATTCGAAGCCTGAGCAAGAACCGCTTCCCCGGCACGCCCGGCTTGTAAGTGTTGGAGGGATTGTGCAGCGTTCGGACGTCGCTGTCCCGCAGCTCGACGGTCACGTTCCTCACCGGGTCCGCGTGACTGAACAGCTCCTTCGGCACGTTGCTCACACTCGTGTTGTACAGGCCGAAGTGCAGGTGCGGGTTTCTCATTCCCTGCTCGCGAGAGAGAGAGAGAGAGAGAGAGAGAGAGAGATTTCGTATTTACATCGACGAATTTTATATACATTTTTTTTTTTTTTTCGTCCGCTCCATCGCGGAACGAACGAACTTACGGGCGGGTTATACTTACACGTAAGACTTCCGAGTGGATGGTCTTCAGGGCGCGACCGCTGAACGTGAAATTGTAGAGTTTCACGGGGAAACGACCGCGCATCTCTTTCTCCAGATTCGTCTCGTTTTGAACCTGATCGGGCAGAAAAGGGAGGAGAGTGGAGGGTCTTTGTGCTAATCGAGAAGGTGAAAAATTGGCGTGACTTACGTCGATGAACAGGTGCCGCAATCCGTGATTGTACTCCAGTAAGTTCGGGAAATTGAAGTGCTTAATCCCGGTGTAGACGGTGCACAGGAGAGTCCGTAGTTTCGAGGCTTTGCAGAGGGCTCCAGCCTGTTTGGGAGAAGCGACAAAAAGTTCATTTTCGCGCGTTAAATAAAAAAAAGGAAAAAGGCGAATCGCGACGATATTACGTAAAATGTCGGCGAGGCGGAAGAGAGAGAGAGAAAAAAAAGAAGGCAGGTATTAAAGCGCACCTCAAAGGTAGAAAGGGAGAGATGGCGTATATCAAGCGACTCGAGGCTGTCGGCGATCCCGAGGAAGCTCGTATTGGTGATTATCGTAATCGGATTGTAGGCGATGTTGAATATCCGCAGGTTCGGCAGAGCGTGGGTGATAAGTGGGACGACGGTCAGGTCGTTGTGACTCAAGTCCAGCAAATGAAGGCTCGTCAAGTTCGACGCCATCTCGGCGGGCACCGACGCCAGCTCGTTCTGTGCCAGGTGAAGCCTTTGCAGTCGATGGAACGGAAGCTCCGGGACCTAAATGTCCGAGGGAAAAGAAAAAAAAAAGCGGACGGAAATTCTTTGACCTGTTTCTTTGCTGCTTAACTCTCGGTGGGTCGCGATTAATCGGCCGATCGTCGCTTTCTTTCACTAATTTTTTTTTTATCAAGTTCAATAATTGATAGTACAAATCGATCGGCCGATCGAAAAACTTTGCTTCGAAAGAAAGGGAGAACGGAAATTTTTTTTTGTCGAGTTAAATATTGTCTGAAAAGTTGCTCGAGTACATTCGAGGCTTCGTTGAGTAACTTAAGTAAAAATGCTGTTTTATTACCGAAAGTAACGATATGTTGCTTAGGCCAAGGAAAAGCAACGAGTCCTCCACGCCGAGGAAGGTTCTTCCCCGCGGTTCCAGAATGAGCTGCTTGTTGTGACTTAAGTCAAGGTACGATAACTGCGGTAAATCCGAGAACACTCCGTCGTCAAGCCTAACGAGCCGATTGTAGGACAAATCGAGCCAAGTCAAACCCTACAAATTCACAAATTAAAAAAATAAGAGCGCGCGTCATATATGAAAATTTAGCCTGCTACATCTTTTAACGTTATATTATCGACCCTTTCGTTCCAAGACTTTCCGCCGAATCGGTCGGTGTGACTTTTAATGCTTTTTATTAATATATGGCAAAGGCGACTCATTTTTTTTTTTTCTTTTTCGAGAGACTGTATATCGAGTACACGTGATTGAAGATTTACTATAAGGTCAATTAGCTTATCGCATTAGTGAAATGTCTACGTTCGTCGAATCCAATGAAGCGAAATTCACCAAGCAATGTAGAAATATATCCAGCCTAGTCTAATTAGCCGCTAATCGGATTCAAACCCACGTGTACTGAGAAAAAAATTGAAATGAGGTTTACCTATGCTCAAATTCTCCGACATCTCTAAGTCGTTGTCAAATACGTTTTAATAGACCGCGTATGTTTGCTACGAGTTTAACTTTATCGTTCTCCGTTGTTTATCTACTTTTTGCAATAATTTTTTTTGGCTACGTTTTACGAAATAAACTTTAAGCGTTTATCTGTAAATTGGACACTGAAGATTTTGATAAAAATTTTGAATACCGGTATTGTTTTGGAATATCTTAATTTAAAAATCATATACATAGAGGAACGTTAAAAGTGACTGCTTTGCTAAAAAATGCATTCTAAAATACTATCTAATAATACTTTATCAAAGCAGCGTCAGTTTACAAAAAAGACTTACCCGCATTCGGAAAATGGCATCCGTATTGTGCACCCCAGAAAGGAAATTCCACGATAAATCTAAAATCGATAAACTGGCAGCCGCAGACATCGACATGGTCTTAATCGGCAGCCTCATGAACTGATTGTGGGACAAGTCCAGACTCTCGATGTTCGCCTCCATGAACAGGTTGTCGGCGAGCGTCCGAAGCCTGTTGTGCGAGAGATCGACGATTCGCAGCTTCTTCAGCGGCTTGAACGACTCCGCGGGTATGTCCATTATGTAATTGTGAGAGAACTGCAGGACCTGAATGTTCTTCGTCTCCCGGAAGCAGTCGAAGTCGATCTCCATGAGCTCGTTGTAGCTGAGATCCAGCCACTGCAGATGCGGCATGTTGCCGAAAACGCCCTGGGTGACGTTGTTGAGCTCGTTGTGCGAGAGGTAGAGGTGAGTCATGGAGTACTCCACGGGTTTGAAGTAGTAGCGCATTATCTCCGATATGTTGTTGTAGCTGAGATCCAGGACTCTGATGTTCGACTGCATCATTCCGCCCACTGGAAAGTACGGGGGTTTTTTTTTCTCAACGTTTTAATGAAGCAAGCAAGTAGATTTAGTTTTACTTGTGACTTGAGAGAAATGAAAAATCGAAAACAAATATAGTAAGGTAGCAAAAATAAAGAAATGATTTACTGTTGTTAACGGATGATGAGCTGTAAGAACTATTGATCGTTAATCGGGGAATCATGTTATGACTGACATTAACTTTGAACGACGACAATGTTCCGACTTGATCAAAAGATGCAAAGTCAAATTCGTGCAATTCGTTGTAAGCTAGATCCAAAAATTCCAGATCTGGTAAGTTCTGAACAGAATAATAAAATGCTTTCAATGTTTTAGGTAATTATATAATAAGCTTCGAATCACAAAATCTCAAAATTAATATTTATACCTGGAAAGCTTCGTCTTGCATACTTTTTATTTTATTCCCTCGCAAGTTAATGTACTTTAGACGATTCATGTTCATGAAAGCTCGTCTCTCTATATTAGTGATTAGATTATCCTCGAGATTAATAGTAGCCATTTGCGATAAATCAACGAAAGTATGAGTGGCTAGACTAGTAATACGATTATATCCGAAATTTATATCTTCTAATGTTGAATGAATATCTCCCTGAAATCAAAGAAATAATTTATCATTTCTACCTCTGATTCAATGCTGCTGCACACTTTTGCTTATAAAAGTTACCTGGAAAGTTCCTTTCCTTATATTATCTATTTCATTGTCCTGCAATTCAATCCGCTTTATTCTCTTCAGGAAATGAAAAGAAGTATCCGGCATCGATCGTATCCTGTTGTTACTAAAATCTAAATGCAGAAGATTCGTCAGAGATTTGAGAGGTCCGTGCGGCAATTCACTAATCGACGTGGAAAATCCATGTGCTATTCTTAATTTCATCAATGAATTTCCCACCTAAAATACATTTTTACCAAAAATGAATATTCCACAACTTGACGCTTCTTAACTTGACCAACTTGAAATAATCACCTCTGAAAAGGCATCGTTTTCAATCGACGAAATGGAGTTTTCCGAAAAATCCAAATACTTGATTCCCCGGACGTGCATGAAAGCGTGATTTTTAATGGTTTGCAAGTTACTCTGAACGACGTGAAGCTCTTTAATGTCCATTCCGAACTCGAGAAAATCCTCGGCCGACAATGTCGAATCGGGCATTTTCGAAATCGACAGAAAGCGCAAATTCCGCATCTGTCGCAGATCCTGAAGCGAGATCATGCCGTTCTTTCTTCCGCTAAGATCAAGATTATACAGTGAATATTGAAAGCCATTGAAGACTTCACCTGGAAAAGAGAAATTTAAGACTGAGACATTTTTCAGTTTCATCCTGTACCCCCTGGAAGCGCCTCTCTGCTCTAACGTCAAACGGAAATAATAGTACTTGGATTGAAAGTGTCGATGTGATTTTCCCGGAAAATAAGGGTGCGCAAAAAGTCGTACTCCTGAAAGACGCGGTTCGGTAGCGACGTTAAATTATTGCCGGAGAGGTCCAGGAGCTCCAGCGAGGATTCCAGTCCCATGAAGTCCGGCGAGTCGACCTCGTACAGATCGCAATCGGTCAAGTAGAGCTCGCGAATTCTCGAGTCTTTGAACGATCCTTGCTGAGGAACAAAAGCAAAAAAACATTCGCCTCCTCGGTTCAAAGAGCCGCGCTGGAGAAACGTAAAAATATATAAAAATTCGAAAAGAACAAATCCTTATCCTCACCTCGATCGTCTTAATGGGATTGCCATTGAGGTAAGTCCTGTTGACTTTGTAAAAGTGCTGAAACGATCCGGGGAGCAGCGAGTCTATCTGGTTGTAATCCAGCCTCAGCACGTCCAAGGACATCTGTATACCTCGGATTTCCGACTCCATCTGCGGATGAATCATTTTGGAGATGCGATTGTAGCTGAGGTCCAGCACCCTCAGCCGTTTCAGGTGCGACAATTGGGAGTAGGGTATCATGTGGAGCTGATTGTCGTTCAGGTAGAGATGAGCGAGGTGGGCCATACCGTCGCGAAAAACGGACGGGTCGATCTCCTTCAGGCTGTTCTCGCGCAGGTCCAGGTAGTTGAGGAACGTCAGGCCGGCGAACGCGTCGGCCGGCAGTTTGTCGATCGAGTTGCGGCCCATTTTCAGAATCTGCAGCGAATTCTCGAGGCCCCTCCAATTGTCCGCGGCTATATGCGAGATCTGATTGCCTGAGAAGCAGCCCATTCATCAGTCCAGCGTCCGTCCGATTCGCGCGTCAATAATTCCGCAGCCACCTTTGTCTTGCGTACGTATATATATAGAAGCAAACGTAAAGCGAACTCGACGAAACTCAGAAGCAGTACGTCCACTTGGAATATGGGTTAATTTGCCGGGCGTATATAATCGCCGGCTGGATAAAGATTTTCCAGTCTAAGCCGGCGTCCGGAATTACGAAGCGCAAGACAAAAGACGCTGCTGACATTGACGTGCTCTCTCTCTCCGCGCGGACAAAGGCGCGAGTACCTGTTAGATCGAGGAGTCGGAGCTTCTGCAGGTGTCTGAACGATTTGCTGGGCACCCTCACGAGACGGTTGTAGGGTAGTTCAAGCTCCCACAACGATCTTTCAAGCCCTAGGAACGCATCGTCCGGTATATCCGATAGGGGATTATGCTTGATCTGCAGATTGTACAGACCTGGGACATAAGGCACACGCCGTCTGCTTTATGCGATTTCAATTTTTTCCTCGTGCGCCGCGCGTCGTTTTACGGTGCTCTCTTTGGCTGACTCGTATTTTTTTTTTCACCGTCTTAGCTGGTTAAGAGAGGCGGAGGAGGGCGATCGGTCGCTCCGTTTTTTTGTCGCGTCTTTTTGCTCATCTTTCGGTTACGTAAGGAGGGATCTTATCCGTTTATTCACCTTCGCGGAAGTGTTTTATTTTTTTTATTTATTTTCTTTTTGTCGGTTATCGCTGCTACGAAATGTAACGTTATTTTATTAAAGAATAAATTAGTTTGAAATAATTGCATGTGGTGTTTTAAAATTGTGACGATTGAAAACGCAAAAAATATATCACAACTTTTGGCCAAAGTATAACTTTTTTACTCAAGTGTAAATAAGTTTATTTGAAAATTTAATGAATATAGTAGTTTTTTTTTATCATCGTTTTATTCAAATTACACATAATTTTATATACTTGCCGAGTATAATTATTGTATTTACTAAATGTTGACTCATAATTGATTCAATTTGCTTTAATAGAATGTAGTCGCGTAAACATTGCTTTGGCGTTTTATTGAGCATTTATGTCCTCTTCCTCAATGAACAGTCAACTCTTAATAAGCTATACAATTTGAATTAATGTTTTATGAATGAATTAATTTTTCATCTTTTTTAACTGCATCTTGTTTTTAGTTTTAAACGTCAAAATTTTAATAAAGTATTTTATTGATTCTGCAGGTTCATAAAATTAATAATCATTACTTGAAAATTTGAAAAAAAAAATGTAAAATTTATAAGATTTATGGGTTATAAACACTCGAAAATAAAGAATAACATCTGAGATAAAAATCTAAATCAGATATCAATCCACTTCATTACTGTTTACATAAATACAGAGCTGAAGCTCGTACCATCAAACTATTAATAGGATTTAATGAAAAATATTGATACGTAAGTTTAGAGTTTAGATCTTAAAGATTCAATAATCCGAGGTAAAGAATTAATTAATTTTTACAGAATTTTTTACAAATATGCGAATTATTAAAAATTTTTTCATACTTTATTATTCACTTTACATTCATAATTTTAGCTATGTCTACAAAATTTTAATCATTTAGTAAGAAAATATCCTTGGCATGATTTTTCCACTTATTTGTACTTTTCTAAGCAAAAAAGAAAACGTCATCAGATTCGCGGCTTAGAACAAAATGGGATAAACTCGTGCGACCTACACTGCTGTAGATTGAACTTTATTGACAGTCACGTGATTGTGGTAGTAATTACATTTAAAATAAAACTTGTTATCTCTTATAAATTTAAGACAGACATTCTTACAATTAAAATTTAACCAAAATTCCCACTTTATTTTTCTCATTATACTTTGATTTATTCTGTTACGTTCTAAGACGTACTATCAAAACAATTTTTATTAAATAAAACAATGCCTCTTAAGTATTTTACTAATTAAAAACTCTGAACTGTATAAACATTGTTCATTTTGAAAAGGAATTACGCCCTCTTTCCTAGATCTATGACTAAATCAATGAAAGTTCGATCCCAAAACTAATTCCCAAAAGAATCAATATTAACAATATCTAATAATTCTCATTAGTCAAAAAAAAATTAGGGCTTCCCTCGAAACAGCTCAGGGAAACTCGAAAAACTCGATCTCGCCCGTCTCACTCACCGGTATGCATGAGAAACTGCGGCTGAATCGACCTGAGCCCGTTGTTCTCGAGCTGCAGCATGAAGACCTTGGAGGAGTTGATCGGCTGCAGTATCCTCGGCATCGGCACGTTGAAGCAGGTGACGATACCGAGATCGGGCACGACCTTCGAGCACGTGCAGAGCGGATTGAAGAAGCAGGGCGGATACTGTACCGGCAGCTCGTGCGCGCGGACCATCGACGTCCAGAACATCAGGACGAACGTCACGATCATCATGATGTAGCCGAGCTTTATGCACGTCAGCAAATTCTGGAAGAGAGGCACACGGGGCCGAGTTACGCGGGTTGGATTGCCTAACTATTATTGTGTGCACTGACGAGTTATTTTTTTTTTTATTTTTCACTGTGTACAAAGTTAATCTGTTAATTTATGGCCCGAAATATATATAAATCGGTAACTCCGGAAGCCTTCGAAAATGATAATCCGATTCAGGATCAAACCATTAATTTACATCTCTGAATAAACTTGAATATTACGAAATCGAGACCGAAAATAAACTCCCGCGTCCTTCCTCCGATCCTCGGCAAGGACCCCGAAGCACACAGCGTGTTTCACAAAAACAAGAAAACAAAAAATAAGTCACTGGACATCACATGCCCTACCATGACGATCTCTTCTCGGGTAAGGGTGGCGGCAACGTCGTCGTCGTCGTCGTCGTCGTCGTGCGTGAGTGTGCGCGGATGTCTCGAGACTGGGCTGAATCGCGGCTTCTGCTCTCTGGCCTCTCCGTGCGCGACATGCACACGTATCCCGCCTACACTTTGGCCTCTCCTCTATAGGGGCGGCCGCGCTCGTCTCGCGGCTCGGCTCGAGTAAACGCCCGGCTCGACACACTCTCTCTCTCTCTCTCCCCCTGGACGGCGAGTTGCACGCCTGCTCTCGAAAAGCCCTTACTACGGCTTCCGGAGTGCGCAGACATTTACAGTGCTTCTCTTTACCCGATTATGCTCCCCCGGCGATATTCTATTAGGTCGCGGATGAAAATAGTTGCGCAAAAATGTATAAGCAGCCTGCGCGCGGCACGCCATCGGCCCGGCGATGCTCGCCGAGGCGGGCCCTCCCGAGCGGGGCGCGACGCTCCCGTTTAGAGGCACGAGGCAGGTCGAGGAGTGCACCGTCCGAAAGGGGAGGGTTTTTCGGGGCCGGATCGCTGGAGCGGAGAAAGGAGATGTCCGTTGATTTTGAAGAATTAGGGGAGGATTATTGTTCCAGAAACATTTTTGATGGTCTTAAAATACAAGTTTAACGTGAAAGTTTATATAGTTTTCCGAATTTTTGGGGCATCTCAAAGGAAGTCGGCCCTTCCGGCTTTGCGGTTGATTCTTCCGCCATTGCTGTTTATGTATTTCACGACCTTTTGCGCAGCTGTATATATAAATCGTAACGAGACCTACTAATCGCCAAGGTAGAATCCGATATCCGAACCACCTGAGCGTTTATGTTATTATGCACTGCTACCGTATGTTATTATGCGCTGCTGCGTATTATGCGCGCATTCTCTTTTCAGGCCCTCTCGCGTTACTGTTACTCGAAGCTTATGAATGTAATACATTACATTCGGACGGCGAGTGAAAATAAAATTTGTCGGTTTAATGATATAAATATAATAGCGTGGTAGAAGATTTGCATAAAAAGTTTTTATTGTCTGTGGCCTCGCATCCGACTGAAGTCTCCTGACTTCGGGTGATTACAATCCTTGTTAATCAATTACCTTAATAGACTCGGTAATGAGTAATGTCGATTTTAAAATGATCTTTAAAAGTTTCTTTTATATATATTTATCAAGGAAATAATAATATTCATACCACTAACCGATTTATTGGCGTTCGAATTCTGTTTTATAGTTCAATGACACGACGAAAGGCTGATTAGCAAGTCGATGAATAAACCATGATTTACCTTGAGAAAGTTTTTGTATTCTTAAAAACATAGTTATTAGTAAGTTTACGTCATGGAAACTATTTTATTAATAATAAATTTATTTGCCTGTGGAATGGTTTTGAATTTCTCGCAATGAATACATTATAATAAATGATATGATTTTCGAATAAATTTGTTATTCTACCTTTTTTTTATTTAATTTGCCATTATTATTATTTTTAATGGGAACAGTAAGAACTAATAAAAAACAAAAGTTTCGATAAAATTAAAAATCTGGAATTTAAATAAATTACAACCTCATATTAACAATTCAATTAAACGCAATGAAAATAAGGAAAGAGGTAGGAATATAAAATAGACATTGATTTTTAAAGAATATGTTATATATTACGCAATAATACATAATACAAAATTTGTGAATGCTAATATAAAAAAACTTAATTAAATTATAACAAATCGACATCAATCGATATGTTTACTTTTGTAAAATGCTGTTTATCCTAAATCACATTTGATAATTCTGAATGAATGTGTCGTTTGATAGAGAAACCAGACAATATTTTTTATCAACGCAACGCCAAAAATTTACAGAGAAAACTTGACACCATTTACAAATTAAAAATTTTTTAATTATTAATAATAAGTTACGTATCGCACGTTGTATTGTCAATTGGAGCATTAAAAATCGGATGATTCATTCAATTCGAAGTATTCGACATTTACACTTCATTAATATTCCAATAGGTAATAAGATACATATAAAAAACTTTCTCGATTTTCAAATACTCATTTTTTATACTCGTTTTTGAGTACATAAAGTTGGAAGACAAAAAAACATGAAGTTAAAATTCCAAATTGAAATTGGAAAAAATTTCGCACGCTATTAAAATTGCAGATTTCAAACAAACGCTCGATGCAGACACATAATTTCTTAAAAATGTAAAAAGATTCTCTCTTCAAGGCTAGTTTGTCGTTCAAGATTTAGAGATTTGATTATCAGTTCGGAGGTTTTGACGTGTGACTTGAAAAATATAAGAAATCAAACGCGGTAAAAAAAATATTTCCTCAAACTTCCGTTTACATTTCCATCATAACTCTTTTTTCACGCTAAATATAAAATCCCAAAAAATCGGAACCTGCCCATATGTTAGTCCTCCTCAGTCCAATAATAAACATCAAAGCTCCCTAGAAGGTTGTTTCAGTTGCTTAAGAATGGCTTTTCGAATCTGATAGTGTTTGAACTAGTTCTTTACGAAAATAAATTTATTTCAGCAGTGGCCCCTAAACTCTTAAAAAGTTGAGAGATAGCTCATTTATTAAAATTACATATAAAATCTTTGTGATGTAAATTCATTCTTCGAAACATTACATAGTATTTTTAAAATGTAGAATTGTATTATGCATAGTTGAGAATTACCGTAGTTAGCTAGAATAATTTTCCCTGTATCTGTATCAGTATACTGATTTTGATTATGAACAAATATAAATATAATACAAAACTAAACGAATCTTTCGAATTTTAAAAATAAAAATACATCAGCAATTCGCTTATCGGAAAACGTTCTTTCGAATTCGCGTAAGACACAATGATAAATCTTTGCAACAATCAACAATATAAAACTTAGGTGTAAAACTTTCTTCAAAACTATAACAAAATTATTGAAACGTTGATAAAATTTCATTTTCCGGTTGGTGGTTACTGAATAAACGCTCACATCTTATGTCACTTTCGCGTCGTCTCGCAATCGCTATTATCACTCGATAGTCCTTGCGATACATATTAAAGACCCTCGTGAATGGGTAGAGGCGTGAACTTCCTATATAGGAATATAATAATATATATTTATAAATATTTTTGTATTTTTCTCGCTTTTCCATTCATATATACGTATATATATGATATATATATATCCCTTTGAAAAATATTCTTGAATCACCTTGCGCATTATAAATTTTATAATGTGCCACCAATGCAATACTGTGTAGAAAGAGAGTCAAAGCTGCCTGGACAGATGAAGATTTCTAAGATACTTTCTCTTCCCAAAAAAGTGGCTGCGCCAAGGTCACGCGACTGCCTTCCAGCCGCCTCGAAATTTTCGTTCAATAGATCTTCAAAATTCCTCCAGCAACCGAGGGTACGAAACCGCCAATGGATTATATAAAGCATAAACAGCTATTTTTTTCAGTCGTCGTCCAATATTATCACAATTCGTAAAAAAGCTTAAAAAAATAAGCTACCGCAACGGTAAATAGAGCGCGTCGTCGCCGCGTTAAATATACCTAAATAAGAGAAACAGGATTTTCCGGCCTGTACAGTAATGCATTGGTGAGAAGGAACGCACCGCTGCGCGCATTTTCCACCTCTCCTCGGGCTTCGTAAGGAGGAGCGAAAAAGGAAGGCACACTCGCAGACTCGCTCACTTGTATTTGTGCACGTGTCCGTTGCCTCCGTTGCTCGCGGCATGGTGATGGTTCTGATGATGGTGAGCGTTGCGCTCTTCGGAGCCAGCTCTCTCGTGCTTGATCCTGCAGCCGCTCTCGCCGTTTCGCGCCCGCGAAAACATCGGCAGCACCAGGATGGCCGACAGGCCCACCAAATGCGGTGTGAGGTACATGTTCCTGAAACAGGAGGGGGCTTCGGTTAAAAGGGGGACCTTTGTTCCGCTACATCTGATGCGTAATATAAGGAGCGGCTATTGTATACTGCGGCTGCCTTTCGCCGGTTACTTTTTTTTGCGCGTTATTCACGAATTATAAGGAGACGCGTCAAGTGTAGAAAAAGAGGAAAGGTACTTATGGAAAAAAAATCGTTCCGGAAGTCGTAATTACGATGTTTACGTGAGAAGTATCGAATTCGCCGGTCGCTGGGCGACCTTGTACGCATCACAACTTAATAATAATGAGTTCATTTATGTTCAATAACAAACTTAAATAAAAATATTTTTTAATTTGTTTTATGATTTTTTCTTAAATTATTGTAATTTTGCAGTAACTCAAGATTTGAGTCTCTAAATTTAAATTAATTAACATATTTTTTTATAATTTAATCAATGTTTTTACTACAAAGTATAAATACACATCTGTTTATGGGTCATCAAGTATTTATCATCTGTTTATTGATTTTTATCAACTATTTGTCATAAACATTGCGGCTAAAGTGAATGTCAGCCATTTTTGTATGTATTAAGGAAATCAACTAGCAAAACGCCCGTAACTCCTTTATTACGGCGTTTTTCAAAGTGTCGTTTTGTATTTGTTGCAAGAAAAGTATGTACGTGCAGAATCGCGTGTAGGCATGCCTCCCCCTCTTTCAATTTTATTTATTCATTGGCTCTTATGGGTCAGTGTATATCTATATAGATGTCACTGTTGTCAGTCGCGTCGGTCCATGTGAGCATGTGTATACAAACAAAACCAGATGTGAGTATTTTCTAATGGAACCCATGAAAATGTTAAGAGTTGACTTTGCATTCGTATGGAAAACATTTTTACATAAGTTTTTGTGAGTATGGACACATATGAGAAAAGACGCCATTTCGTACATACCTCTTGTGAAACCTTGAACGCGAACTATTTACACAGATATGTACAAGAAAATGCCGTAAAACTACGGTTTTATTAGAAAGTCACTTCGTTTTAATGAGTTTAGAATTTCACGATATGTGAGAATTAATACGTAGTTATATAATTTAGAGGGGTTGCTGCACATAATGCTGCGTGCGGCTTTCAAAATAATACGGAGCGCGATACTACGATGCTTGTAATACCGTGGCTCTCTGTAGGGTTACTGACTCCAGCCGCGCTGCTGGAGCTCACGAACACAACATTCGACGCGCCATCTGGCCCGCGATAACACTATTACAAATAACAATACTGTGGGTTTTAGATATAGGTATACCGCACGTGCGGCGCACGCTGATAAATAGATGTACGAATTATCAATGACACAGATATAAAAGCGGCTTTGAAAACAAGAGCAGCGTGAGTGACATAAGAGATAAGGGATCGGTAATTCGTGACTTTTAGCATGATTTTTAAGGTTCACTATATAGTTCTACAAAGTTTATTTTCATTAGAAAATGATCTTGAACTTTGGGTTTGTTTTTTTATTGTTTATGTTTAAATTGTTTTATGTTTAAATTGAATTTTTACGGAATTGTATCGTATTAGTTATTATATCGAATAACTTTAATTTATTATTTTACGATATATTGTGGAAAGTAATTTTAATTTTTTATTTATTTACTCATTTATCACGCGAATATCACATGTGCAAGTAATGAATGGCCAATTGTTATGTTTTCCTACACATAATAGTTTTATAGGAAATGTATTTCCAATATTGATTAATAATAATCACTTTGATTTATGTCCCAATTGAAATAAAAATTGTACATAAACGTACAAATACGTATGCAAATGTATAACAAAATTTAAAAACATATAAAAACGTAAGTTTGAGTTTTATTTCGGACATTTTGTACATTTTTATATTTACGTACATTTGCGTATGTTTCCGTATACTTTTGTATGGTTTTATAGGGTTTTGTACATTTTTATACGTATAAAATTATTTATTAAATTATTTATTTAAAAAATTATTTATTAAAAAAATTATTTATTTATAAAATTATTTATTTATAAAATTATTTATTTTTTTACGTATAAAAAAGGAAAAAACGTAACAAAACGTACTAAAATGTACGGAAACGTACAAAAATGTACGAAATGTTCGAATCGAAACTCAAACCTACATTTTCTTACATTTTCGTACGTTTTCGTACCTTTTTCATACATTTTTTATTTCCATTGGGGTGTTCGTATTATTTTTATAATTTTGCAGCTAAATGTGTTTGTGATGTGTTTCTTGCGAAACATTAGTTGAGATTTGCATAAAAATGTGATAGCCTTGATTGAATGTACTTGAAATGTCGCGTATATAACGAAAGAAAGGAAAACCGATGTTGCACGCAAAAAATAAAGCAATAAATAAATCCCAGAATAAATTTATAAAGATCTCCCTTCAAAGAGTAAAAAATTCAATAAATCGATAGCTTAATTTATTAATTCTCAATAAATTTTTACGATTTTTAAAAGATAAAAATTTTTGTTTAAATACTTACAGGTACAAGTAGATACTTGGTCTGAACTCGAGGAGAATAAAACTAAATGTAATATATGACAGTACGACTCGAGTTACGACCATGGTAAGTGCGTCATAAAATACTTTCTTTGTCTTCGAGGTAAGAAAATACGGTCTGAGGTGGCGGCGAAACTACAAATGTGAATCAGTAGGTTAAACAGGGGATTAATTTAATTGATTATTTTTCCAAATCAAGCAATTGCAATTCTTAACTTACGTATCGAGCGACAATAGTGAAGAAGGCTGCGTTGGCGAACGTGAGGTAATACCCAGGGTAAAATCCGTGCCAAAGGGCGGACAGACCATAAGTGAGTACGGTTTTGTGCTTCGAAACTCTATCGTACACGATCATTCTCAGCCAGCGATTTGTGCCCTTATTCCAAGCTTCAATACTATCTCTCAAATTTAAAGCAGTCTGAAACAATTGGAATTGTTTTACAAGTTTTTCAAAAATAACAATGTTTGCTTTGAATATCGCATAGTTGTAATAATTTCTACGATTGGAATAATTATTTATCTTGTTGTTTCTTATATAACAAATTATAAAGATAAGCAGAATTGTAGGATCTAACGCCTCGAAATAGTCGAGCTGAATTTAAAAATGTGGCCTCGTTTTTAAAGACGTCTTTAAGCACAAATAATTCAGCTTCGAATTGTCGCAGATGAAATTTACAAAAAGAAAATAAAACTAAAAGTATACGCTGCAATTTGCGTTTTTAAGGAATAAATGATATTGATTTGTTTAAAAACTACAATAGTATAAAGTTGCACTTCGAAATACACTACTTAACTCTAAACTAAAATAACTTTCGGACAAATCAAATATTTTTTAATTCTGAAAAAGGCAAATTAAAGCTTGACTGCTCTAGCATTAATTTTTTTTTTTAATTTTTATCCGCAACAATTGCAAGTTGGATTATTTACATTTAAAGACAAGACCATATATTTTTTATTTTTTTACAAAATGTCGCTAATAAGTTTTTCAACCTTTTTTTTTATTTGGAGTCATTAGATCCATCAATATAAATAAATCTACTTGTTTAATTTTGCCGGTAAAGTAGAAAATCAGCTAGAGACACAACAAGTTGTAGAAGATTCCTACATTATCAAAAAAATTACGTCAGATCCTATTAACTCAAGTGTTGATCCATTAAAGAAGATTTAAGTTTTATCGAACTAATTTTTTTAATTATAATATAAATATCTGCCCACTTTTAAAAATTCTAAAATTATTTTTCTTAGAAATCTAAATTGCGAAGGCTAAAAAGACATATATGGTGTTAATCTAAATCGTTTCACTAATTTATTCCAATTTAGTAATTTGAGAGAAGAACGAACAATAAAAATACCTCAAACTTGAAGGCATTAACGTTGGAAATTTGGTCCCAACGTGCCGTGCCGTCTTCGTTGTAGCCGTTAAATCCCAGACCGGAATTGTTACAAATGGCATCAGCGAAGAGCCACGCGTGATAATACTTAAAACGAACTAACATAGTTGCCATTATCAGGTACCAATACTTGTAAAAAATCGAAGTATTATAAATAAACTCATCTTCTGCAAAAGAAAACGAAAATGAAGTTTAAAACATTAAACTCTGCGCCCGGAAATTGCACAGTACACGCTAGCATACCTTTAATTTTTTGTATTGGGAACGAGGGGATAAGAGTGACGAAGATGAATGCACATACAAGACTCGCCACTACTTTTTTAATAACGACCAGCGCGGGCGATGGTTCCAGTACTATTTCACTCGCCTGACCATTTTGCTCGTCGACAGGCTGTAATACAAAAAAAGCATCAAATTAAAACAATTAATTAATTAAAAGATTGATCAATTCAAATGTTTCTTAATTAATCTAAATACCACTTTTTAAAAACGAACAGAAATCTACTAATTCTTTAGCCAACCCTTAAACTTGAGTGTGCACGTTACCTTTAACAACTTTTGGCCACGACCATGAACAAAATCGATGTAATCGCGGTAAAAAATGATGGGTCCTGCCATGAGTGCTTGAAAGTGGAAGACGTAGCTAAAATATTCCAGAGTGGTTGGCATTTTCCTAAAAAAAAAGAAAAAATATATAATCGCAC
Source organism: Ormyrus labotus (assembly GCA_035582975.1). Taxonomy (NCBI): domain Eukaryota; kingdom Metazoa; phylum Arthropoda; class Insecta; order Hymenoptera; family Ormyridae; genus Ormyrus; species Ormyrus labotus. Next base: position 16,447,993 of record JAWWEO010000021.1, on the reverse strand, counting down.
CTCAAATTTTTTAATTAAAAAAATCAACACTTTCTCTCTAAAGTAGAATGAGTGAAATTTGACTTATTTTGGAAGTGAGTATGGTTTTCACCCATAAATAAGTGAAAATAATATTATTTTGAAAATTAAGCACTTGAAAATTCACTTTTTTATAAGTGAAAAATAACTTTTTTTATAAGTGAAAATTTTTAATTTTCTCAGCCCTTACACAATTGTCACTCACATAATAAAAGAATATTCACTTATTCTACTTTAGAAATATTCCCCGACAAATAAAGAAAAATAAAACAATTAATCAAAAGTCAGTAATCCGCCCAAGATCAGAGTGCAAAAATAAGGTGGCAAAAACTGCACTGTACTTTAGAATTCGACACTTAATTTGACCGTACAAAGTGGAACGTACTGCACGGCATAACGACGTTGCGAAGGCGTCAGCTCGTCCTCCTTGCGCGTCAGGCCGTCGTGAACGCTGTACGCCAGGCTCGTCACCTTCTGCGTGATTACCATCAGTGGACCTATTAACATACGACATTGTTTCTGTACGGCAGTTTTTTACGCGGCTGAAGTGAAGTCAGCTCGTAAATCAAATTTAATCGAGCCTGCGATTAACTTGCTAAAGCGGTTTTTAATATTTATTGCCTTAATGGAAAGAATTTTAGGGCAGAGATGCGTTATATATGAGCGTGAATTAATTTTATTACTAAAAACGTTATTTCGTACCTGTTATATCAAGCGTGTAAGAGCCGTAATCGTACAGCTGTCGATGGAAGTGAATGCACGACAGATATATCAGTGCGACTGCAAGGACCACTCTGTGAGAAGAAAAACAATATTAAAAAAAGGGATATTTATGGTGATTGAGATTATTAAGAAGCGTATTCGTTGCATAAGGAAATGAACATAATTTTTCTAGCCATTTTAATTTTACTCGCGTAATAAAGGAACAGGGGCAAATAAGTATGTGCTTTATGAATCATGTTTATTAAAACACTGAGAGAAATGTTCTAATAAAATTTACTATAACTGTAAGAAAAATTACTATTTTTTGTGTTAACCGAGGGACA
>JAWWEO010000021.1:16421987-16446091 GCA_035582975.1 Ormyrus labotus | reverse complement strand
TTAATTCCTCTTGCAACCAATTATAACTTGTAACAAAAGAAATAAAAATATAATATCTTTTATTGCAAACAAATGCCGCTGTCAATGAAGCCAATTTAAAATAAAAATTGGCTATCATACAAGCAACACATATAATTACTCTCCTAGAATGCATCAGAGCTGTATCTATTTAAAAACTTCACTGTTGAGATTTTTTAAAAATCATTTTTCACAAGCACATACTCCATAACTGATGCACCATTAATAGAAATTTGTTTTTGTCTTTATCAAAAATCAAATTTCAACTGCAGTATTATGAAATACTTATTATTGAGTCATTACTTTTTCATTAAGTGTCTAATGTCTTTATTCTGTCTTTGCAGAGTAATGTCTGCTCTTTCAGCTTTATCTGTAATACTGTCAATCAAATCATTTTGAGTATCAATTTCCTCTGACAAACCAATAGCTAAGCCTTTCAGTCTTGCAATAGACCCACTCATTTCATCTAAATTTCTTTCTAGCACTGCAGCAAGATTTTTAGTGGCTGCTGGACTAAATTCTTCTTCTTCTTCAGCTACTCCACGAATTCGGAATGATGGATGTTCTGAATTTCTTCTAGTCTGATCAACAGAACTATTTAGTTTTTCAGCTAAAGTACTATGAGATGTAGGAGAGGTAGGAGACATGGCAGATTCTGGAGTTTTTATGCCAGCTGCACTTGATCCAGGAGGTAAATCCACTGATTTACTACCACTGAAATAATTCTTTAATCCACCAAAAACACTTTTTATACCCTGAATATGCTTTTGGCTAAAGCGCAAAGTACTATTGATATCATCAAGGCGCCTGTCTGTTCGTTCCAATTGTTCTCGTTGTTTAACAAGTTCCTAAAAGTAAATATTTCAGTTAAGTGTAAAGTATTAATTTATATTTAATTTTTATAAAACAATTTTTTTAATAGGTTAAACTTTATTCTGGCTTTTTTTGAATGCATATTTTAAACAAAAAATGAATAAGTTTAAAAATATCTTTTAGAATTTTAAAACAAGTAGATAATAATTAATCATGTAACGAAATTTAAGATGATTAACCTTGGATACAAAATTCATCTGCTCTACTTATCAAGCTAATGATAAAAATTTGTAATAAACAGCAGTAAAATACCTCGGCAGTAGCAGCTCCAACATCCTCAGTATCACGTAATATGTTCACGGAACGTTCAGATGATTGAATTGTTCTTTCTTCTATTGCTTTTTTGCGTTCAAGGAGCTCTTGATGCTTTCTTTCTAATTCATTGTCATAATTCTGATAATGGTTGTTGGAAGTTGCAGGATTATATCTTGGTGGTGCACTTCTTAAAAAAGTCTCATCATCCACATCTTCTTCGAAAGAAAAGAATGGATTTTTCGGGTCACTTTTGTAGTTGTTAGCCATGATATCAGTCAGAGAGATTGCTTTATATGTCTGCACAAAAGATTAAAAAAGTAAAGAAAGAATTAAAACAAAGAGAACAAAAATAATAGAAAAATATGGTTTGAGTCAAAATGTTAATATATTAAACCTGCATTTAAGTGTAATGTATTTAAAAAAGTTATCTATTTCATAAATATTATGAGAAACACAAACTTACTTAAATGTAAATAAATTTATTTAATAATAAGCATTCCAATGATTTATTATTGACAATAATCTTGTGACTCACCCAAGGGAAACCCTAATTGACGAGATAATAACCTCCAAGAATTCGTAGATTTTTCAGAAATTGATTAAGATACGTTCAATTTTACTAGTTATTTAGTAGGATTCTGTTAGTTATTAAATAAGGGCATAAAAAAATTTTGTAAAAAATAGCAAACTGTTCATTGTACGAGCAAGGCTAAACTGACACACTGACACTAGACATTACACAGCCGTACTGAGAACTGAGCTATATAAACTGTTCAGTACAGACAGACTACAGACTCTGTCGTGTCACACGACTGACGAAGTCGCGAACGGCGAACAATTCTTCCGTTCGAGGGTTCGATGGTTCGACTGTTCGAGGCGTCTACGACCGCTTATTTAGTTCATAGCGTATCCGTAAGATGGAAACAAGTACTTTAATAGTTCTTGAAGTTACCGAGAGGTATCGTAATAAATGTAGTTCAAGCGAAATGTGAACGAAATTTAATCAACGGGCTAATGTATAAAAAAGATAATTTATTTCTTTTCAATAAATTAAATGAATTAGTTCCATTTTAGAGTTTTGATTGTTTTTGCAATTCAATAAAAAACAAATGGGTTTAAATTATCAGTAAAACAATAATTTATTTCAAATAACTACAATAAAATTAAATAATTTACATTAATGAAATTTGAATTTGATATAATACTTGACATTTTTTTTATTTTCAACTTATTTTGAGTAAAATGTGATAAACGAGAAATTTTATTGCACGAAATTGTTTTCTAGTATCACACTTTAATAATAATTTTCCTATTTTTCATTTCTCATTTTCTATGAAAGCACAACTAATACTTTCTTCAGCTATCTACAGTTACAATTATTTAATACGTAACAATTTTTTTTAAACTCGATAATAATAACAATTTATAATAGGAACATTTATTAAAAGAAACAAAAGTGCAACAATATTCTCAAATCACCCAATGCTGTTCCAGAATCAAGGGTAAATCATTAAAAGTAAGCTTATATTTATTAAAATCATTGATACAACGGCGCAAAAACGAGTAAAAAAATATCGTCTATGTTCCATTACAATAAATTACGCTCTCCTCTTTGTACACTCGAGCACGAATCGACGCGCACGAAACAATATACACAGTACTGAACATTGCTCGTCCCCTCACTTGGTGCTGTCTTTGAAATACTTGGATGGTTTCCCGCGACGGCCTCGATGCTCGTCCCGAAAGTCGCTGAGGAAGCTGTGCGTGCTCTTGGCTCGAGGTCGTTCGACCGGCGCGTTCAGTGCCGTTGTCCAGATCATCGACGCGACGATGCCCAGCGATCGAGCCATGCAGAGCAGCAGCTGGTTGTAGTTCATGTCCCGCAGCCCGTAAAACTGACGGAGGGAGAGAGGACGGTGAGTTTTTGTTTGCTTCGGGAGCTAGTGAATGAAAGGGTGAATGGCTGCTTGTTTACCTGAAACAATGGGGCTGCGATGGCGTTTTGTTCAGCAACTACGGAACGGTTTCTCGCTTCTTTTATTTGCTTTGTGTAGATTTTTGAGATGTCTTGGGATAACTGTAATGAGAAATGGGATTGTCAATTTTTGCACAGGTCATTTTCGACAATTATCAAATTTCTTTCTATCAAATACTGATTACCTTAATCTCAGGATGATTGGGCACGTGATTCTGCACGAAATCTCGCAAAACCATGTATCGTGCATCCTCGAATTTCGATACCATATGACCGGCAATCGTGAATCGCTTGTCGATGAGCGAGTTCACAAAATTGTGCAAAATTTCATTCTTCGGCTCCCGACCGACGGCATTTTGCAGCTGCGCCAAGAAATCCATGTACTGAAAGCAGAACAAAAACCATATACGTCGATCTATCGAAAAAACAAAACGTCCCCCAGCCTGCCAAAAACACTTTAATCAAGCGAAACGACAATATTTCTTCTCCCCCTCTAATCGAAAAACAGAAAAAACTGAAAAAAAAAAAAGTCAATCTCCAGTGGCCGTCATAAGATAGCGGACAAGCGTCGGAGCGTATAACTCAATTATCTCTGCAAAATTGAGGCTTTCAGCGGCGGCGACGAGCGTCAGAAATACTATACTGAGTAAAATTGGTATGCCACGCACTTGACAGAGGGTGCCGCTGGTGGGTTCGTTGGCGTAGGCGAGCACGCCCGCGGCCAGGGCTCGGCTCGCGTCGTACTGGCAGGATCCCATTATTTGCGCCACGTGAGCCCCCGGTATGCCTCCGTCGTCGTCTCTGGCCAACAGATTCAATATATCAATAATGAATATGCGCTTTGATTCACTTATATATACGCAGGCGGTATTCAATCTGCGTGCGCGAACTGCGCGGACTTTGCGCGCGGGGCGACAGGCTAATTTGATTACTTTTTCCTGGAACGGCGCGGGAATTTTTTTTTTTTTTTATTGATGATTTTACGGCTGCTAGAAACTTTTGTTTAGTTTTTCTATTTCTTTTTTCTGCAATAGAGGCTTGTGCAAAATTAAAAATTATATTGTAAAGAAGAGCGCGAATCACGTATCAATTCAATGCTGAAAATGTAAGCCAACGAAATTACAAATCACGAGAAATAACCAAAATTAGTGGGTGGGTGAGCTGTATATTAACTTCCGAAGCGAATTATGTCGCTATGTAAATAATGTGACAGTCGATAATTTCCAATAAAATTTTCCGGATAGTCATATTAGTCATACAGTAGACGAATAAATCTTTGATCTTAATTAGCTTAAACAACTTCATGAAATTTTCAACTTGGGATGTTTAATGTGCTTTTGATTGCTTGCCCTCCGAGAAGTCGCGTCGCGGACTTTCCGATGTTTCAAAGTATAAAATAACCAATAGAGCGTACTTTAAAAGCGATTAAATTTTTTTTTTAATAAAACGCACGCAATTCAGGACGTGATTACGTTTATGCACAAAAGTGGAAAAAAGTTTGGAAAATAGTGGCACTGTCTGTCCGAAAACTTTCGACCATTACATTGTACAAATTATAACTTTACACATTAACTTCATTTCTTCTTTATCACAAAAAGTTAGCGGTAACGCAATAAAGTTCAAAACTCCGACGCGTAAATCGACCGATTATGTGTTTATGCTTCGCCACAAACTCAAACTTACACGCCGAACCATAAAAAAGGGTATTAATGGCACCGCAGACGTTCGAATAAAACGCGAAACAACTGGACGATTTAATTGTTAACTAATAAAACAGCATTTCCAGCGAAAGGGGGTAATTCCCTCTTTTTCCCATCAATATTACTCCCTAAACTCGAGTAGGCACAATAAATAACAGCGAATCTCGCTGAATAACGGCGTTAACAAATCACCGTGCCATCATTCCCGTACAACAGTCCTTCGCCCCGCGAACAAAGGCCCTCGCAGAATATTCGCCCGTCGCCGTGTGGGGCGAGTGACAAATGTATTTATTTTACGTATATCGCACGGTCCCCCAGCGGCTTTGCCGTCTGCAGGGAGAAAAACTCACGCGTTCACCGCGACGAACAGCCGTAGAAAGTCGGCGAGGCCCTGCCGCTGAATCTCGGTGAAGCCGTCGGCCGCCTGGTGGAGGCAGTCCAGGAAGAACTCGACCCAGTCGGCCTTCTCCAGCTGCAGCTTCGGCGAGGCCGACTGCTGGATCTCGCAGGAGCTCAGTGCCACCAGAGCCGGCAGCGACGCCAGCAGCTCCATGCTGTCCTCGTAAATGTGCTGAGGGACGCGGAACGACAACGACGTCAGGCGCTAATTAATGGGGACACGCACACACACACCTTTGTGTCGCAGCGACGTCACGGGAGATGATTGATTCGCCGAGCTTTTTTTTTTATAACGGGGACTCGGCTTTAATTTCGCGTCCCGGGGGTACAAAGGTTTTTAAGGCTGGCTTTAATTTTTAGGGGTACCGCATAAAGATTCGAGCTCTCACTTCGAAAAACATTACTCCGCGCGCGATTTAAGGGCCGCACTTCGGACGCCGAGGCGAGTCTCCTCTCGGCGTTAAAATATTCCCGGGCTAAAAGCTCGAAAGAATTACGTAAAAGTAGCTGGTGAGAAATATCTCGAAACGCAATAAAAACAAATGAGCACTCGGGGCTTTATGAAGCCAAGGCGAGCCATAAGGGCGAAAAGGTCTTCTACACTTTGCCTTTTATCTCGTATCTAATTTCTCCGCGGAGCATTCCCTCTCTCCCCCCGCGTCCGAGAGGGGCTGTAAAAGAGTACGCGCGCGTATACGTATCGCTCGCTCTGGGTTTTGTTAATGACGGCTCGTTTGTAACAAGGTTACAGCGGCCGCCGGGAGATTACGCGGGCCTTTTGTTTATACTCGGACCATTTATCTGAATTACAAAGGACCGGACATCTACATTCGAGAGCGGCACGGACAGGGAGAGAGAGAGAGAGAGCTTCGCATGCGGGACGATTTGAAAGTAAATCGGGCGATTACCGGCGCGATCGCATTTATAAAAGCGAGCTGCTGGGAAATTTTGTAAAAGAAGCTAATGCTGGATTTGAAGGATTTGATGTGATTTTCGCTTTTTTTTTTGCTCGAAAGAATCGGTTTTCATAGGCAGGAATGATAGGAGAGGCGGCACGCGGAGGAGTCAACTATTTTCTTGGAAACGAGAGGTGATGCAATAAAGGATTTTAGATAACACCGCAATCATCGGTGTGCTCATGTCAGCTGTCAATTTGGCGTTTGGGCATTGCATCATCGTCTTTTGTTCTCAAGACTGCGCATTTTGCGTGAAATGTTGTAAAAGGCGATGCATAAAGGGGACAAGCAATAAATAAAATGTTATTTAATTTAATTTAATCAAAAAATCTTTTATTTTCAGATTTCTGTGCAACAAATTTTAAAATAAATATTTTATCAGATTAAACGGCATTATTTAATTGAATTAATAAAGCACAATATAAGGCCCGGACACATTGATTTTTGTATTAAAATTTGAATTTCGATAACGTTTTCCATCACATTAGCGAATTAAACGAACATTTACTGACCCTCTTACATTTCTCATAAATCAAGCCTCGCAATGATAAACTCCTCAAGCCAAAAAGCAAAGCTAGATCAAAACGAGATCAATCACGGTCACTTATTCTTTTGCCGAGTGACGCTAAGAGCTCCTCTGTTCTCCAGGTGTTAGTATAAGAGAATACCAGAGATTCCTCGCGACAGTGTGATGGATCACTTGGTCCTACGGCGGATAGGACACCGTTTTCATGCGGCATCGAGAACTTCTCAACAATTTTCGAAGGTACATAAAAGCTGCTCCGGAATGTTATTGCGAGCTTCGCGACGTTTTAAGAAAACGTTGAATTTCTCGAGGTGGTATTGGTTTGAGGGAATTGCTTATATTTTAAAAAAAGGCGGCTCTTGCACGTCGTGAGTAATAAATGCGAGAAAGGAAATTGAAACTTGCACTCTCGTTTCGCATTGAGTTTACGCGAAGTTCGAAACTTTTCGGTTTCTGTTAGTTTACGCGGCGAACTGCTCAAAATTCGTGTTTCCGCGCCAAGAATTTAATTTCCGTTCGCAAAGACGTTCGGGCTGCTCGGAAAGTTCCTTTAAATGCGATCGCATTAATAAAGTGGGCATTTAATCAAGTCACCCGTGTTTATTCGTGAATTATCTATGATGTTTTACTAAAAATTCTAATAAGTTCAAAGGCTCCAATAGAGCTGATAAATTAAAGCAATCGAATCCAGCAGTCCAGCAGCTACTCGCCAAATTGAAAGCTCTAATTATTTTCGAACGCCGATACAAGCTAATTAATGAAGTTAATTAGCCGGTTCCGCGAATAAAACATTAGTTTTAATGGAGCATCCGTACGAGCGCAAAACTCGTGCGCTCGTCAAAAATCTAATTAATCACGGCGCTCATAATTTTTCCCGCGGCTTTCGCCGTTCCACTTTCTCAAAAAAAAGAACACAAAAAAAAAGCACTCGTACCTCCCAGTAGGTGTAGCTCATGGCGCCACTCTTGACCGCCGTCTTGTAGTGGTTGTCGGCGTCGAGGGCCGTGAGGGCGATGGCCAGTCGGCCGACCGGAGGCACGTTCTTCGGCACGGCCTTGAGGACGTTGCCGACGACGCCGCCGATTCCGCCGGACGACTCGGACCACCACCAGCCCTTGCGCTTGTCGCGCCGCTCCGTCCAGTCGGCCATCAGGGACTCGGTCTGCTCGTAAGTCGGTATGTCGCCGGTCATCAGCAGCCAGAACACCGCCTCCGGACACGGGGAGTTGCCCCGCCGCGGGAGCAGGTTGAACAGTTCCGGGATCGTTAGGCCTCGGTACTTTATCTGGCGGGGGTAGATGGTTTTTTTTTTTCGAGTATTTTATTTCGTTCGAGTATAGAGAGGGAATTTATGCATTTTTGGACTGTTTAAGAATTTGGATGAGGTATTTTGGGAATTTAAAGCGTTTTAATGAGCATTTTCGGGTATTTTGTAAACAAAGACCGCGGTGGTCGATAGTGTGACGAGAGCTGTCGAACGGCTCATAATGGGATTACGTCAATTAATTGCATTCGTGTGCCTGACCTGACAACACGCGGCTTTCTATTAGTTAGCGAATTCGCAGAGGATGTCGTAATTGAAATTAGTAAATCTATGTTGTAGTAATTGACATTAAAAATTGCGACCGGCGGAGAAAGGGAAATTTGGAATTTTTTTTTTATTCAAAATTAAATGACAAATAAAAATAAGTCGTAGGCGGTAATCAATTTAACGGTTATAATATTAGTAGCAATTTGTTTAGCTTCGGATAATTTCAATTATTATTGCCAAAATCCCGCAAATTCGAGCTATTTATTAAGTATAATATTGAAAACAATAAAAAATAATAATTTTCTTAATGTCGAAACATTAAATCAGCAAAAGTTGTTAAAATCGTCTGAAATCTCCATGATTTAAAATCCTTCCCCCCTCCCCTTCCGGCGGCCAGTGCTCTGCATATTCATATCGCGAAACATCCACGAGAAAAGCTTACTCCGCTCTTGGAGTCGACCTCGGAAGTTTCTCTGATCAGTGCGTTGACGCCGTCGAGTCCGCGGTAGATGTCGTTAACCGTGATCTGGCTGACCACGTCGAGTCCGTGCAGCTGCTGAAACTTTCTTAGCAGGTCGTGGTGCAGCGGTATCTTCTCGCAGAGTGCTTCCTTCAGATCCGTGCTCGTGCTCGGCGTTCCCCTCGTCATGCTCAACTTCGCAGAGAGAGAGAGAGAGAGAGAGAGAGAGAAACCCGAGAATTACAATTTCAAATGGCGAAAATAGCGCCGGATGTACTCTGACGCCGACTACGTCCGCGGAATTTTTCGTATATAATAACGGAGACTTCTGGATTTTCTGTTTAACTTTCAGATCGAGAACTTTCCGTATTTGCAGATAAATTATCAACTTGGGGAAAGTCCAATATTATGCATTCCCTTTTTGCCGTTTTCACTGTATCAGAAAGTTTGCAAGTTTTTATGGAAATCGAGAAGCTTCGAGCCGAGAAACAGTTAAATTGTATGCTGAATTAATTTTGTTTAATATTAAAATATATTAATAATGCATAATTTATTTGAGAGGTATTTAAAACAGCTTAAAATAAGCACAACTCTATACTTTTATTGAATAATTATTATTTTGTTGATAATTTATCTTATTAATTCATTTCATTAATTATTTATTAAGTAGTGATTAATAAAAGTTTTACGAATAAAAATAATGTAAAAAGAAAAAGAGTAGCAAAAAATTATTATTTTTACATAAGTACTTATAGGACAAAAAATTGAGTTCAATAATAAAAAATACTAAGAAAAACGTATTCTACTAATTGCAAGAGAAGTGTCCTTGGCAATGATGTAGTCACGTTATCTTTTATTTTCGAGGATTACAAAACTAAAAATGAATGTTAGTCTTTCCAATAGTAATTCATGGTCTAAAAATTTAGCGTTTTCAATGCTGTTTAAAAATAATGCAGAACCTTCAATTTTATTTGAATTTAAATAGGTAGCTGCTAATAGTTTTTAATTATTTATAAAAACGTACTCTAGAACTTTTAAAACAAAAATGTTTATAAAAAAATTATATTAATTATATTGATTTTATAGTAAGCAGTAAAGTATGTATTGAAACTGAATAAAAAATTCATCAGCTTAGATTGTAGCACGATCACATTCTTGCAAAAGTATTGATTTACTACTGACAAGAATAATACGTTAATTATTCAGAATGAAAATAATGTAGAAGAAAAAAACTAAATCAATAAATAACGAACGCATCTTGCATATAACCTAAAAACTTTGCGTGCCCTACCTTCAATACAAAACCTTCAGTTGCATTCGTGATGTCACTCGACGAAGTGAATTTATAGATTCTGAGGAATATCATGTCCACTGATTTTAAGAATCCTTGCTTAATCTTCACGTTTCGTCCCATTTTGAACATTGTGCTGCTTTATCTGCGCCTAAGGCGCGATGTTTATGTTACTTAATAACTTCGTTACTCAAAAACATTGTTAAATCGAATGGAATAATGCTGCAAGCACTTTTTGAAAGGCATTGTCACTGTTAATTTTGAAAACAGTCGCGTCGAGTGCGAAACGTCGAGAGCAACTGCGGGGAGTCTGGAATGATAGGTTAGGTAGTGAAACAGCTGATGTCAAGGTTTTCACTCTATTTATTTCTCGTTCTTCATTATCACTCCCGCCAAACGTCAAATATTCCAACAAAGTTCAATTACTCGTCGTACTTTATTATATATATATTTTATAATTAATCGTAAGAACAGTTCTCATTTTTCAGCTAATAAAGAGTGTAAGAAAGTCACGGTAAAAAGAGTCGACTAAAACTGATTTAGTATTATATGATTCGAACATTGTGTGGCTAATAATACAACATGGCACAGTTTCAACGTTCGCGCGGCTCAGTTGCGAAAAGGAATCACTTCAAGGTTAGACTTACAAGTTATATCTAACTTAACAGTAGCGGAGGCTCAAACTATACAATAAAAGATTAACGTTTCTGCGTGTTCTTTTTTTATTATTTTTCTTTTTCGGATAACAATTAAAGCTCGGTAAAGGGCGGCGCTCGACTGAACGAGTTTCTCAGCTGGAGTCTTCTCTCGTGCGCATATTCCCGCGCAGGCGCAGCTGCGTCACATAACAACACCCTGTATAGGTATATGATTCTAAATCAAGTGTAACAGATATAAACTTGGCACTGCAATATATATTCATCCCCGCCGCGCTCTTTCTCTCCCGTTTCTTCGCGAAATTTCACTTTACCCTCCTTTTTATCCGTACCTTCCGGTACTAAAAATCACATTAAGTGTCACAGCATCATCATTTTGAGCTTTTACGAATATCGAAAGCCAATCCATATACACGAAAAATACGCGTCGCTCGAATAAAACTCAGAAAATCGTGGATAAAGATTTTGTTTTTTTTTCTTTTTTTTTTAATAAAATTTTCTTCCTCTCATTCTTTCCCTCTTTTTTTTTTCAAATACGGACACTCGTTTTGTAAAATGCGATTGTGCATCTTGAAATTTGTTACTCTATGCATACTTCAGCCAACGCAACGCACAGTATATATCCCGAAGTATACAAATTGACGTCAGCATCGTAGTATAAGTTATGTTTTTCATTTTAATTCTTCATTGTAATACAATATTAATCTATAATTACAGTTTCATCTTTTTTTTTTGTTTCATTTTATACATTTTACAAACAATATACTGCAACACACATCGCGCGCGAAAACGCTCAGTTTAACGGCTAGTTTTTATTCCTTTTTTCTGCTTTGTTTATATTTTTATACTCGTTAATACTTATCGCTAGAAACGCGTGTATATTACTCGGTGCGCTTTCGTCATTAACGAACCTTCTTGCGCTCCTACCGCTCAATATTAATCCACGACGCCGTGTCCTCTCTCCGTTCATTTTTGTTGTTCTTATATTTTCTCGTGCACTTTATCAATCGTCTCGCGCCTGGATCAAGAAGACTCTCACAACGTTTATTACAATAGTAAAATATACAACGCATCGTCACCCAATATAATAATAATATTGCTTGAGCCGCTGTCTGCCACTCATGGCACAATTGCTACGTTAGGCCGTGTACGTTTAAATCGTATATATTATTCTTTCTCCCCCTGGTCGAATCCTCGAAAAAGCAGAACGGAGTCTTTTGCTATTTATGCGAAACACGTAAATCTCTAACAAACGTAACCGATATACAAGACCGAAGGGCGAGCCCTCGGTCTGTCTCGCGCTCGCTTATCCCAGCAATCCCTTGTACAAAGTCACGAAAATACTTTATGCCTCCGAATCCGAGAGCTCCTAAATAGCTTTTGGAATACAACTCTTGTCTCGTGAGGGATCGTTTAATAAGCGCTGTTTGGTTTATCATTATAATTATTATTATTATAATTATTATTATTATTATTATTATTTCTTTTTTTTTTTTCTTAATTCTTGGTGAGCGTGAGTTCGTGTGTCGGTGTCCTATATATTAATTATCGGCATTCCCTTCGGCTTCCTCCGGGCCAGTTCATCTAATGTCAGAGAAGAATGCACTTGTCGGAGCCGCCGCCGTTGCTGGGGCCGGCCTCCTGAGAGTGGCCGCCGCGGAGGGGCTGCGAGCTCGTGGGGGTGGGCGAGGGCGGCTTGCCCTCCAACGCCTGGATGCTCTTCATCAGCTCGCGGAACACCTGCGCAGAAAAGTAAGTGGCCTGATATCGACGGCTCGGCAGCTTCGTTCGGGAGCGCGCGCGCGTTTTTGCATTCTTATTGAGGCCGAACGTCTGACTTTTGATCATTTCTGGCGCTGGAGCATTGTTGGCGCGATTTCGAGGTATGCGCTGTTTTGAAAGCAGGCTTTAAATTATATATAAATACGCTTCGAATTTTGTGAAAGCAATGTTCAGCTTTTATTTGCGCGCGAAGAGGTACGTACTTCCGAATTGATCGAATGTTTTCATTCGTTTATGTTTAAGTGTTCTTAAAAATTGTTTAAATATCAATGGAAATGCTAAATAAATTTGTGTATTTTATTTGTATGTATTATAATATATGTACAAATACTTGAAAATGACTTTAAGCATACGTGAGTGCGCATTCTTTTGTTCTAAATACGAGCTAATAGCTATCAATTCATTTTGCGAAAAATATAAGTTCCAGGAATATTTATTGCAGAAATTTAATTTTTCCAAGGCGAATGAATTTATAACGTTTAACTCTGCTTCAGATGCTCAAAATTTTTGAATGAAAAATATTTTGTTCACCTTGACTTTTATTATTTTTAGATAAAAAGTGAATTTCGTGTGCAGCAGTAAGCAAACGTGATGGAATTAAGATCCTTATTTAATTTTGAAATGTCAGTTAAGATATGCAATTTTTTGATTTACATATATTTCTGAGATAAAGCGGAGCGAATTTCGGCGTAAAATTTTCTCTCCGCGTGCAAAGTTGAATAAATTATCATTCTCAAAATAGCGGGCCAAAAACACATTTCGAGCATTTACATTTTAAAGATCTAATATAAATACATTTTTATCATTCAATTATCTCTTATTTATCTTAGTAATAGATAAACGATAGATAAAATATGAAAAATAGTTTAAAGGTATAAAATATCTTTGTAATTTTTTGTCTAGATGAGGACGTCGAAGTGAAATTGTTAATTCGAAACCAAAACAAAATAAAACCTCAAAGCACTAATTGAAATATACCCTCATCTGTATATAACGAGCTTTCGCCCAATTCGCTCGAGCTGTTCAACTAAACTCGGGAGAGGCTCAAAGCCTAATTGCTGACAGTCCCGTCGGCGTATAATCCTTCAAAGAAAGCCCCTCGCGCACACGGAATATGACGGCGCACGCACGCACGCACACGCGCGAATGCTCACCTGAACCACCCGGCAGTTGAAGCGGGCGCTGCACTCAACGTAGCCGCATCTCCAGTGTTTGCGCACGAGGTTGACGATGTCCCGGTGCCTGGTGCCGGGGGTCGAGGACGCCGAGGGCAGCTTGTCCTGCTTGTTGCCGACCACCAGCAGCGGCACGCCCCGCATGTCCCGCGCCTCGTAGATCTGCTCTCGCAGCGTCCTTATGTACTGAACAAACAAGACGAGAGAGCGTGACGATGCAGCTTATTCAGTTAATTAACTGGGGGATCGAGCCTGCTTCGACGGCTGGTTTCTTTGTGGGGACAGTTTTCAACGGCGCTTTTTCATTACCGGGTGAAAAAAAGTGCTCGTAAGTTATTTGTTTCGACATAGTTTTTTAATGTTTGATGAAATTGTACTAATTTGGGGTTTCCTAACAGGTGCAGTTAATTAAATCAGGATGTAATGAATTTTTACAACAATGGCGGTACATTGCAAAGCTTCGTGAATACCGCGAACACATATTTCATTCAAAATTAGTGCAGTGTAATTTTAGCACCAAGAGCCGCGAATATTCCTGGCATATTTCGATCAAAGTACACACAGCTTCAGCAGAAACGCGGATGTAAATTTACCGGCTGAAAATCAAGTTAAGTAAAAACACCGTTATACAGATGAATTCCATTCCCGGAAGGTCTCCGCAATATAATCCACTGATTTTCGAGCAATGCCTCATTATTATGCCGCACAATAAGTCTAACAATCACAACGAACTATATTGATACCCCGCTCTACTAGTAATATTAACGAACGCTGTAATTTACTACTCAAAATACTCGCCCGCTTTCCTAATCCAAAAACGCCGCTCCCTAATCCCAAAGCCCCGAACCGCCCCGAAAATTCGGACGCAAGCAAATGATGCACGCTCGGCCTCAAGAATTTCCGATAAGCCATTGTGTCCCGCTGCGCGTACACGTCGCTCGTCGAGCCTACAGGGAGATTGCCGTGCGGAACGGGGCCGTTGTCGAGCGGACTTTTTGGGTTCTCGGCCCCCTCTGCGCGCGTCGCTCGTCAAATTACGGGACCTGAGCCCGCGGAATTAACACCCTCCCGGCTTGATTTTGCGAGAGCGACCGGGAGGGTGACCCAGCGCCGGCGAGGGCAATTTTTTAGCGGGTCTCTCGGCTTTTGGGAGGGCCGTTTTCTCGGTTATTTTTAGAGCGCCGCCGAGATCAGAGAGCACCGCTGATCAACTGTTTTTATAGGGGCCGGCAATTTTTTCCGGGCTCGTGTGATTAGAACGTTTTCAAAAGGATGCGAGCTGAATTTTTAAAGTTAATCGGGGGCGAAGCGCGTGTTGAAGTTTTTTTTTAATGGCTTTTTAAATATGTTAGTAGGATATTTAGGGACTCCTTGGAAGTAATTTTGTGCTCTGCAGTCGTGAAAGGTATTTTACCGCGTTTATGTAGTTTCCAGGAAAACCGTCGGTAAACGCACTGCAAATTGCTTTTTGAGTTCTAGCGCGGTGGTATATTTCAAAATTTCACAGTTGATTACACGACTTTTACCGGCCTAAAAAGAAAATTTTCTAAAGGATGAAAAGGCAAATTTATCTTTACGACTTTTGAACGCAGATTTAACCGTATATTGGCTCGGAACGTCATCGAACCCTCGCGAATTACAATATTTAAATTTAAAAGGTCGACGTGTCGAATTAGCACGTCGGCTCGAACGATCGAGATACAAAGTGCCTTGCAATTTAAATGCAAAAATACAAGCCCGGCGAAGAATTCGAGTGCCAATCCACAGGGCTGCATAATTTATTTACTCATTACAGCCGAATCTCGGAGTGATGATTACCGAATACCTCTGGACTGGGAAAATCCCCCCGTGAAGGTAATTAACCGTCGCAATTACTATAGCACTCGTTGTGTTTCAACGCGGAAACTCGCTCAGAGAGACACTCGGCTCGCAATTAATCTCGAATCCATTACAAAATTGACATTCTTGACCTCCCCCGTCCGCAACGAAAGCGGAGCTCAAACGAAATATAGCTCCGGGGACTCTCGGCGATATTTGCATCCCCGTATAATAATCGAAATCCTTAAAAGTGCCTCTCTCCGTCCGCGGTTATGAGAAACAGCAGCCCGATACACGAACGGGGAAGGGAGGCAGTTCGATAATCGCGGCAGAATTTAATATCGCCGGAGTCTTTACAAGACGTCTCAGCCGCTGCTGTATTATATAAAGCTTAAGATTTTACGTAATCGGCCCTCCGACGTTTCGACTCGTTTATACAGTTTGCCTTTGTATATATAACGTACATGAGCGCGGCTGCGATTCGGGGCGTTTATTGCGCGAGAGGATGTCGCCTCTCGGCTTTGTCGCGCGGATTCGCATGATTTACGGGGGGCGAGTTTACGGGGGAGCCCGGGGCTTCTCTCGAATTCCGCCGCTCGTTACGCCGCTGCCGTGGCTTCGAGTTTTTGAACAATTTGCAATCATTAGCGAGGCCCGTAAATACTGAACTTTGATGGGCTGCGCGGAAGGTTTACTTTGAAATAAGAGAGTTTCGGACGAGGGGGCATTATGTAACTTCGATTCTGCTTTGGCTTTTGTTGTTTAAATGATTGCGAGTTACGCTAATGTCCCTCGGATGCGTTTAACGAGCTGCGCGTCGACTCGAATCTTTCTTTTAATACTTTTCGATCAACTTAAAGCTACATTTTTATTTCAACTAAGCTTTTATTGTAGCCGATGCTTTAAACAATTTCAGAAAATCGTCAAGATGAGTAAAGAAGCCCGATTAATTCCCGGAATATAAAGTACGGCCGCCCGGTTACATCGAAGTAGATAAGTTCCGAGTACAGTCAGACGCGGTCTTATCGCGCTCGGCAACGATCTACTTACAGATTTTACTACGTACGCGTAAGATATGTCCCGATGAAAATGAAATTCGGGTTAATGCGGCTTTCTCTCCTAAAGTCTAGTTCTAAAAGTTTCTACAAAATCCCCTTTAATTCCTGACCGCAAACATTTTTCGGCCAAGTTTTCGGCTTCCCAGTCGTAAATTTACGATGGCCGTTCGAAGATAAATTTCAGTTTTAATAGCGCAAAAGTGGTATATCTGGACTCGGACTATCGGCCGGCGCTCGTATATACGGATACACAAACCGCGTTATCTCGCGAACCGTAATCGGGTTTTTCTCCAATTTTCACCGGACTAGGGGGGAAACCACTTTTTTAAATTAAAAGTCACTTCGCTCTTAAAAAACGTCATAGAATTAATAGGTCTCCGCGGGGAGGGGCTGAAAGCTTTTTGTATGAGTGAACGTACCTTTTGCTCTTGAATCATTTGC
Source organism: Ormyrus labotus (assembly GCA_035582975.1). NCBI lineage: Eukaryota > Metazoa > Arthropoda > Insecta > Hymenoptera > Ormyridae > Ormyrus > Ormyrus labotus. Next base: position 16,429,177 of record JAWWEO010000021.1, on the reverse strand, counting down.
TTTGAGATCGGATACTGCAAATCAATGGTGTTATTTATTTTGGTTTCATTTTCGACTATATATTTGCAGCGAAAAGGTTTTTTATTTTACATTTTTAGTTGGTTCATCAAAAACATTGAATAAGCCCGTCGTTTTATTCGTTTTTACAGTGACTATTCAATGCTGTTGAAATAAAAATCAGAGAAATTGTTAAATTTGATTATTCATTAAATAAAAATTCGGATTTACAAATATATTAAAAGTGTTTGGGAATAAAGAGGGAATGCAAATTTTTTGATTTATTTTTAGAAACATACATTCTGAAGGATACCCGAGAAAAATAGCCGGATTTATGAAATTGGAATAAGAACTCTCTTCAGAGAGTTTATACAAACGAAGTCTTAGACGTAAAAGTCTCTCTTTTCCTCTGAAAGTTTTTTTTATTTTATTTTCACGCCAGTTCTTTTCAGGTAACTATCTCCCTTGACTGGTGTTATGTTTGTTTTCTTCCTGCTTATTCTCGTTTCTGTGATTACAAAGGTACAGAAGATTTTAAAAAATTCCAACACCATCATTGCTCTATTTTTCAGCAAATTTTAATAAATACATATTATTACGTGGTTTTTTCTAATTTTATAATATTTTAGAATTTCTCACGAATCTCCGTAGAAAATATTTCATTATAATACATTAAAATACATTCGAATTTTTCTTCGACTTTAATTCCAGAATTCAATAAAATTCAGCTGAATTATTTATCATTCGCCTGAATATTATTATCAGCAGCGACACGGACTCGCACTTCGATGCACCAACACATGCATTTATCGAGAAAAAGTTCCATCGCACAATTTAGCCCGGGGTTTATTTGCAAGTCGAAAATTTCCGGGACTCGGAAATCTGGGTTGGGTAGAGTGATAAATTTTTCGAGGAGGCAGCAGTCCTACAAGCTGTAAACCCATTAAGAGGGTGGGATTAGCATTAGTCTTTATTGCTTATAGGTCAACGGGGGGGGGGGGGGGTCGCCTTTCTATCTCGCTAACTCAAAAATGCCAAGCTTAAAACCTTAAGCTCCGCCGGATTGTATAAAAAAAAAACGTGAATTATATAAGAAAAAACGGATAATTTCGAATGTAAATTCCGGCGGGAATCGCGAAATACTGCGCTTCGTCGTCCGAGGCTTGAAAGTGTTTATCGGCACTGAAATATAACCGGAAATTTATTAAACGCGCTTACATCCCTAAGCAGCGGCAGTTATACGTCGGAGTATAAAACGTTTCCTTTTTCAAAAGGGCGACGAAATGCATTGGCCTCGGCACTAAATCGCGGCATTTTCCGGAGCTGGACTACGTCCGCCTTCGAATATCGGAAAGTCGCGCGCGCCCGAGGAGCATTACAAATTGTTATTAACCGATCTATTTTTGTCGGGTCAGCAAATATTCGGCCCCGGCCGTAAACCTCCCCTGTAAAACAATATATCCGCCGCTCCGTCGCGGATGACACGCGCGACTTCCGCGTCTTACCTGGAAGGTGTCAGGATTGCTGAGGTCGAACACGAGGACGTAGGCGGTGGCGCTGCGCAGGCCGTAGTAGCGGAAGTCGGTCCATTCCAGGTGGGAGCTCACCGGGAAGTAGGGGATCGTCGGCAGGTCCGTGATCTTGAGCTCGTACATGCGCTCGGCCAGCACGACGCTCGGGTAGTACGTCTCGCGGCGATCCGTCGGCTTGTACTCCTCCGTGAACTCGCTCCAGACGAATTGCTAAAAAATCGACGCCAGAGAAAGGTGATGGTTTATTGATTACTGGGCGCACGCAGTCGATGGGTAAAGATCGGCGCTGCAGGTTATTCGGCGGATTCGGAGTTTCGGTCAAGTTGCTTTCTTTCGCTTTCATTTATTTAGAAAAAGAAATTTTAATTTATTGTAAAAATCATCTGTACGTTGGTCAATTTTTTTATTTTCATTTTTTTTTCTGTATTTTCTTCTGTAATCTTTGATGATGAGTATTTGCAGAGTTTAATGTTTGATGGCAAATGTAGCTCTAAGAATAATTAACTAGGAAATATTTGTATTATTTGACTATTCAGTGTTGACTGAATACTCTGTAGATTTTGTACTACCTAATGAATGACCGCGTAAACACGCAATGTTTGCATAGGCCCCAATCATTGAATCCAACATTTACCCACTTGAACATTCTAAAAAACTATTTTAAAACATAAAACGCATTTTCCAACGTTTAAGCATCAAGCGATCAATCGTCCAATCTTAGATTTAATTTACCCTCGAGCTACGGAAAACCTGATAACCGCAGCTCCTTCATTGCAGCGGTCGCTTTTGTCAAACAGAAGTTGAAAAAAAGAATTTTTTTTTTTTATTTCGCGCAAACGTCGCTCCCTATATGCGCGCTTTGACGCTTTTTCAGCGCTCTCTTCCTCTCCCAGGCATAGCTTTCCAACAATAATTCAAAGTTACAATACCGCAGGAAGCACAATTTCCTAAAGAAAATAGCTTTCGAAGTGAAAAGAGCGCGAGGCTTTTCAGTTCACTGATTTTATCGCGGCTCGCGGAGCTCTCGAAAGAAAATATAGTAAAATACGCAATGAGAGCAGAAAGGGAAAAAGAGAGTACTTTGAAATTTGAAAGTCTAAGCGCCTTTTTCGAACCTTTGTGTACGAAAGCTCGCGAAAATAAACTGCGATCTCCGCACTGAGCTAAATGTTTTCATCCCGAAAGAGGGGCAAAACATTCGCTCGAGTCTAAAAGTTTTCATTTGCATTTGGCACCCGAGAGGCTGAGATTCAGATTATCGTGATCAAAGTGTCAACGACCGCCTCGGGAAAATCAGGACCGTTCCGGATATTAAAGCCGGCGTCGTAGCCGGAGAATCAGTCAATCGAGCTTTTTAATTATCCGGAGATTAATTATCGCGAAAAGTTTTTCAATCGCTCCCAGAATTCCTCCGGCGATTTATTATTGGTTCTTTTTTTTTTTTTTTTTTTTTGACGCCGATCCCCCAGATTTTCTTGACAAGCTTCGCACGCAAGTCGTTTAATTAACGTCCCACCGATCGCGCGAGCGACTCCCCGACTCGTTAAAAGGCCTTATTTTCCTCCTCTCGACGGTTCGCGCGAAAATCGAGATATCGGACTGACTGGCGGGGCCGGACAGAGGTCGGAAACGAGCCTCGGAGACGCGCGGAAGTCGTTCGCACGTCGCGAAATGGATTTTCCCCTGTTTAGTTAGGGGTACGTATCCCTCCCGAAGTCTGCGAGGGGCGAAGATTATACGCGCGCTCGCGCGCATAATCCCCCCGCGAGTTCCGTCCTCGGAACGCGCGCGGAAAAACACTTTATCGAATTTTTCCGCCTCTCCTCCTCGTCGTTCTTCTTCTTTACGAGGTCGTTATCGCGGCAGCGTTTTCCTTCTCGGCTCCCCATTCTCCGGAAAAACAGTCCGAATTCTCGCAGAAAACTGAATTCGGCCGGGGGGGGGGGGGGGAGGAAATCGTCGGGCCACGCGGTGCGCCGTGCGCCGCGCGAGCGTAAAAAGCGCACCAGGTGTTTTTAACCGTCGACTCGTCGATTCCAGGCTTATTATTAAGGAGTTCGGCGTTTTATCGCGCGAGAGCCGGCCGATCGTACTTTTCAGCGCTTGCCGCATCGTTAAATTTTTACGAGTTTTTCCATATGTACATTTCGGAAGAAATCTCCTTTGTTTTTTTTTTTTATACCGCGCGAAAAATTCATTACTGAATTTCCGCCTTTTCGCGTTCGCGCCTCTCTCTCTCTCTTTTTTTAAATCACCCTGCCGACGTCGTATTTACCTTCCAGCTGCGTACGCAGCTCTGGTGTATATCGCACGGTAAAATTTATTAAAAAAGAAAAGGTTTAACGAAAGAGCGTACATTTACCGAAACGCCGTTTCGAGCGTATGTAAAGGCTAGATTAATTCTATTTTTTTTTAATTTGCTTGATGCACTCCGAATGGATATATCAGTTTGCTCGCTTTTTCTAGGATCCTCGGGGCAGGCAGGGTTTAATATTTTTAATTAAAATTCTGCTTCTCTCTTTCCCTCGGCAAACGGTATTTAAACCACGCGCGTCTCCTTTTCTTCAAAGGCCAATGAATAAATCTAAATCTAATTAAATTTACGCAACTGTTCGATCAAAAGAACTTTACAACTGCAACGTCCTTATACGACAAATGGTTGTATATATATATAAACTTTAATGCCAGACCGAGGCTCTTTCACGTATACATAAAAAATAGCGCGAGAGAGAGCATATTTTTTCAAAGCTCCACGACATGGAAGACACAAAGAAATCACTTCCTCCTCGAGGCAAACATTTTCGCATCCGTTACGAAAACTCCGGCAGCTCTCGGGCGAAGCTTCGCGGCCGTGGTATTTTCCATTTTAATCCCTCCGCCCTCCGCCTCCCCCCTATTCTCGCTGTGGTAGAAAAAGAAGGAAGCGAGCCCGGGAAGAGAGATTCTGGCTAACGAGTGCTAATTACAGTAGCGCGCCTTTGTAAAAGTTTTCGAACCGGCGGTCACTATTATAATTAGTTCGCGAAGCGAAATTGCATACGCGGAGAGGGGAGGCGCGCGACCGAGAGGGCAACAAAGAGAAATTAAATTTATACCCGGAGTCTCGCGGAATTTCTCTCACCTCCCAAGCCCCGGAATCGCTTTTTATACCCGAACGTCGTTATGCCGGCGCGTATAATTCTATTTCGGCCTTTATATTTTGCCTTCCGCCCTTCTCCCTCTCCCTCTCTCTCTCGTTTAATCCCCGGAGTATTTTAGCGCGCCTTTTTCCCGCCGCGCGCGGAAGCTGCTTTGTCTCCTTTTAAGTTCCTGACCGCCGGGTTCACTTGCGGCGGCGCGTGACGTTTCGTAATTAATTAAGCTCGGCTATTAAGTAGTTGCAATTTAAAGCCCGCCGCTTTCGCGGCCGGAAAATTTATTAGTGTTATCGTTTGAGCCGGGAAAAAATGGGACACTGCGTCGTTTATTCGAACGTTAATATTGAGGAAGCTACAGGTTTTTATTTATGCATGCATTGAGTTCTTGGAAAGGCTTTTACTTTAGCTTAATTCTGAGGTATTATGTAGGATTCCTAAAAAAAAAAGAACTTGCCCATTTCCGCGTAAATCTAAAGCTTCAGCTTTTTTTATCGACTTTGTACTTTTTTGATCACTTATTTACTTACTTACGTAGCTTTTTTCCGTATTCCACATATTTCTCCCTATATTTATGAAATATTCCGTATTTAGTTTATATTTGTTAACTTTTTATAATATGACTTACTCTTTAAATTTTTTATTAACACCTCTGATCAAGTTCTGATAGGGTAAGCGTCACAAACACTATTAGGTTACTGATCAGTCCGGCGGATCAGACTGTAACTACTGATTTCAAGTATAGATTTCGCTTGAACTGATTTCTACTGGAAGATATAAATTCTACATGATAGGAAAAGATGCAAATTATCTACGCGTATATCGCTTTTCAGTTATTTTAACACCCTTTAAAATTTTATAAATCTATTAATTAATGAACATTTTTCATTTACTAAAACCAGTATATGTTTTATATTTAATAAAGATTTTAAGGTTATTTACAGTAAATGCTTCAATAATTTATTATATATTGCAATGTTTTTAATCAAATCAGTATTTAATAAAAAAAATTAATATCACCGCTATTAATATTAATAAATAATTGAAATTATTCAATAAAATGATTTTGTTTTTCATTGCTTTACTCAAATACCCCAAGAAGCATTTACAAATTATCGGTAAATAATGTTTTTGAATGCACGCATAAACAATTCCGCGCACAAAAGCAGTCGACTCTTCTTCTTTTTAACAATAGCAAAGAAAAAACAAAGACTATACATTTATCCGTGGAGATAAAAGGGAAACACACTCCGCTTTTTCTCCTTTCCAAAACAAAACGACTCCTCCATCTTTGTCGAAGAAACAAAAGTTGCTTTATTCAATAAGAATCGATAATTTAAATGCACTTCAGCTCTCTGCTCGTTCAAGAAAATAAGCAGTTCCATACACAAACGAGTACTGTCGCACTTCTTCTTCATTCAATACCCATTTTCGCGACACATTATGCAGGTACAAACGATTCCGATGCCCAACGATAAAGCTGATTATTTTTTAATACCCCCTGCAACATAAATATCCACGAGAATTTTTATTTAAAAATTTAAATTTTATATTCACGAGGCTGGCACGGAACAAGGTTAATTTTCCGGCGCGGCAGGTTATATAGGCCGCACTCCGCCTGCCGATTCATCGTGCCCGGTAATAACATAATAACGCCGCTCTTATCAGCGCTACATGCGCCGTAATTTCATACCCGACGCCTGTAAAGACTTCATTCGTTTTTTCTTCGCACCCGCGCGCGGCCCTCCAAAGTGTGCACTATGCTTCTATTAACGCTCTCCCCTTAAATCTTCGCGAAAGCGCGGGAACCAAAAATCGCGAACTTACACGCTAATTGCTTTTAAATCCGCGAGGCGGAACGAGAGAGAGAGAGAGAGAGAGAGAAAGAGGACCTCGGCACGAGTATGGCGTGCAGCGCAGCTGCGCGAGCTTGCGGCTAGTTTTCGTCAAAGGGGCTGTGCGGTTACCGTAGCACAACCCCGGCCACGCGCAATTAGCGTCGTAATGCCCTCTTAATTTAATCGCGAGTAAAGCCGCCAAGGGAGGGACGAACCGCCGAAGACGAGGCTGCGAAATTCCCGTGTCTTCTTGCTCTGGCTTATGGTTATTTAATAACCGAGGGCGGGTCCGAGATGCCGGGCGATCAATGGATGCCGTAACAAATCCACGCTGAAAAAACGTTCTTCTGCCGTACGAGAGGAACGTTGAGAATCCTCTCGATACTTAAGTCAGCGGAATTTCCATTTATAACAAAAGGAATATACTGTTTGTCAAAAATAAAATTATGGTTTTTTCAACTAAATAGAAATCCATGTGAGAAGAGCAGAATCTTTTGCTTATAAATTACAGATATTCCGCTGAATTAAGAGGATCTTTCTCGTAAGGAGAGGAACCTTTTTTTTTCAGTGCGCAGAGCCACCGCCATAAACTCGCAATTAAACTCCTCGGCCACACGGAGAGAAATTTTGTTTGGAAGATTACAAGAATTGTATAACATTTTACTATGTAAACTGGCATTCAACTCGTA
>JAWWEO010000021.1:16392786-16421887 GCA_035582975.1 Ormyrus labotus | reverse complement strand
AATGAACCTGTTTACATTGTTTGTGGGTGCATTACAAAGTCATTCTGGTAATCTTCCAAACAAAATTTCTCTCCGTGCAGGAATTGTTTAAAGTTAGAAAACAAGCTTTGCACGAGGGTGCGTTCGTTAAATGTTTAGCGGGCCTTTGGCGAGTCGAGAGCATAATCGACGAGATGACGCGCGGTCGATAATTCAAAGGAGGGGGACTGCAGGCGCTCCATCCTTTCGACAAAGCGCATGGGAAATAAGGCTCTCTCCCGCCGACTGCCGGGCGCTGCTTATTTCGCGGGTGTCACTTGGAAAATTACTTCGGTCCGTCGGCAGCGTCTCTCTCGCTTTCTTGTCTAATTTACTGCCGCCAGCCCCGCGAACTCCCTCGCACTTTTCACGCCGTGCATATATATATACGGGCCCCCGAGTGCACGCCGCGCTCTCCGCCCTCTTAACGCTACCCGTCGTCTTCTTGGCCTGCTTACGGAAGTGCGGTAGTATACGCTGCTCTTTCGCCGCGCGGCGATTTCCTCTTCTTTCGACGGGGACTGGGAACTTCCGCGCGGCTGCTTTGTCAGTTTATGATTTTTCTTCGCTTTTGTTGCTCTTTCGGTGGATGGACGCGGAGTTTTTTCGGCGGAGCTTTTTAGGAAGTTGGTGCGTTTTTGGGGGAATGAAGCGTTTTTAAGGTTTAATAAATGATGAAGGGGAAAATGGATTTTAATAAATTTCAGAGTGAATAATTCGTGACAGTAACAGCAATTTGGGCATCGTCCAGTATTTTATGGAGGGAAATGTTTTACGCCGTGATATTCTTTAAAATATGCACGTTATGTCAAAGCAATTAACAAAACTTTACATTCTTCATTCGTTCCATCTTGATAAAAAGATGTAAAAGCAAATATGCTTTTAAGGAATTCGAAAGTTTTAAATTTCTTCACTTTTTAAATTTTCTTTTTCATTAGTTGCAAAGTTTGTACATTTTTAGTTTTTCTATTTCTGAAAAAGTTACATTGATTTCTGAGTTCCAGAAAAAAGTTAGTTTGTTTTTATTTTGAAATATTTTTAGTTTGATCTATTTACAGATTTTCAAAAGAGATTAAATTATGTACTAAAGTTTTTTAAGAATTTCGTAAATTTTAAAAATTGTAAAAACCAAGCCTTTCATATTATTCAAAATTCATTGCTAAATACAAGTTTTGCAAATTAAAATAATCTGAAAAGTTGCTTAAATTTAATTTATGAAAGTATTTTACGTCAGATATGTACGAAATACATGTACGAAAGATGAAGCGGCATGAACTACTGTAGAAGCTAAACTATTCAAGTACTCCGAGCTCTGACTGCTTATTACTTTCGTGGTCTTATTATGTGATACTAATTCTATATAATGCATGTTGGTACACTTTTGCGCGCTGTGAAATTGTATGCAATCACGTATGGCTTTTAGACGTTTGCAGGAAGAATATCTTAAATTATTTTTGCACCAATTTTTTTTTTTTTTTTACTTTTCTCATTGTTTTACTATTTATTTAGTAGTAGTTTTGCTGTTTCAACGCGAGGAAATTCAGTTGTTTATAATTTTTACTAACTCAAGATGTCCAATCCATGAACTATTTTCTTATATATCAAAATACAACCATTTTAAGTCAGTATAACGCTGATTTCTCATTACATTATAACTGCGAAAACTTGTCCCTCATTACATTCGAGAATATGAACAAATCTAATTTAATTTCTGCAGAAAATTTAGCATTTGATAAGGGCATTTATGTATGAAGAAAAAAGGGGATGTTTTCTTTCAACACCGATTTAATCCCGAGGGAAGTAGTGCTTGCTTTCTCAAATGAAGACAAATTACAGACGGATGCAGCGTTAATGTAATTTACTGGGATACGCCCATTTGTGCAATAAAGAGGATTCTAATAATTAAGGCCAAACAAGGAAAATATTTGTTTCCTCGAATTAATCAACAGTAAATAAACTAATAAGATTATTACATTGCACTTTATAAAATCTTTTTAAATATATAATCTTTAAATAAATAATAAATAACCAGCATTTATACACGTCTAAAATTTTATAAATAATATATTTGAAATGATAAATCAATTTTAAAATTCAGTAAAAACGATTTTGTTCAAAAATTAACAAATAAGTAAACTTAATACAAATTAAATTTCATTTCAATGCCCGTATATTTTCAATTCATTTTTCCGATTTGAATTTAAAAAAATTTTCAAAGAATAAACAAATAAAAGCAGCGAACTCATTTCTCCAGAAAATACCAAGTTGATATATTTATCCATCGGGCACGTATAAAACTATTACTTCGTAACTCCATTTCCCCGTTACTCCATTTCCGAAACAATCCCATTAAACAACGAAGATTTACTACGAAAGACAAAAAGATCATTACTTTTTTTATCCCCGCCGCCTTACTCCAATCTTCCCGGCGCAGGGATAACATCGACAATGTCTCCTCGCGCATCTGCAAGCGAATCGCGAAAACATCCGCTCACTCCCCCAGTGCTCCTCGCGAACTCGGCGAAATCCCTGTATCGGTATATATATATATCGACGTAGGAGTCTTAAATACTCGCGCGTTATCTCGTCTCCTCTCCCTCGCGATCCAATATCTCATTTCCGGCGCGCGGAGATTCGCGTCCTGCAGCTGCCGCGCTCGAAGACGGAGGGGGGCAAAACTTGGAGCTCCCTTACCCGAATAATGCTGGTCTTGCCGACGTTCGGCGCGCCGAGAAAGACGACCTTAACGCGCTCGAGGCTATCCGCCGGACTATCCTCCTCCTTGCTGGTGGATCCGCTCGGGACTTCCGGCTCGGACCTGTCACCTCCGCGGCGCTCCAAGTAGTCGAGGTCTAGCTCTGCGAACAGAAAACCAAACCGGCGACGGGATGATAGCTTTCGCGTGTAAGAGGGAGAGAAAAAGAGGAGGAAAGTCAAAGGAACGTGTACATATAGGTATGTGTGGGGGGCTGCGCTAGAACTTTAATTAAATTGACGCTACTCCGCTTTGATCGGCTTGATTGTGATGTCGATTCCCTCTCGTTTGAGGATTTCGGGCACGTTTGATGCTTCGAACTTTCCGGCGACTAATCAAGTTTTGTTTGCTTAGGGCTTTGATATCACAATGGCTTCGAGGAGTTGGGACTTTTAGTCCTTTAGTTTTTATACTAAGCTTTTAATGGTACTGGCCTGTCAAAGTCGTGGAATTGGGTTAGTTCCTTTTCAAAATAATGTTGCGCATTGTGTAATTCGATTTTGATGTCTATTCTGTGGTTTTCTTCCGATGATACCCAGTTTGACAGTCAGGACCAGCAAATTCTTAGCATTAAAAATTACAAATATTGCTTTCGATAGAGTAGAATTTTTATTAATTTTAACAGTGTTTTTCATGAAGCTTCGTGAATGAATGGCCATTCTTTTTTTTTTCAGAAAAGCAGCTAAAAATAAGGTTTGAACGAAACCAGCAAAAGCCACGTTGAGAAAACTAATATGCTGGAAATTCTTGCCTGAAAATGGAACCCTCTGACGTACATATTTTCACCATATTTTGTTGGAAAAATGTTTTTCAGAGTATTTTTTTCAAGTGGGTATAAATATCTGCAGCAGCAGAATATTGGGATATTGAAATCTCTGATAAATTATAAGATCCCATTTACACGCTGTTTTCGTTATAGGATTGTTGATGTTTAAAATTTTGAAAATAAAACTTCCTGTGCTGCAAACCTCTATATATGATTTTTTAGTAAAATATAAAATTTGTAAATTTTATTTTATTCCCCCTTTCGTTTTATTTTCCCGTATGTTGTAAATCAACAGCTGCGAGTTTAGTGGAAGGAGTGCAGCCGCCGCCCAAAGCGTACAACGTACTTAGCCCTTGAGAAATAGTAATGAAATTTATTTAGGACCAACTAAACGTGGCTGAGAGTTCCGGGAAGACAGACATTAGAGCATTCGGTATACAAGTAATTACAGCGATGCAAACGATATTGTGAGTATAAACAAATTTTTATTCACTAAAAGTATATTTGTAATTATATTATTTTTGTATTTCTATTTTGAAAATTAGTTTAAGCGCTCGAATTGTTTTTCATCAAAAGTAAAATGAAGTAAACATGAAAATGTTGAAAGGTCATTAATCCTGCAAATTAAACGCTCGAACCATATATGAGAGCAGCATATATTCGTATATATATACGATTTTGGAATTATCATTTTAAATTACCATTTTCCCTTTTCATAGCCAAAGGAAATAACTCAAAATGGTATTTTAAAAATTAAAATGTTTTTCATTTTCCCATCGAACAATAAGACCCCAATATAGACTCAAAACGTACGGCAAATTCAGTCCTCGCGCAGGATTTAATCCGCACAACCGTTCCGCTCAGCAACACGGCTAGTTATTTAAGCACAACCACCCGACGCCAAGCCAGATTGCCTTATTTACGTGACGAGCCACAACTCGATCCTCGGGGGGAAAATAGCACACGGCAAAGGTGACTTTGACCCAAGTTCCTCGGCGCTGCTGTCTACATAATTACGCCCTTCGAACCTGCAATTATCTGCATTATTACTCTTCTGCCGCGACCTGTGATCGTAAACACTCTCTTCCAAAGGTAACTCCGACGAGGGCGAGGGAAATATTCCTCTGCACGGGAAGTTTAGCACGAGTAACGTAAGCCGATGGAAAGTCGGGCCGATGTGGCTCGGCTCGCCTCGCGGAAAAAGAGTACGGTGGATCTATATTTTAGACGTCTGCCCGTAACAATAGGAACTAATTATCTCCCATTCGGGAGAAACCGCATACAGTACAACAATCGGACTTTCATTGTTTGCTACAGTGGAAGTACTTTTGCCGGTCTGCCGTTCGGAAAATGTAATCCTTTATTCCCTAATCGAGCAGAATCCGCTTATACGCGGGTACAGGGAATTCGACTTTTAAGGGGGGGTAGTTACAATTATTATCGACGCAATGGGAGTTGTTCATTGGAAAAATATATTGCGAAAATACGTTTTCGTTTCCGGAATCTCTCTGGCATTCAACGGCAAATCAAGAGTTCCTACACGAGCCAAACGGTCCGAGCTTCGAAATTAAAAACCCCTTTCTCGAATTCCGCATCCCGACGGAGAGGAAAAGTGAACGACACTGAATCAACACTATAGAAACTTGAATTTACCAAGCCAGCCCTGGCGATGCTTGCATCTTTCCCTTCAGTCGTCCGGAGGGAAACAGACGCGGAGAAGCAAGTGCAGGGCACAAGAAGCATAAAGAATTGAATTTGAATAATAATTTTCCTTTCTTCGCGAATGGAAATGGAAAAATGCTTTCACTGACAATAAGTGCTCGCTCTTTAGCCTCGCTCCAAAAGGCAAGGAGTGAGAGAGAAAGGTAGAGCAAAAAAAGCAAGTTCCCTCCCCGGAGTCGCGCCGCCGTTTCCGCCTCGGCGCTCTTCCGCCGCGTGTGCGAGGCTCAAAGCTCCTCTTGATTATTTAGCGACCGCGCGAACAATGTGTTCCTCGCGCGATTGTTTTTGCTCGCCGATAAAGAAGAGAAAAAACGAGAGAAAGAAAGGGAGGAAGGAAGGGCTGGGGGAGGGGGGGAGGGGGAGGACAAACGACGCGACGCTCGTAAGCCGAGTCGACGGATAAGGGAAATTACCGTTCCTTTGTTCGAGGCGTTTTTCGATTTTCGAGAGAGGGAAAAAGACTCGGGGGATTAGTCCTGAAAAGCAAAACGAGAGAGGGACGGATAATAAGCGGATGAGGTGGAGATTATTTGCGCGTACGCGGAAGGCGGAAGATTGTCAAACGCCAAGTTGGGAAAAATCACGAGTGCGGGAGAGTTGGAAATTAGGGCGGAGGAAGCTCCGTGCTTTTTTGTTTTTTGCTCCCGGATTAAGCGTCGGGCACGGATTTCCAGCTGCAAAACTGTCCCCACGATGTCAAACGAGATTTTTCCCCGAATACAGATTAGCCGGGAGCCGCGGGCGGTTCTTTTAGTTTTCGGTCCGATCCGCGCGGCGTGCATATTGTTCCGGATTGCGGAGGCTTTGCGAGTGCAATAACGCGGAACCGTCGCCGCTCAAACTTCCGAACAAACGCTTGTCAACGGGATAAAATTACCCCTGATTTGCTTCGAAGGGGACGGGCTCCGAAAAAAATGTTGCGAGTACAGTCGCGTCGGAAACGTGTAGCAAAATCGGTCGCGGTAATCACAAATTGAAACCGTCAGCGGGACGGACAGGAATATATTCGAGACAATTATATTTCTCATCATGGACGGGCGAACATTTTCATAAGGTGGCGCGTATAATGGGGAAATTGAAAAATGGGGGTTGACAAAAAAAAAAAAAAAATTGAATATTCGCGAAAACGTTGCAGAGCGAAAAATGAATTCTGCGTGCCCTCGGTGTTTTTCGCGAACACGCGGTCGTTATACAGCGCGCGCTCGTATATTTTTTATGTTGATTGACGTTCGAGCAAAGTGGATGGCCATTAATTATTGGCCATCCCGGTAAATATGGCCAAAAAAAAAAAAAAAGAGAAACACGTATTCTCTCATTACGCAACGTATTCATCTCCCGTTTGATTACCTTCGTCACGCTACGCAATGACCAGAGCGATTCTTTTGTACACTTCGCAATTAAACAAATCTCGGATATTCAGTACGCCGGAGCGGTTCCAGAGCGCATGGAATTCCTCCATTATCTCGAAGACTACTTTGAGTATGGTAGCCACCGCGCTCTGTCCCATCATCATCGAGCGTGTTATTAACCTGCGTGCGCGGCTTCAATTAGTCAAGTCGGGGGAGTGCATCACCTGATGAAAACTGAATAGGCAAGCGAGCGTTGTCATTGGGGGCGCCGCGCCGTCGAAGTCTATTATTTTACCCATTCCTGGGGATGTGTCCCTGCCTCGAGAACGGGAAAATAATGGGTATTGTGCCGGGGAGGCGCGCTGCGTGCGCCCGTAATTAGGAAGCGTTGGAAAATCAAGCTCTCGATGTGAAATTAAGGCTACGCTTCGACCGCGGCGCTTGACAAGTATTGTCGAAGTTGAGGAGAGGATTTAATTAGCGATTGTTTAACGTATATGCTGATCTATACGGTTGAGATGGAAAACGCAAAAACAAAAAAAATAATTAACGCAGAGTGTAACTCGTAGATTCTTATCGCACAAAAATTAAGCTCCAAGGTCCGTCTCTCCCGTCGACTCTCGCGACATCCGACACTTTAAGCCCCGGCTAAAACACCCAAGATCGCAAAAAACCCCCCTCATAAATTCGCGCACGATTCCTCCGGCTTAGAACGCAAAAATCTGTCTCCGGGGCCGCTAATAATCCCTTTTTCCCCGGTTCGCCGGAGAGAGAGATCCACTGTTTACTCTGCCAAACGGAGTCCCGCTCTCCTCTTTTTTTGTGCCGGGCGCAGAAAGCAGTGAGGAGGAGGAGGGGGGGGGGGGAGGGATGTAGCAAAAAAGTTAGAGCGGAAGGACCGGCCGGTGCTTCCCATTAATCTCTGGCGCGTCACTTTACCCAGGAGAGTCTTACTGGCGACGAGCTTTCGCGAAGCGGTCGGGGTGTCGCTGCTGCTCTTCTCGGCGAGGTGGTCGTCCATCCAGTGTCCATTCAATAATTCATTGGCCCGAGCGACGAACGAGAAGGACGAGAGGAACCACAGACTGGCGGACGGGCTGCTGCTACTGTCCCAGACGGCGGATTTTGCACTGTTAACAAACTGCCCGTCCGTTCCGACGACTTCAATCCTCCGAGCTCTCTTTCACGATTCTCTCCTTTTTTTTTTTTTTTTTGGACACCGGATGATTTAGAAGAGTATTTTGCATTCGCGACTCGGAGCCGATACACGTCGTTAACGAACGACTGGTCTATTAATCTTTATAGGAGCGACGCGAGCGATTCGCCATCGCGGCTCAAGTTTTCCCTTTACCACCCGCGGCCAAGTCAATATTTGAGGCGTAAACGTAAACAAGCGCGTCCTTGCGGGGACATGTGTCAATTTGAGTTGCGAATTCGCTCCCGGAATCTTATTTGCTCGTGCCGGCTGATCAAACTTTACCGCTACTACTTGCTTTCCGCTAATTTTACTCGGGGAACTTCGCCGCTTTGCCGGTCGCGGATTTTTTTTTTCTTCTCTGTCGTTTTGAAGTGTATTTAACGTACCGATGGGCATTGCATTGCGCTGCGCTCGGAAAGACGTTTATCGGGAAAAAGTTCCCCATTGCTGCGCGGGAGAAGATATTGCACAAAGATCCCCCCCCGCTTCGTTTGAGAAAATATCATATTCGAGACGGAATATCTCTCAAGTTTCGCGTTTAATATTTCCGGCAGCCGAGCCGCCCGAACGACTTCTGAACAATATTTGATTTCGCGAGCGAACGAGCTCCGCATAAATAATTAATTGGCGAGAAATTAATGCCTCGTAAGAATTAACGAACAACAATGAGCATATTTCAAAAACTTGCCGCGCATATAAACTTTCCGGGTTGCGCCGCGAATTTCCCTAGCCTTATTTATTCGCCCCGATACGTCTATAAATTTCGCCGGAACTTTTTTTAGTTTTTTCCGCGTTTCCGCTGCAGCGCGCAACAACACCATCAAACTTTTCCGAATAATTTCGTGGCTCATAAATATACCATTTTGCATAATATCCCACATCGTGGCACACCGGAGAGCACAAAACTTTTCTCAGACAGCTCGGGGCATTCTTAAAATTTCCAGCATCTCCCCTCGTGAAAGGAAAAAAAAGGTATCAACACTGAAGAGAAAACGAAGACTCCGCGCCTCGAAGCATGTCTCGCAAGTTAAACAGCCAAGGAGACAAAGACAGAGAGCGAAAGAGACAGAGAGAGAGAGAGAGAGAGCACGGAGAACGAAGGAGCCGGGCGACCTTCGCGGCTGAGTTTCGCGGGTCGACTGACCCCCGGAATATGGAAACTCGCGCGAGAGTTGTCCGCGCTCGCGAGCGGATGGCACACGACTCGAGGGCGAGAGAGAGAGAGAGCAGCGGCGGCACTCCCCTCTCCTCCGGCGCGTATCCGCACGTACGGCGCGCGCGCGAGCGAGGACGAGCGCGAGGGAGCTTCGACCATTTCTATTGGATTACGCCGGCCGGGGGGGAAAGTTCAAGTCCTCCGAGTGTTTCTCTCTCCTATCTCTTTGACAGTCTCGGGGAGCTGCGACGCCGGCGTCTCGCGGTCTTCTTTTTCTCTATCTCTATCTCTCTCTCTCTCTCTTCCCGGTCGGATCGAGTTTTACAAACGACGTTAATTAGCCGGATCTTTATCTCAACGACTTCGCGCTTTTTTCCGCGCGAAACTCCTTTTTTTTCCGTCTTTTTTTTTTTTTTTTACTTTCGACTTGCGACTGGCAGTTATGAGCCCCCGAGGCCTTTTTAACGGAGACCCGGGCGGCTCTCTCGTGGGTTTTTAAGGGAGAAACGGGCCGGGACGGCGTTTGGAGAGTGTTAATGCATGCAAAATGTGGATTTAACTTTCAGCTTCGTGTCCTTTTTAATTGGCGGAAGATCCAGCGGGGTTTAGTTGGGAGGTGGGAGCCACTTGCGAGGGGGCGGAATTTTAAAATCGGTTGAAAGTACAGACGCGGGGGTTGAAAGGCGTGTTTACATCGCAGAAATAAGGAGATATTCGTTCGTAAATGTAGTTTGTTATTAATTCACGACATTATTTCAGCACTTACTTTTAAGTAGAGTGCATTTATTTAGGATTAGAGATTTTTTATCCTTTATAAATTATAAAATTGGCATTTAGATTTGCAGTCGTAAAATGGAATTTTAGATGACTTCAATTAAAATGTTGGAGATTTTTTATTGCCTTTTTTAACTGCAAAGGACATAATACTTTCGAATAAAAATGCACAGCAACTTGTTTGAAAAAGGTCTGTTTAAATTCAGTAGGTATTGCACAGTCACCCGGTGTACAACGTCGAACGTAAACTCTATCGACGGAGTATATACGCGCATAAAAGTTGCACTCGATTGACATGACTTTTTTTTAAATTTTTCACAGGGTAAATAAAACTGCTTCGCAACTTAATCTAATTTTTAAGATTTGCAAGTACAAAATGTAAAGGAGACTGAAACCGTTAAAATAATCCTTTAATTTAGCGATCGAGTGTATTTTCCCGTTAAGCAAGTTTCTAACAATTTCGTTTTTACGTATATGCCATTACACGCATTATTTACACGTATAATTTAAACTGGAACCTATTTAATGACGCTATCAAATTTCTGAATTAAAACTCAAATTTCCCAAAACTTCGTTTCAATACGAACTAAAATTGAAGATAAATGAAATTTAAACTTCCTTGCAATTAATACCTAATGATCTAGCTTGCATTAATGGATAAATTATCGGCTGATCAGCGAACACGGAACGAATAACAGCGATGATTCGAAATTTACGGAAGCGTTAAGTATTCGGCATTTTAAACTCTTTTTTAAACTATTTCTTGTTAAAAGTTTAAAATTAGATAAATTTTAAAACTCAGTCGTGGGATCATTAAATTATAAGTTACTTTTAAACTCATGAATATATAAAATTTTCTGCTGGAAATTCTGGGTAATTAAAATGAATATTTTATAAATTTAACTTTAATTTATCTTCAAAATTTTCTACATTTTTCTATCAAAAGAAGACAACGCGGATTTTTTTTCGCAGCTCGAATCTTGCTTTTCAATTTAAAGTACGAGCTTACTGTAGAAAATGCACCACTGGCCAACGTTTGAGATCGAGAAACGAAAAATCCCGAGTTTTCCACTTAGTGATTTTTCAATTTCAAGAAAAACTTTCAATTTTTTAAACGCCGAATAAATTCTTCTTGACGTTGTCGGATTTAGCTTTGAATTTATAAATATTCTATTTCTAAAACTCGAATACGAGAGAAAACTGTACACATTTCTATTTTTGCTTTGAAATCTCTTTCAAATATATATCTAGTCAACTATTCATTCAACATGTTTTACATGTTTTAACAAAGAAACATTTTCACAGAATTACTTACATTTTTGCAGAAATTTTGATACGTTTCTCTATTCGCCACAATTTCTACAATTTTACTGTTCACGCTTTATTTTTCCACATTTCAAAGCAATTCCCGGCATTTCTCCGAAAAGCATCAGACGCCCCGAAAAAAGTTTCTTTTTTTAAATAAAATCATATTCCTTCATGATTGGCTGCGATTCGTTTCACTGATAACAACTCGATAACTTCAGTCTAACGAAATGCACAAATAATTGGTTAACGAATCATTCATTCCAGCGATACGTTAAATAACAAAGTTAACGTCAATAAATAATGTTTCCGTTGATGCTGTTTCTTGTTTCGGTAAATATCCCGAAAATACTGCCGCTCCTCGTACAGAAAGCTTCCAAACAACTAGCCTGTCTTTCTCCGCTCTATCAGCTCGGAATGCTACAATAAGTTCGATACGGCGAAATCGCACGAATTTTAAAATCCCGCACTGGATTTCGGCGTTTCAAACGAAAGTAAATTTCAAGCTCTCGCGGAGAGCGTTATTACTACGGTGATATTTTAAATCGTTTGCGAGCGAGATGAAATAATTTAAACTTTTCTTTAGCTACTTTGGCTGAATATTTAATTATCGGATTACTTATTGAACACGCGCTTTTATCGCGTAAATTTAATTAAATCATTTATTTGAATGAAGAGGATAAATCATCAATTAATTTGCGGGCACACAGTCGAGTGATTGATTTTAGCATTAGGTTATCGGTGATTTTGACCAGCCTCTAAAATTAATTTAATTGTAGAGTACAAAAGTATAATAAACTACTGCGAATTAATGTTATTTATACGTATAAAAAGCCAGATCATACAGAAATATATAAAGATTTAAAAAAAGATATATAAATCGCTTTAAGACTTTTTAGTATCATTTGATGAAATCGGTGTAAAAGAATGTCTTATATCTTTTCAAATACTTGTATCCGAAGCGATATATACGTTTCCTTTGGGGGAAAAGAGGAGCAGAGTTGCAAAGATGGGATGTACCAGATAGACCGAGGCACAATCCTTTCATCCATGCCCTCGTTAAACAATCTCGCGGAAGTTTAAATCTCTCTAAGACCCGTAATTCCTTCTAACCCACGGACTTCAGTTGTAAATAAAAATCGATTGATTCTCCGGACTCGTACAATTATATATAAAAATACGGGAAAAATATTTTCGTTAACGAACGGTAAAGCTTGCCTTTAATCAAAATAAAGTACCCCAACGAGTCCCTTTAATACTCGGAATTTTCAGCAAAATTGAACCTGGTTTATGCGGATGACGCTCCAAGTGCATGTATAGCATCATCGCGTATGTAAGCTGAAGTAGGCTAATATGGAGGATCGTAACACGACTCTTGTTTGCCTGCGAAATGATCAGCGGCGCTGTACAACATTGTAACCGAAAGCGGTAACCGTTGTAACTGTTGCCAATGCGCGTTATAGCGACGATCGCATCGTCGCGCGATCGCTTAAGGTTTCGAGATAACATCATTAGCCGAACGCGGTATCTCGATTCAAACCGGCGTTTACTTCTCGGATGGTCGATGTATAAATTTTGTACCGCGCCGTGTGTTATATATATATATAATTCAGGTGCCGTTGGAATTAAATCGAGCATCGCGCGCGGAAGCACGAAAGGAATCCCTCAAATTTCAAAGCCGTTAAAAAGTTTCGAAGAGTTCTCGGAAGAATGTTCTCGCTGCGCTTAACAAAAGCATCGCGCTTTCCGCGGAGAGAGAGCTGGAATATTTTCCAGATGCCGGTCAAAGCAACAGTAAACGCTTTTCGTATACAAACGATATCTGAGCTTATAGGATCGCCGTTACCTTTTGAGATAAAATTCTCGCCAAGATTGAGTTGGAATTGAACGCGCTTTCACGCGATATTTTTCTTTTGCGCTCTTTAGGATTGTTTTTTTTTCTATTTTTTGTTTTTTTTTTTGAACATTAGAAAAATTTAAACTCGAGATTCTTACGAAATACGTAAGCAAAGTGAAATAAAAATAAACAGCCGAGTCAAAGGAAAGTATATAAATTTCGCAAAGATGCTATATAAGCAGCCTACCGGGAGTCGGGAGCGTAAAGCGAATTTTCCCTGATTTTTTTCGACGCGTTTGACGAGCTTTGAAAAATCATCAAAGCAGATCCTCTGCCAAAGTTACCGCTGATACAGCTTGCCACTCCCTCGCGAGATTCGCGCAGCGCTATAAAGTCGAAAATCAGCCGGTCGAGAGAGCGTAAGGCTCTCGGATAAATATAAAAATTTCGAAGCACGTATTTAAAAATAAATAAAACCGTCCGGAGAATACGCGATGGAAGTTTGCTCAAAGAACTGGTTTAAATCTGCTTGATTAAAGTCCGCGAAATGAGGCCGCCGCCGAGAGCGGAGCTCTGTTTATGACAACTACTGGGAGAATCAGCCTGCAGTACTATGTATACATCACCCAGCTAAGCAGTCATGCGTGGATGAGGCTAAGAAACATTATCTGGATTGAGCGTTATCACTTTTTTTTTTTTTATATAAATCAATTTGCTTTTTAAGGTCGTAATGAGGCTTGGAGTCTGCAGTTTATTACATTTATATTCGATTCCGATAAATTTCCGAAATGATGTATACGCGAATGCGCTGCAATTGATCATCTTCTCGAACAATGCGTTTTCGCTATCGAGCGCCGGTGCAATTTTAAAATATGATATATTGCCTATACGCGGACATTATTATTTCTTCTGGAAATTATTATTGTATTAATGGGTGTGATTTATTAAAAATGAAGTCGCAAAAAGTTTAATTTCGTCCTAAATGTGAGATTTATTTGAATATTGTTGCCTGCATTTTCCTGATGGTCGAATATAAATTAAAGTAAAGTCAAATATAAATTAAATCAAATTGAAGCTTGTAATGCAAAGCGCTTGAAAAATTTAATAATGTTGATATTGACATTATCCAGATATTTGGTGACTTTTTAAGAAGTATCAGAATGAATTTATTGATTTTAGAGAAAGGCATTTCAATCGAGGCGCTTTTTCAAACTCAATAACCGTAAAAAGATAAAATTCATTCCCGTCTCTAAGAAGTCGAAATCGTCGAATGGATTTAAAAAAAGATCGGATTGTAATACAAACGACTGGGGCCATTAAAATAAGCGGAGAATATAAACTAAGTGGCATTAAATAAACTTATCAGTGCCGCGTCGGCAACCAAACGGATGAAGTCCTATAAAAGGATGAAGGAAAGCTCTTCGATAGCAACTTTTGCCAAAGGCATCTGAGCGGAACATTAAATTAGTCAAGATACAGTCACAAATTGTTCGCCTGCATAAACTTCATTCGCGACTGAAGCCGTTGATGCGAAATGTTCAGAAAAATTACGCCGTTGGAAAAGCACCGCTTTCGAGGCCGAAATTTAAGAAGGAATTCGTATATTTTCCCAGACGTTCGCGGATATTTATGTAGAGCCGAGTGCGTTACGTGTTAGGAAGGACAGTTTCATGATAAAAGATCGTAGACTAACGAGAACGAAATCTGTGTTTCCGCACGCTTCCTTATATCGCGTGTACACCGTACATTTTTGATGATTTATCGCTCGACCGTTCTTTTATAAATCATCGCCTTCCAGAATGATGTTTTTGGTCTGAGGTAGAGAAAAAGTTTTAATTTAATTATTTTTGCACTTAAAAGACTTTTATTCGAATACTTTATTAAAAGTTTCGAAAATTTGAAGAATCCGTTTCAGATCAATAGTCCGTATCAGGCAATAAAGGTAGCACAAAATATAATCTTTAGTACATAGATTATCTATGTTTCTCTAGAGAGTATAAATTCTGCTTAAGTTTTAATTTATGTAATTGTCTTTCTAATTTATGGGTTTGAGAATTACGTTGGTACCTTTATATAGAATTCTTATTCTTAGAAATTTCATAATTAAATTCTTAGTTTCCTCTCAACAAGAGACTATTAATTTTCCTCCAAGTAAAATCCCATTAATCAAAGTACAAAGGAATTCCCTAAACATTTTATAGTTTTTACACAAGAAAAATAAAATTCCTCCCTCTTTTATATCATTATATAAAAAGTTGGATTCCACAAATTCTCAACGGCGTAGAAAAATATTGCACAATTCGATCCGTAAACTTTCTCGCGCAAACTTCGGAAAAAGAGTGAAGGAGACAGTTTAGAATAATCTGTTTTTCTATTTATCAGCCCGACGGACCGGGCATGTTTGTCTTCCGTCCCGTCACGAACTTTCCCGCCCAAAGAGATTTCAGAAAACTCGGAATTGAAATCGTAAATGTTCAGCCGTGAAAATCGAGAGCCGCGGAACGAAAAACTTTTGTAAAAGTAAATTCATACCAACAGCCCCGTTCCATTATTAAACTTACTTAACTTGGCACGACGGAAAGGCGCTGCAGTCGAAGCCTCGTTTCAACGAAGCAAAAACCGCCGTAATACAGCAGCTCTTACGCCAGACGGCTAATCCGCGATAAATGTTTCTCGCGGCTCCCAGATGCCGGGATTGCACCGCGACGTAATCCCCGTGTACTTGAAACAAAAGGTAGGTAAACTCGAGGGGGTTGCTGCCGCTTTAGTCGTCCTCGCCACATATTGCCCCACATTCCCCTAATTAAGAACGTGTATGATCGCGCGTACAGGAGCAGAGAGAGTGAGGGAGAGAGAGAGCGTTACATCGCCTTGTGCCCTCGACGCGGGAAGAGACACAGCATCTCGTTGGAGTCTCCAAGGGGAACGGAGCGCGCGTCTAGCCAAACGGAAACTCGTGTTCGTCAACATTGAACGGTGCGGCCCGCACAGAGGGTATAGGCTCGCTGACCGTACAAAAGCAATCACGAGGCGATACAGCGCGCGTAACGAGCGCGTCGACTTGGCACAATCCGGAAATTAAGCCGCGAGCTAGCCGGTCTAGTCCTCGGCCGGAAGCTCTACGAGTTGATTCAAACAATGCTCGATTCGCGCTGCTGCGGCGGCGGCGGCGGCTCGCGTCCGATCGCGGAGAGAGAGAGAGTCTTTCGACCACCACCCCTTCCCCTCTTAGCTCACCCGGGCGAAAGCTCCCTTTGTTCGGACGAGTGTCGAGCGCCAAGGCAGAGAGAGAGAGAGAGGGGGGAACCTCGGCACTCGTGAAACTGCGAAACTGCACTTTTAATGCGTTCGAACTTTTACCTGAGCGCGCGAGAGACTCGACCTGCCGCGAGCGAAACTTCCCGTGTTATCGGTGCGTGAAAGCTCGTCGAAGGGCTTTCAGCAATTATTCAAAAGCTTCGAGTGAGCGAAGCCGAGCGGGCGAGAGAGCCGCTGCGCCGTTCGCTGTAAGAGTACACCTTCCGTAGAAAAATCTTGCAGTCAAATTTCGAAAATTTACGGTAAAAATTTTACATTTTACCAGTGCTAAATCGTGCGCAATGTTTAAGTGCACCATTCATGAACATTTCGTAATTTCTCTCGGTGTAATTTATCTCCGATCTGCCTCGTAAATACTTTATGGGAAATTTGATGAAAGAAACGAGAGAGGGACTAGACTTTAGCTGGAGCGAAATTAACGATGCGTAATGTTTACGAGAATATTTTTACTGTTAATTTCTGACGACTTATTGAGCGTCGCGCGAGCAGCGGCAGTAAATTTCGGTCTTAAACGGTTTTTAAAAAGTAATAACTTCGCAGATTATGAAAAAATAAATATTTTTTATAATAAAACGACGGAGATAACAGCAGAAATGAGAGTATAATATTTTTTTAAATTAATTTTAATTATTCTTGTCAAAAAAAAAATTAAAAAACTTCTTTTAAAAAAAGTAAAAAGTAAAAAGTAAAAATGTAGGAAATTAACGCTTCTTCTGTAACTTGCTGTCGAAAGGGTGCAGTGCTTTTAACGAAATGCCCCCCGCTCGCTTCAGAAAAATACAAAAGAACGAATTTTCCTTTCCTTCACTAGAAAGTAGAATCAGCCTTTTTACAGGTTACTCGTATTTTCTCTCTGAAAGAGTTAAAAGTCGCTATATACCTCACTCCCCCCGGTAGAGAGCCCAACCCTTCGGGACATGTTTTTCGATCAGCTCCGTCGAAGTGTTTTCTGCGACTAAAAAGCAGAATCTACGTCCGGACGTAGATCTGAACTGATAACAATGCAATTTTTAAAAGCGCCCGCCGTCGGTTGAATTGAAAAAAAAATAACAGACGCGAGCGCTTGCATAGAAAAGAGTGAATGAAAGTTAGTTAAACGCTGCAGCACCGTCAAAGGAAATTGTTTTCTTTTTCCTCGCGAGAAACTGCGTTTTAGCAGGATAATTTCGCTTTAACTGGCCGTCGGCACTGTTAGTATAAGCGAAAGACAGTTACTGCAAACGAGCAAACGGTGACGCGGACGAGAGGAGCCGAAGCAGTGGGTTAAGTAGGGATTTAAATTTTCGAGGAAATAAAATCTTAGCTTGCGGTGTAAATAGCTCGAGCGCACTTGTTTGTCCGAAAGTTACACGAGGACCTTCCAAGTTTTTGTAGTAAACTGCCGCCCGGCCTCTACCTCCCTGCTCCAGCGATCATCGTTAAATGTTTTTACCGCGCGGCTTCCATTCGCGCGTTTTTTCGTTCGCTCTCGCGTGATCTATGCTAGATTCTTATTTGTTTTTTGCGCAGTTATTTTTAATTTTGTTTTGTATTTGTGTGAATTTAATAATATTTGTGTTTTTTTTTTTCAATTTAAATCAGTCGCTATGGATTCAAATTAAAGCGACAAAGAGCTGCGCAATATTCTTATTATATAATATATTGTTAATTTTATTTTAATAAATCTTCCTTATTTTTTGTATAAATGAAAATACTGTTGTTAATAATTTGATGATAGAAAAAAGTGGTCTGAATTGTCTGTTTAATCGTGATTATAAAAACTAATGTGAAACTTGAAATAGCCTGATCGATTTTTTTCAAGGAGGTATAATATAGACTGCGAAATTCGACTAAAATGGTGGAAATTTCGCATTGCTATACTAGTACATTAAAGTGGATAGTTGAAAAATTACTTTTTTTGCACGGAAACGGAATTATTTAGCCTTTTTGATTGCGATAGAAAACAGAATTTTCGAGGCAGAAGCTTTCAATTCCAGTTTTAAATTTCGAAAGACTTTTTTCGACTTTTTTAAAAATTAAAATTTTTAATTTGTTCTTTCCCGCTAATTTGACTAAATAACCAATTATACATGAATTTAAGCGAAAAATTTTGAAATCCTTAATCTTCTTTTAATTGTACGCACATAAAGGCAGGCTTATAACTTCAAGCGGCGGCGGGTTAATGAACTTTTTTAATTCAATGACCAGAGCTAATTAACATGCGAAAGTAAAGTGGAAAAGAAGATTATAGAGGAAAGACAATTTCGGCAGTGCCTTAACAGCAAGATATTCTGACCGAGAATACTCGCCCTGTAGTTTAAGGGGATCAAGGCCTCCACTCGATAAGAGATCTCGGCCTTCCTACCTGTCTTTCTCCATCCCCCTCCCTCTGGACTTTATGCAAATTGCCGGTTTGAGATTGATATTCGGCTACAGGTAATTTTAGGCGTTTGAATTAGAAGCCTTTGAGGAATACGGAGTCTAGCGTGCGTCTACGTGGCGCGGAAATAGCACTTAGCACGGAAACTGTTTTGCGCAAGTTCGATGGTTAATGTAATGGAGTTTCATAATGACTTTTCGTGCGGTGTTCCGTTATCAATTGCTGGACACGGACGATGATTCGAATTTTGTTTAAGCAGTAATTTCAGGAAGTTGGCGTGACTGAGTTAATGACGGAAACTCACCGGGAATTACTACATTATGCCTGCACTTTAGGACGTTCCGATTCTGCTTCTGCTGATATTTCAATTTCATGCGCAGGAATGAAGTTTGCCTACAGAGAACTTTGTACTCTGCTTTTTCAACGTAATTGCCTTTCGATAAAATTTAGCATAATGATAATCGCAGAAATTTTAAGAAAGGCTTTTATATGGAAAATTAATTAATTTAAAAGCAAAATCGTATTTGAGAAATGAAATTATTCGAACGAAATAGTACAGCTGCATTTCAATATCATCATCAACAATTTAATTAACCGATTCAGTACATACATTCAGTAAAATCTATGTACAAAACGTCTGGATTCTGCGTAATTGTCACCGCTCAAAGGATTGTCCTAGTTATTTTGAAATTAAATTTCTTCAATTTCCTCGTATAATATCTGCTGATGTGCAAGGGAAATTGAAAAATGAATGTTAAAAATTCAATTAATTAAGTATGTAGTTAAAAAAAATAGAGCGAAAGATTATTTCATTATTGTCGGATCAAATCGTGGAATGCGAAATGCAGGAGGACTGAAAAATGTCATAAACGTGGAATCCGTTACATTATACTTTTAAATTTGCAGTTTATTAAATGAAATCGGTTTTCTTCCCGTTATATGAAATTTAAATGGCCTATAAAATGGGCTTTTATTCATTTTATACAGAAATAGGAAAAAGCATAATTGGTTTTTTAAGTACAGCTCTGCTTCCCGATATCCAGTTCGACTTAATTCTAATTATAGTAAAAGTTCATTTTCATTTTAATAATGTATTATAAAAATAATGTATTGTAAATGAATAAATTTAATAATGTATTATAAATGAATAAATTTAATAATGTATTATAAATGAATAAATTTTCTTGGAATTATAAATATTCACATTTATACTAATATATACCAAATGAATAATCCGTATAGAATTATTCAAGCGTGGAGTTTTTTTACAAGCACTTAAAAAGTCATCTCCCGAAATTCATGAAGAAGTAGATTTATTAAAAATAGGACCAGCGTTTGTCAGCGTTTTGACGAGTTATGTAACGAATCGATGCTCAACTCGTGAACTCTTATTGGCATCAATCCATAACTCATCATTCAAACTGCGAAAACTTGGCTTCTTGTTCGGAGAATGATACTATGTTTTGAAGAGTATCACAGTCATTCAAGAACATCCTTCTATTTATTATCCTTGTCGTATCTCGCGAATCTATGAATAAGTTTTAAATGTATTAGTTTCGATACACCATCGCTGCTTCTCCTACACGACTCTCCTACTTGCGAAGAACAGGTACTTCCTCAAGATAAAATTAAGGATTGGATAACAACCAAACGTCGTTTGTCACCACCCAAACATTCCTCAATCAGTAACGGCGCCTCACAACTGCTATAATCAATGAATCAATGAAAAAGAGTTAAAAGGCTCCAGCAATCAGGGCAATAAAAGTGTGAAAGGACGGAAACAGCCAGTAGAACGTTGCGTAACGAGCCTATAAACAAAGCTCGAAAGTTTTCCAATCTCAGCGGCGGCAGCAGCAGCAGCAGCAGCTTGCACTCCCCCCACCCCATCATCAGCATTCCCTCGCGCAAATCTCAAACGCCACATGCACGTATATACCCTTACACGCGGCCGACATTATAATGCGGAGCGTTCAATTATAATTACTCACGGCATTGTCTGAGCGGCGGGAGGCTTTTCCTCCTCCTGCCGCTTGCGGCTTTCGTCCCTATGGTGACTGCTTGGCTGGAGTCGGGCCCCCCAGCGATCCGGAGGAATGAGCTCCCCGCATTCGCCAGGCGCCGGCGTCTGCGTCTCTCCGTGTAAGTGTGTGTGTGCGCGCGCGCGCGCGCGTGTCCGCTTCCAGGTCCGAGTGTCGTGTCTCTGGGTTTTTTAATCAGCCCTGGCAAGCTTCGGGGCTCTTTCCGCTTTCAGCCGCCATCTATCGATGATGATGATGATGATGATGATGCTGCCGTCGCTCTCACCTTTTTTTTCCCCTCTTCCTGCGCTTTCTTCGGGAATTAGATTATTTGTACCTTCGTTTGCTGCGGGCTCCTTCTTGTTTACTCTTTCTCTCTCTCGTCGCTTCTTGGCACTGGGTAGTAGTTTATTGCTTCCTTCGTATGTACGAGGGACGTAACGGTGAACGTCAATATTGTCTTCGGAAAATCTCTCTAATAATAACAACAACAACGTGCGCGGGAGGCTCGGACTTGTTTCTCATGTTTCGATACACTTCTCCGTCGAGATCCGCGGGCAGGCTGCCTCCCTCACCGGTAGAATCTCTCTCTCTCTCGGCCAACAACAACAAGAAGTAGAAACGGGGGAGGAAAATAAAGGGGCGCTCGCAGCCTTCATCCCTCGGAGCACGTATTCATATATGCCTCCGTCTTCTTCGGCTCGTCAGCGTGTCGGAGATCCAACGTAGCACGGAGAGCGAGAGCGAGAGAGAAAGAGAGAGCAGGCACACACATCAGAGGCATTAACGGCGCCCTGAAGAGGGAGAGCGAGAGCGAGATAGAGAGTGAGAGTGAGAGGAGAGAGAGTGCCAGTGCCTCGGCCAGGTTGCAGAGGTGAGACGACGACGATGACGACGACGACGGCGTGTCAGAGCACTGGACGGCCCTCGGGCCACTCGACGCCCCAGTGGCCGCTGCCGGGGCTCATTTTGCACCACTGCCGCCGCGTAGACCTTTCACGCACTCGTCGCGCACCCGGAGGAGCAGCAGCCTCGTCCTCGCCTCCGTCGTCATTCGAAGCTTCGACTCGCCGTCGCCGAGACGATGAGGCTTTACGCGCGCGCCTTCGGGAGAGAGAGGAACACGAGGTTAAGCCGTATGTGTCTCGTTCGCGGGATCAAAGGGGAGGCAGGGGCGGACGGGGGGGAGAGGCGGCCAACCCCCGAGACGATCGAAGCTCCCCCGCCGCCGCCGGGCGGCGCATGCGCCGCGGTGGGAGAGAGATGCTGCGAGCTGTCTCTCTCTCTCTCTCTGCCCCTCTCGGAATTTCAATGTTTCAGGGCTGCGAGAGATCGATCGGAAGATCGAGGCTCTCCGGACTCTTCTGGAATTTCGGAGACCCCTGCGATGCGGCTCATTTTCTGCCACGGTAATGAAGTCCCGTTTATCGGGCCGGATTGATTGTCTCCTCTTTTAATCGGGACACCCGCCGTTCAAGATAAAAATTGCACCCTGTTTTCTTTTTTTTTCTTCCAATTTCGCGGGCTCCGTCTGGCTTTTTCTCGTTTCAGCTTGTTAGTCGCAATTGCCGTACAGTGGGAGCAGATAGCGGGTGCCTCGTAATGTAACTCCAATTATCTAATTGTGTATTGTAAAGGAAACGTGCTGCGTTTGCAGACCACTTCACGACGCGTATTACACGAATTTGCTCCCTCGTACAACGACGGTACTTATTAGCTCTCCAGGCAATAACGACGTCTGGAATTGTGAGCCCAATTTTGTATTTTGATTTATAATGCTTACAACTAATGCGATCGGATAACAGCCTCGTTAAAGCATAATGGTTTCTCGAGAAATACTAAAAAAGACGCTTGAAACGTATATATACGCTTTGCCTTAAAATATCATTCTTCATGCAGTAGCTCGAGGCATTCACGCGTCAAGAACTCGGCGTAAAAATCGACGGTTTTTCCTTTGGTTGAACTCGTGCTGTCCTGTTTTTCGTCCTGCTTTCTCTCTCCTCTCGAGTCGCGCAAGTTTTATTAGAAAACTTCCGCAAGCCTTCTGAAACCGAGAGTATAGGGCTTTTTCTCGTATATATGCTTTTAGATCATGTATACACTTTGAAATTCAGGAGGATAAATGAAGCTTGCCCCATTGTGCGAAGCGAAAGGAGCACCGACTGCACGGATACATCCTGCGAGAAGCATCTTTATTCATCCGTGAAAATGAAAGAAATGGAAATGCTACCTTTTTGCATTAAATCTTCATGTGCCGCATAAGTTCCTTTTTCAGATTTTACGCCGAGAGTTCGCGAATAACATTTTTTCTAAAAATCTGTTTCAAGATTATATGTAAATAATTGGCTCTGATGCGTATTCGAAAGTACGCCGAAGGGCGAAGTTAATTTTGGCGTCGAAAAAATGGTCTAAGTAGTAACGAAAAGGCTTAGTCAGGCAGCTGTCTTTTAAATTGGATCGGATAGATTCATAAAACTTTTATCCTTTTCTCGTAAAGCATCCAAAGCCCATTTTTAGGCTCATGCTTTTGTCATTTTATACCGAGGTGGTAAATTTTTATTGAATTTGTAGCGGAGAATCGATGCTGATCTATTTTTAAAATCGTCTTCGGAACGAAAGGAGGAATATAAGTGTAAGAAAATTTGTTTTTTTTTTCGTGGTATTTTATTAAAGAAATATAATACAGTTTTACAGAATTTTACAGTGAAAAGTATTCTTTATATTATTGAAAATACAGATTATGAATTAAACAAACCGTCACATTAATTAATTAATCTTAAACGTTATTGCATGAGCAGGGTTATTATTTACTTTAGCCCCAAACTAACCTTCAAGGCTCCACGCGTGTAAAAATACTTTGGTATATCGTTCGTTTAAATAAATTAGATTTGAACTGTATATATACGCTGTACTCGAGGAGGGAGAAAAAATTGTGAGTATCTTGCAAAACCATTCGATGTTCCTTTTTCTTACAAAAACTTTCTTCAAACTATGCAAGCACTTTGGTTCTTGTAACAAAATTATATATCTATATATGTTAAAGAGGGAATGAAAAAGAGTGAGATCAAACGTCGGTAAACAATTTCGTACTTCGTGTGATCACAGATATTTTGTTCCAACGTAATTATCTATTAACTACATTGATTGGTTTCCTCGTTCTTTTTATACGAATATTTTATATCCTTTACAATATAATTATTCGAGTTGCATTGTATTATACATGTACACATTGCGCGATTTATAATATACAAACTAAATTTTATGAGATAGAGATTATTATGTTCATTTCTTTTTATCTAACTCTGATAATTGCACTTTCACAGAATTAAGCAAGTTTTTTATAGATAAAAACTTATGATATTAAAACTATTTGTTCATAGAGAAATGTGACTAAAGAAACAGACAGGCCACCAAAAATAGAAAGCATTGTATTTACAGTTTTTATGCATTAAAATAATGTTTGATTAATTAATTAATGATAAAAAATGCTCTTAAAATATATAATAAAGAAATAGATCACTGAAAAAAACCGCTGCCAAGTCATTGGCAATTAGCTTCCTCCTAACTAATATATTGTTCCATTATTATCTCGTTTTTATTATTATTTTATTTTTATATGCTCATTTTAGAATTTAACGAAAAGCTAACAAAATTTAAATATAAATTTTGTTATTAGAATATTTAAAGTCCTAAAAATAGAATTATATATATTAAAGAAATAGATTACTGAAAAAAAAGAGATTTTAAATCTTAGACTTCATTTTTGTTGGCCAGTCTAAAATTAAATAGTAAAAAGATTTAGAAAATGCTTAATTACTACTTTGGTTAAATTTCTTTTACTAAATTTTGCAATTCGGGCCTTTGGTTCTATAGTTTTACTTCCTTTGGTATATTGTATTGTCAACAGTTAACATTGATAAGATAATATACAAATAATATTTCTTCAATATACAATTAATGATTCACTTATTAAATAATTAGGTAAGTATTCATTTATGTTTAGCGTATTATTTCCCCTGTAGTTCTGCATCTACTGTAGAAATGAAGCTTCTAAACAAAATCCGATTAACCGGTAACACGTATTTATAATAATTAAAATAAAAAAAAAATAAATAAATAAATAAATCGAGTACGCGTGTAAATAAATATATTCAGATAAAGCGTTAGAACAGTAAATAAACAATGACTGCAAGGTTCTTGGAAAGCTTGAAAAACTCTAAAAATATATCGATAGATCGAGGAACTTTTAGTTTGACGAGTCGTGCCTTGAAGCAAGCAACAAAGCCAAAAAGAATTTTTCTCTCCGAAATTCCGAAAGCTATCCAAAGCACATCAGCGCGAATCCGAGTGGTTTTAAGATAAGAGCGAACGCGGCCCTCCCCGAAATGTATTCGCCGGAATAATCATGCGAAACTCGCGGAAAGAGAGCTCGCGCGGGAGAGAGATAGAGAGGATAGAGAAAGAAGGAAAGAGGGAAAGAGGGACGGAGAAAGAGAGAGAGAGAGAGAAGAAGTAGTGCTCTCTCTTCTGGGCTGCGCAATCTCCAAATAACGAAGTTCGAGCTTTCTTTTCGTCCGGGAGGAGAGGCAGGCTGTATATAGGCGGCTGGGATTTTTGCTTTCCCAAAGATCGCGGAAGGAAAGTTTCAGATGGAAGCCAGCCCATAGCGGAGAATGTTGCGTACAGGGAAGCTTCCCCCGGCTTTTACTTCAGCTGCACCAACACCATGAAGTACGTCACCACGGCTCCCAGGACCTGCGGATGTCAATGTCGTTAGTTTTGTAATTTGCTTCCTCTCCGCCGTTGCCCGGCGTTTCGCGCTGCCTGTATATAACGAGCCCCGCGCGAAACGTCTGGACCAATTTTCGGGGTTGGGGGGACTTCTTTCTCACCGAGGCGAAAAGATCGAGGGACACCGTGAAGAACTTGGCTCCCGATATGGACATGGCTTTCTGACACTGCTGACAGACGATCTGGACGAAGGTCTTGGCCTCCTCGGAGCCGTCGTACCAGTGGCAGGAGTACGCGGCTTCCATCACCGACGAGCTCTGTTGGATTATCGTGGATTATGCATTTGGCTTTTCTGGAGGGAAGGGAATTAATCCATTGCCCGTTGCACACTCACCTCTTCGATCAGCCGATTTCCGAAGATGCAGAATAAGAACACTTGGCCGAGGGTGTAGAGTAAGTAGCCGACTACCGTCGCCGCGTAGACGTTCACTCCGTTTACCTGGAAATTGGCGAAATGAGCTTTCGTGAATTTACTTCTCTTCTTTTTTTATAATCTTTTGGCGCGACGAGCTGAGTTTTACGTACTTTTGTGGCTTGATAGGCGAGCAAGGTCAAAGTGATGGTGGTCGTTAACATGTGAAGCAGCAGCGCGACACCGTAAGCGTCTCCGACGGAAGTTACCAGTCTGTAATTAAGAGGTTTTTTTTTTCTTTGTAATTTTTTTTATATTGCGATAAACGTAGATCAGAATTTTTTTCCATTTTTATTTCATGCTTTGTGTTTCATAATTCTTTACTGCATACGAATAAGTAATGTGTTATTATATACACGAACAAAACTGTTTTACTTCATTATTACAGGTATGACTAAAGTTATGACGTCTCAAACATAGCTAAAATTAAAAAAAAATTACTATAAGCAGTGTTGCCTTTTAATATTGATCCCAACTATGCTAACAACGCACATTAGCTTTCTTAAAAAAGAGTCACACTCCTAATTCCGTCTTCTTTAAACCTTACCCAAAGAAAAATAAATCCCCCAGTTCTTCAACTAGCATCCCCTCAAATGACGAGCGACGACGTTAATCGTCGAAGGCAGATCCACGATTAACGAACGACCATTAAAGTTTAAGCCAGCATTATTTAGCAAAGAGACGAGCGTTAGGACCTTCCGCAGCTCGCAGACGTTCGGCTAATCGATATGAAAAACGACATTCGAAGGAGAGAGAGAGAGAGAGAGAGAGAGAGATAGAGAGGTCTAGAGGTTCTCGCCCGTAATAGCGGAAAATGCAGGGAGGTATAGCCGCGGCGTGGGCGGAGGAGGCGCTTCGCTCGAGGGGTCGGAGCGGAAGGTAAGCAAGTATACGAATCGCCCGGCCGATTGATTGCCACTTGTGCGCCGATGTGTAGAGGCTTCGATGCACGCCTATTACCGAGCGCCGGGTTAAGCAGATGGGATGTTGTTGCTTCCGCTCGCGTCGGAAGCCCTTCGAATTTACGAGCATTTTTCGTCCCTCGCCCCCCATCCCCTCCTTTTTTTTTATTTACTGAACGTTTTAGGGCTGAGAGAGGGCGGAAAATAATGAGAATTTCGAGAATCTCGGACTTTCTTTTATTTAATTTGAGTTAGTCGATTGGGTAATATTATGCTTATATTATTACTTTTTACACGGAAAGCAACGAAGATATTTTACTATTTACTCATTGGGTGCCATTAATTATATTGGAGAACGGTAAACTGTTACTGTAAAAAGAATATCTTTAAGAAAAACAGTAAAAAGAAATCGTAATTTAATTACATATTTTTTTATTTTTTTTTTTCAACGCAAAATTTTGATTTTTTTTATCAAAATTTGTTTAACGCGCACAGCTACAAAACAGCCAAAACCAGCTTCTCCACTTCACTTGCTACTAATTTTCACTCCCAAAGCTATACGAAAGCAGTAAGCCCCCCCGAGCAGCTTCTCGAGCAAGGCGGCAATTCGCGAAAAGTCTCTCTCGCCTCGCGATAAAACGCGATCCTCTCCGCCGCGATCGACCGTAGGCTCCTCTCTCTCCCTCTCTCTCTCTCTCTTTCTCTCCCGGCGGCGGCTTGTCTACAGCCCTGTGAATATTTGAACGCGCGAGGGTCGCCGAGAAATAAAAGAGAGAAGCTCACACGCACACACCAGTTGCGCGGGAGAAAGGTAGGGAGAGAGAAAGAACGGTCAATATCGCACCGATGCGTATGCTGGATTAATAGTTTAACAGCGTGGGAGAATATCCGAGCTCTTTCTTCCAACGAATCTCGATCGTCGCGGACGAACTTTTTAATTTATGGCGGCTTACCCTCCCCCGCCGAGGCTGGAGCTTCTTTCCCGCCAAGTGCGATGAACTCGAACTTGTCAAGAATTTCTCCTAGGCGAGCTTCTGTTTTTTTTTCCTCCCCCGAGGGTGCTGATCGACGCGCGGATCTTGCGCGATATTCAAGTGAACGTTTATCTTCGGGAGGGGAATCGGGGGAGAAGTCATATGGCTTTGAGAGAGAAAAGGAAGACGCTGCTCGCGCAACTTTATTTCAAGTCGCTAATTGTAAAGCTGTTCCTTAATTCCTTCGAGAATAATTTTCCCCGACTTTCTCTTGCTCGTATTAAACTCTCGCAGCCAGAATTCAGCCGTGCAATTACAACGAGGTAATTTCATAAATGAACCCCACTCACGAGATTAATCCCAGTATACCCCGGCAACTTTATTCCTAATCAAGGAAATTCCACTCCAACATTCTAGGCGGTAAAGCTTCTCGAAAAACGGCGAGGGATTCGCGAGGGTCTTCGTGCAAACTCGTATATACATTGTTAGATTGGCCACTACAATTATGGACGGGGGGGACTACACGTGCAGCGACAAGGTTTTCTTTACCCTTGAGATAAACTTCCGCGCGTTTCGGTGGCCCTTTCAGCTCGGCTCTGCTACATAATTGGATCGTGCGTTTATTTGTACACTGTCGTCTCACGGAAACAAGCTCGACGTCTCGAAGAAGGTGACAATGGAACCGGTGCGCTCACGCACGCTTAATTATCGATCGCGGGTATCTCCGAAAAAAAAACTCCTCCTCGAGGCATCATTAGAAAGCGATTTGGCGTCATCAAAGAGCTCGCAAAGTACCCCTGGGAAAGAGTGCTCCGCCCGTGGCGATCGCGTAAATATTGACCCCCTATTCAAACTCGTCAAGCCGGAGAAATGCCTTCTCCCCCAAATCTATTAACCTTAATCGGACGAAAAGAGCAGCCCTCTCTCTCTCTCTCTCTCTCACAATTACCGCGTTTGGCATTAAACGGCGCGTCATTAGCGTTTCCCGTTGATAAGCGCGCTTTCCTCGCCTCTCCGCGCGCACATCGATATATCGGGGGGCGGGGCGAGGAGAGCGAACTGAATCCAATGAAAAACGCGGCGGGCGTAAATTATCCCGCCGGCACGCACAGCTGCTGCTATGCCTCCCACCCCCCCCCCTCCGTCGAGGAGCACGTGACTAGAGAGAGAGCTGCCCCTAGCTGCCTTTCTTCCTCTCGGCTCGGCGCTCTCCTCGGCGACGCGGCTCGAGGCCGCGAGCGGTATTCGCCGCAATGAAGAGAGAAAACGATATCGCTACATGCATTCCTCGCCGTACAGCGCGCGGACAACGGCGGATCGATCTGCAAGTGCGCGACTATTATCTTCGAGAAGGTGTGTAGCGCCCTCCCCGCCGACGATGGCTTTCTTTTCCGAGCCGGGAGAGAGAGAGAGAGAGAGAGAGAGAGAGAGAGAGAGAGAAAGAGAG
>JAWWEO010000021.1:16373703-16392686 GCA_035582975.1 Ormyrus labotus | reverse complement strand
AGAGAGAGAGAGAGAGAGAGAGAGAGAGAGAGAGAGAGAGAGAGAGAGAGAGAGAGAGAGAGAGAGAGAGCGAGAGACAGAGAGAGAGAGAGAGAGAGAGAGAGAGAGAGAGAGAGAGAGAGAGAGAGAGGCGAGAGCGAGCGACGGGAATTTCGAATTCCGAGAAAATATAAGCGCGAGCCGAGAACGAGGGAGTCGCGGGGGCTTCCTTGACGAGTTTAACGGTGTGCGAGGCTGGAAGCTTTTTACCTTCTTTTTTTTTATACATACATTTTCTTTAGCGAGATGTTGGATGATCCGGGCGAGTTGCAAGTTTGCTGTTCGTCAGAGGTTTCTTTTTGCCTATTTAATTGTTCAGGAGCAGTGTGCGTGACATTGTATTGTGACGACCGATGATACAGACAAACAAAGCCCGAAAAAGTGCCTGCAATCGTTTCCTCACTTTCAAATTGGCTCACGAAAATAGAAACCGTTTTCCCCTTTGTTCGGGGGAAGTTCCGAGTCAATTGCTTCATTCGGCGCAGTAGTAAAAGGCGCGCTTTAGTCAGACTAGGATACCTTTATCCGACCTTTGTCTAGCAACCTCCGACAAACAACGGCGGTTGATACCCCAATTAAAATTAAAGCCTTACACACTGTGTGCACCGCCATTGCCGTGTCCCCCGATAAATATCGCTACCGGCAAAAATAAGCTCGCCGACAACATTGTAAAACGCAAGTTTCCGCAGTCGTCAATTACAGTTTCGCTTCCACGTCGAGTCCGCTTAATAATTAACCCGGCAGTCGGGACGGCATTGACGAAACGACCCTTGAATAATCGCGTCCTCGAGCCTCGGCCGCTTGCCAGCCGGCGAGAACTGGCAGGCTTATCTTTGAGGCCCTTAACTCGGCGCCAAGATCGCCGAGATATCAATGATTCATGTCGAGTCGAGGAGTCGCGAGGTTCGTTTGCACTGCTTTTTTTATGCGCTCGCCGCCGGGGAAATTAATAACTTCCGAATGCTGACTCGGCTGCGTTTGTTTTACGCGAGAAATGAGACCAATTCCGACGCTGTGGGCTTGCCGAGCGCTCTCTCTCTCTCTCTCTTTGCATGCAGTGCTTCGCGAGGGAATAAGTCTGCGACGGGTAAATAATGTTAAGCGCGAGTCGCCGCTTGAATTTTGTCGCGATTCTTATGAAGTATCTTAGCAATTTCGCAATGCTCAAAGTGCCGGTAAATTGTGAGCTTCGAAATTTCGTGGAGGATAAATTATGAAGGAGCGAACGTTTTTTATATACGCAAGTTCGCGTTTACGGGAGTTCCTTATAGCTTCGTTTTTACGAGCTTTTAAAGTAATGAAGCTTAAGAAACGAAATATTTGTTTTCATAAAAGTTTTATGACGTGTATATCGCTGAATACTTGATTATGCTAAAACAATGTCTTTCCTCTTAACTTTTTTCCTAGTTTGTTTCATTAAATGTTTATTCGAAGTATATTAGACTTTCAAGGAGCACAGAAACTACACTCTTATTTGGCAAAGACAAAAACACTATACTATACTTCTGTAATACGTTTCAAGCTCAAACTACTTTAATTATACGCTAGAAAGTTTCCGTAAAGAAACTAAGCGACACTGCCAAATCCGTAATCATAGTAAGGTCAGCTTGTACAATTTCCGTTCAAAACGATCTTCGTCGGTCGGCAACAAAGGGGAACAAAAAAAAAAAGAGACAGCAGTCCGACTGTCAAACGTCTAAATAATCTACAGCTAGCGGAAAATGGAATTAAAAGGCATCGAACGTACTGCTTCGCAATGCGCGTTTCGCGTTTCTCGTCTTTGTTACTGACAGCGGGAGAGAGGGAGAATTCATGATTATTTTAGAAGCGCGAGCTCGCTCCACTTTTCGCCGAGAGGGCGCGTAATTTATGCCCGCACTCTCCGCGCGCGCGCGGAAATCTGCCAGTCAAAATCGAGAATTTTCCCGGAGCAATTTTTCGGGCGATGCTTGATTTATGATTGCGGGCTTTAAAGCGCGGCCGCGGATGTATATGTATAATCTATTTTGCCGGAATTTACGAATGTAGTTGCGCGGATTCGCTTTATTTTCCGTTGCGGCGCGGCTTGAGGTACCGAAGCTTTTTCGACTATATTTATATTTCATTCGGAAGAATTAACTTACATTTCGAGAATTACGACTTTTGCTTCTCTTGGTATTCCGCCTAATAAGTGCATAATATCCCCTTTTCGGATTTCGCGCTCAAACGGAATTTTAATAAGATACTTTATCAATTTCAAAATTACCAAATGTCCTCGTACAATAAAAGCAACGATTCTCTAATCATCGAAAACCTCACCTGACGACGTGCTTATGCCTCTCGACCCAGTACTTGATGGCGCTGCGCACGAGCATCTCCTGCTTCTTCGTAAGGCCGTTGGGCCCGACGCCGCCGTTGAACGTCGTTCCGGCGGTCGGTCGGAAGGTCGCCGTGAAGTCCTGTCGATTGCTGTATATGCCCCGGACGTCGACGTCGAGGACGTTGTCGCCGTTGCTGCTCGGCTGGATGCCCTGCGAGTCCCTCAGGTGGT
Organism: Ormyrus labotus; assembly: GCA_035582975.1. NCBI lineage: Eukaryota > Metazoa > Arthropoda > Insecta > Hymenoptera > Ormyridae > Ormyrus > Ormyrus labotus. The sequence goes on along the minus strand of JAWWEO010000021.1, from coordinate 16,390,117 downwards.
CCGCGCTGCCCGCCTGCAAGCCGGGCGCGGTTATATCGTTAAGTCAATATAAAGGAGAGCGGGAAAGTAAAAGAGAGGGTGCAGTCGGAGGCTTCGTTTTATCTGCTGGCTGGCGGCGTGTTTGGTTAAAAAAATAAAGTCGTTGATTTTTTTTAGCGAAAGGTAAACACGATGGCAATGCTCGGTTATAGGCGTATCATAGCATCGGTAAGTTTCCGCGGATCGATACTTGGCTAATTATGAGTAATAATAGTAGAAGGACCTCGTTATCTTGAATTTTTAGTCATGGTCAGTAGTTAAAGTCAAATATTTATCGAGCACTACCGCGAATGTTTATCAATTAAGCTTGAATCGGATCCAAAGCTATATTCCAGCTAATTTACCGCGAAAATCCATTGGCTCTTATCAGCTCGTGCCTGTACTTCGCGAACCACCCCTAAACAGCAAAAGAAAGCCAGAGAGCAGCGCGAATCGATGCGAGAAAAAAAAGACTCCGTTCCGTGATATAACAAAAAGGCAGAGCAACGAAACAAAAGCCAGGGACGAGGAAAGGAAAAAGAAAAGTGTATCAAACGACGTACCTTGAAGAGCTCTCCGCTGTTGGGCACGACGGTGTCGAGGGTCGCGCTGAGCTCCATGAGCGGCTTCATGATCGCCTTGAGATGCTGGAGCTGCTCGCAGGCGAACAGCAGCCACGAGCAGAACAGCACGTCCAGGGAGTTCGAGATCGACATCGCGATGAGGAGGTAGTAGAACTGGTAGATGAAGGAGAATACGTGACCGGCCCCGTTCATCGCGTTCCACGGGTAGAACGTGCGGATCATCAGTCTTGGAATCTGGAGTTTAAGAGGCGCGGAGAAGAACGCTCCTTTAGTGTAATCAGCTCTCTCGGTGCTCGTCGATTAAAACATTCTTTAAATACTCGAGCTCTTAGTAATAAGTGCTTCGTATCTTGGGAATAACGCGATCGATGGCTGGAGTGACGCTTCTATTTTAATTATTAGAGCGCGCAAAAACATGATGCTATCTCAAGTGCACTTACTGTAATAATATATTTTGAACCAATTGTGTTCCAAGAATTTTTACAAATACCCATAATCTTGGATAAAAAAAAAAAAAAAAAAATAAAAAAAAAAGGTGCTTCGGTCGAAGAAGTACTCACAGGAATGACGGTGGTCTCGTTGGTCTCGACGTCGATGACCCTCTTGACGGACTCGTCCATGAACGTGATCCCCGTCCAGGAGACGACGGAGAGGATGGTGGCGGCGGCCACGCAGAACAGCAGCCGCCTGAGCTTCGTCACGGCGAGGGCGTGGAAGCGGGCGTTGCTCTCGGCGAAGAGCGGATGGCTGTTGGGGTTGTTCCAGATGGCCAGGGTCCTGTAGAAGATCTTGCTGCGCACCGGGAAGTAGATTATCTTCACCAGCGGATGCAGGAAGAAGAGCATCGTGATCGTGTTCGCCGTGAGGTCGTCGACGTCGTCGCTCTCCATCAGCAGGTTCACCGCCATCATGCCGTACTGCATCAGCATCAGCAGCAACGTCACCTGAGGATCGGAATTTAACCCCGAATTTATAGGAGAGGCTCCCTTTTCGGCCGGCTCGGGTTGGGGGGCTGACTGCTACTTACGACGCAGTAGATTCTGTGGGGGAACTTTTTCCCTTCGCTGTAGTAGTTGAACATGAAGTGGCCCACGCACTGCATCACCCTGATGTTCGGTAGCAGGTCTGCTACCAGACCCTGTTGCTTCATTTTCATCATCTGTTCGGCAAACGTACGGTGTTAGAATTCTTAGTTAATGCTTCTATAATAACCGTGACGGGATAATTTTACTTGCTATAATTCATTTTTAATGTAATATTCCGTACTGTTTAATAGTCTGTAATTAAAATGCGCATGTAAATAACCATTTTAATTATTAACGAGAACGTTAAATTTTGTAAATATTTTTACAACTCGTTAACATGCAACATAAAACAAAATTATTTTAAAATAATGTTTATTTGCCGCGAAAGACTGTACTTCATCTTTAAACCATCAAATTTGTGCCAGAGTTTGAGTTTATCAAATTAAATAACTAATGAAATAAGAAATGCAAAATTGCTCTTTCGGCTTCAATCTGTTTCAAAGTGTCAAATTGAAAAATGCGCTTTTTCATCATTCTCCGTTGTATGCGATGGGATAAAAATTTACATCCGACAAGCTTTTTCGTAACGCAACGTTCGTATACAAATCGGTTTTGCGTATCGAAACGTTTTGCAGCATCTAACCATAGGCAGTAAGTATATGAACTCGAACGTTCGCGAAAGACCGCCAACGACGAATCTCTAGATTCTTTAGCTTTCGCTTCGAAGAATCAATCATCATGAAGCATAATACGACATCGATTTCGAATTACTGACGGTAATTAAGAATTCTCAATGAGAACATTTCATTTTTGTGCGTAATAAAAACTTATTCGCGTTGACCCTCGTAACATAAAGTTAACAATTAACAATCGCCGAGGGACTGTTCTCTAGATCGTCGTTTTGTTTTTATTCGCAAGATTTTATTATTTCGATTTTTAAACGAACGAACTCTTTCGAAAGGTGCGCGGAAAATCCTCAATTATTGAACACCTCGGAAAACTATTTGACGTTGTGCATCAAAACTGTGTTTAACCTTTGAATGACTGGTATCATAGTCCTTGGTGAACTTTGGGGTATAAGTATGCTCAACTTCCTTTAAAGTATGTATGTAGCTTTGTAAACGATCGAACTTTAAACTTGGGATTTCAAGTGTTCGTGCATTTCCTGGATATTCGTTTTAATTAAATACATAATAGTTATAATACTGTTTTAGAGCGATTTTATTCAAATTAAGACTAAATATCTGCAATAGTGTTTTAATTTAATCTTTTAATTATCGATTTTCGAAAATCTAATTATTATTAATCAAAATTTAGTTTGTAAGTAATTTTAAATATTTAAGACTGAACGTAGCATTTTTAGCTTTCTTGTCGCTAAACAATAAAAAGAAGTATTTTAATTATTTCATTATTTCAATTAATAATTTCTTAGTATTGCGCAACAAAATAAAAAAAATTCTTTATTTGCATCGCAATTAGAATTCATTTTTCCTGGATTTGAAAAAGAGGACCATTACTGTTTATTTATTGTTAGTTCATTCAACTAAATATTTAAAAATGTTAAGCAATGATTAAAAAGTAAAAATATAGAAAATACATATTTTCAAAATTATGCAATCGAAAAACTCATCAGAATTTTTATCTATATTTATTACCAATTCAAATATAAACGTCAAGTACTACTGAAACACTGTCAATTCCCCACAAACTTTTCATCTCCAGCGACCTTCATTCGTTTGAAACTTCCACTCGTCAGCAATTCCGTCGCGCGGCGCAATAAAACTATCCGTCCTAAGTGCATCGGCATATTCGAACGGCCGATCTCCGCTTGAAAACCGCGAGCTTTCGCCCGCTCGAGCAACCAAAAAACGCGCACGACCCATCGCACACAAAACGAGAGCACATCACCAAAAAAAAAAAAAGAGGAAAAACAAAAGATCACTTTCGCCTCGGGAGCAACAGGTACACGAGCAGAGCGATCCTGCCTCCTCCTACCTTGAAAGGCTGTTCGCGTCAGTCGTCGGCGGCGTCGGAGAAAAATAAATATCGCGCGAGAGCCTGAGCTTCGCGACGACACGGCGCTCACTCGGCCCCTGCGTGTCTACGTCTGAGCGCTCGAGACCCCCTGGAGGGGCTGCTCTCTACCTTACCGCCGACTCGGCCGCTACCTATGCCGAACCAAACGTGGACCAATCGTCGGGCTGGAACCGGCACGCGCCGCCGTCGCCGCAGCCGCCCCGCGCGAGCGGCTGCGACGACTCAATTATTCATGGTACCGCGAGGCAGCAGCGATACCACCTGCCCGAGGGGAGAGCACCGAGGCTATAGAGAGAGAGAGAGAGAGAGAGAGTACCGAGGGGAGAAGACAGGAGAGAGAGAGAGACCCGAGGAGTAGAGGCCGATTTCCGTCGCGCCGATTGGCTGCGTGTATTTATTTGTGTTTTTTTTCTTTCTCTTCTCCGCGGGGGAGGGGGAGGGGGTGCTGGCTTTTTCTTTATGCTCATCGGCGAGGGTAGCAATGACCTTTTTGCGGAGAGTGCAAACACCTCCGGTGTCGCGAGCACGCTTTTTAGAGACCCGCGGGGGATCTTCCGCTTCGGGCGATGATCAACTTCGAGATAGATTTTTTTTTAAGAGAATAGTTTGGATTCTAGTAGGAAATAATGGCTGTTTCGCAGAAGCGTAGCGGAAAGTTAAAAAAATGTCTTTTTCCTTTAGGAAACTGGGGTACAAAGTAAGTTCATGATAATTACAGCTTGCGGGGGAACGGAACTTGAATATTCTTATGTGAACGATGCATTTCTGTGGCAACCCCTACTGCTTTGTTATGCGGGACCTTAAGCTATACTAAAGTGCCGACTTGTTGGTCAATTTATTGTTGCATGCTACGAGGACCTTGAAATTTTGTTCGAAAACTTATAATATAAATTTAACGATTATAAATAAATAATTTGTTCTTGTAAAATAATAGCTTTTGTGGTGTTTATTCACACAAATTAACTTTCTTGAACGCCGTCTCATACATTTCGGATTCCCGATTCGATGGTAAAAATTACATTCAACAAGTGCCGAGTAAGCATTCTTATCACGATTGAACGTCATATCATACTCGAGGGTCCTCGCTAAAGTATGTTCAAGAGATTCTCCGAGTAATCTGTACAAATTATTCATTTGTATCGTAAACAATAAATTATGATAAAGGCGCGGATAAACGAAAAAACAAATTAAGAATCAAAATAAATTAATAATTAACAATTATTGCCGCTCTATTCTAAAACATTTTAGGAGTCGTCCATTCTTAGAAAGAATTCTTAGAAAAAAATATTTAAAAACTAATATTTCTATATTGCGACAAAAGGCTCGTCAGTCGCAAGTTAGATTTCACGATCCGACAGATCTGACAGACAACTTACGATATAAATGATGTTCGCAATTTAACAGCTCCAAAAATAAGATCGTGAAAAAACAATAAGACATTAGCGACTCTTAATTTAAATAACCCGCACAAAAAGCTGCAAGATCTATCAAGCAACAAAAAAAAAAAAAAAAACAAATTTTAAAGAGTGCGAGTCGCGAAGTGGGTGTTAATTAAATGCGCGCGCGATAACCCCATCTGACGGCACGCGGACGTGGGAAATTAATGGAAAAACCGCCTTAAAATAATTGACATCTAAACGCCGGCGAGAAATAAGCGTTTTGCAATTAAATTAAGCATCGGCGCCGGTAATCGAGAATCGTAGATCTAAACGATAAATAATTAATTGTGTTGCAGCTGCGTATCAACAGCTCGGCGCGAGTCGGTGTTCTTCGTGACGTCACGTCAACCGCGACGTTGAACTTGGATGAGAATACGTCGCCAAGGGCCGCTCGCTGCGTCATGTAACAATGCTCGAAAGATTAGAGGTGACGCGACTTCTTATCTTCGGCGATATAAGGATTTAAAGCATTAAACTAATTAGACAACAGTTAATTAGCCTAAGGCACTTTGAGCCGAGGCGGGAGCACCGTGAATAGATATATTTGTTGCTCGAGAACCCGGTGAAAAGTCGTGTAAGAGAAAACTGCTCGCGATAAGAGCTTAGAATCCCTTGAGAATGGTATAGCATTCTATATTAGATAGATTGTTGATAGACTGTTTGTTTTAATCCTTTTACTGCAATAAGAGCATATTTATACATATTATGCCATATATTTTTATACATATGTAAAGTGTTCATCCAACTGCACTGAGAGAAATGTTGTATTAAAAATTAGTATACTACATAATATGTATGCAAATTTGCATTATTCAAAATTTGATATAGTCTTATTAAATTTGAGTATCTAGCATAGTAATTTTTAATACAACATTTCTCCCAGTGTATCAAACAGGATTGAACGTACTTCAAATCAGTTCCTGATCAGGATTACGGATCCGTGTACACAAACGAATCGTGATGCTTTTCTTATCCCTTTCTTGATTTACTATCCTTAAGTTGTGTCAACGTTGAAAATTTGATTATCAGAATAATAAAAAGGAGATATGAACTATTAGATTTAATAACATTATAAAGTAAATCCTTTTTATTATAGATATATAAAATTAATTATTATTTAATTTATCGCACTGCCACGATTACGCCGAGACAATTATATATTTGTAAATAAATTATCATCGTTAATAAATTAATGATCAATAAAATGAATTCCATATTAGTGCACTCAGCGCGGCATCGCGCGAAAAAGAAAGCGCAAACCGGAGCGAACCGCGACCGAATTGTACGCCGAAGCGACGCCTAAGGCCAAAACCTTCTCGAAATAGAGCGCGCCGATATATCCGTTTCATAACGAAACGACCTATGTGGACAATTGTAAAGGGGCCGCGACTCGATGTATCGACCAACGAATTCTTAAATACCCCCATTTCTAAACACGCGTATAAGTAAACCGACCCGTGTCGAGAGGGTTCTTATCCGCGTTCTCGTCAAAGTTTAATGCCTGTGTCAATATACCCGTTTGAAACCCGCCGAAACTTGGAGGAATAATTGGATTTGCTATGCTAACGAGCACGTCACTTAGGCCTCCCTAAACTCCGGAGTCTCCGGCACGACCAATCAATCGATTCGTTGGGGTGGCGATTAATTTTTAATTGAGTGTGGACGAATAATTCGATGGCGGCGAAACCTTTTTTTTTTTATATTCTACGTGTTCTTTCATGTTCTTTTGTTTGATATTGCTAAGCAGCTTCATTGCGATGGAAGTTTATTTTTCGTAGCGCTATTTTTCGTAGCGGCGGGTTTTTGCTTTTGCGAAAGTCTTAATTTAACGTTGCAAATAAAAATGAGACTAAAAGACATTTTTTTGTTCGTCAGTTTATTCAGTAAAATATCCATTAGCCTGGGATTCGCGGCTAATCGAACTGGTAAGAGAAAAAAAGTACTATTCGGCCGTTGCAGGGAGAGGTGCGATTCGCGTCGCAAATTTATCATAATTGCTTTTGATCCATTTCAGAATGGGACGGGATTCCGCAATTAAATCTGAAAATGCCAGTAGAAGTTTTAATGAAAGAAGTCAAAAGTACGGTAATTGACGACGTACACGGAACTTCAGAAAAGAAGAAGCCATTAGGATACGAGACGGCGTCGCCAATTAAAAATCCTTTGCTCGAGAGAAGGTTAGAGTTTACATCGTTACACTAATTGCACGCGAAAAGTAACTGTAAAAGGCGCATCCTATCTCAGAACTTCCAAGAAACGCATTTAAAAAAAAAAAAAATAAATAAAATTCGAATTTTCGCTTCCAGGGATCTCACGGCGCAAGATCCCTTCCAGCTAAGACTCGATCCGAAGCCGCTGCAGTACTGGCGGGAGAAAATCTCGGCGGCGCGCAACAAGCGCAAGGAAAACGGTCCGCTGAACGTAATTCTACTGCTGATCGACGGCTTCGAGCAATTAGACCAGCGCGTCCGAGCGGAGCTCGAGGACCCGAAAGCGTACCCGGTCCAAGGAGTCCTTCAGGTCGGTGTCCGCGTCCCGAGTATCTCTCGACCGAAAACCCTCGATGATCGAGCGTCATAATTGACCCGAGCCCGAAAATTCGCAGACCTGCTCGAACTCCGGAACGGTCGACGGGCTCCATTACGCCTCTCCGAATTCCGGCTGCGACTGCAACGATCTGCTGAGGTACAACGTCATCTCGCTGCTGTCCTGGGCTCACCACATAAAGGAGATGTCGACGAGTAAGACGATCTCGTCCCTTTTTGGGCGATATGTAGAAAGAGTCGTATCGAGGGAATTTACGCGCAACGTGCATTCGCAGGCACTTTCTACGAGATGCCGCCGGTCTACTCGAGGGGAGTGGAAATAGATACCCGGAGCTTCATGAGCCCTCAAGTGCGCCGAATCGATCGTCAGCTTCGCGGGCCTTGGCAATCGAGCTACGGAAGAAAGAGCAAACGCTCGGAGTCACCGACCGCTCCGATCGGTGAGATTCGAGGCTTTTTCCTTGCAAAGATTGGGAATAAATAATGGACTTTGCTTCTCTTGATAGAAATTTATTTATTAAATGTTTTTGATTTGTTCTCAGCTTAAGAAAAAGCAAAAATAACTTGACAAAACTCAAATTCTCTGATTAAATAAGAATTTCGAAGAGTTTCCATCAATTCCTCGTCCTCGTTCATTATCCTTTCCAATTCGCTCCGAAGCACTGAAAATCAAGCAAACACAACGCGTTGACGTTCCATTTCGCCTTTAAATTCGCCCAGAGCCGCCGAGCGAATTCCAGCCGAGCAAAGAAGTCGCCCGGCATCAGCAGCCGAGCCTGTGGCGGGTGACGGACATGTTGGCGCGTCTGCGGGAGGCCTTCTTCCGCACTCTGCTCGACAGCCTGAGCGGCGTCCGCTCCGACCGGGAGGAGGACTCGCGGCAGCGATCCCACCTCAGGCGCAGCAGCTTCCGCGAGCACGCCGCCCGACTGCTCGACGAGATCGACCTGCTGCCCAACGACAACGGCTTCGTCCTCGTCGCGACGGCCGCCGCTGAACAGACGGAGGACGCTCTGAGGCTGATCGGGCCTTACGTGAGTTGTTTGTTGCTGTTGGTTTTGGGGTGTTGAGGGAGGTTTTATTAATGGTTTGCGATAAGGATCGGAAGAATGTTTGTTTCTTGAGTAGGTTTTAGGTTATTTGAGGATGTTTCTTGCGTTAAACTAAAGAATAAGACGAGACCATTCGTTTGCATTAAAATATGATTATGTTAGGATTATATTCAGAATGAGAATTCTCAGACAATGTATACGTTATAATTAACAATAACATGTCGAATGGAAAAAAAATGGGAGAACGGAATAATCTCTTCTATCGAAATACCGACTTTCTCTTCTACATTGAAGTTAGCTCCCAAATCCAATGTCGTAACGAACGATCAGTGAAGGTCTCGTTTTTATAATCAAATTCATACATTCGACAAAGTCACGGAAAAGAAAGTGCTTCCAACACTCGCGTATCAAATCACAAAAAAAAAGCGCCCCGACATTTTCCACGCACACGCGCGTCAACTACAAAAAAAAAAACCAATAATCCCCGTACCGGGAATTTCGCAAATTTGGCAGTCCTCGCGATCGAACAGCCTGCTGATCGTGACGAGCACGTGCGCCCACGACCAGTCGAAGGCGGCGTTCTTCGCCCGGGGCCCCGGCTCCGAGCAGCTGCTCGCCCCCAGCCTGAGGTACGTCTTCGAGGTGCCGACCGTCGTTCGCGGCGTCATCGACAGGCACAACTGCCGCGAGTGCGACAACGCCAGCGAGGAGATACGGGAGCCGACCCTGATGAGCTTCGACGAGCCCGTGCTGCTCTTCGAGGAGCCGGAATCGACGCGGCTCAGAATCGCGAGGGAGGAGCAGAAGACTGGAGACAAGGGCAAGGTGAGCTTTTTAGGCTCACGGCGGGTTGAATCTTTTTAGGAATAGGAGCCGAGATGTAAAGCGTATTATTTTTCAAGTAACTTCGAATGTGGTATTGTTTTTCTTTAAAATTAGTCAATGATCAGATTTAGGTTCGATCGGTGTATTAGAAAATGTGCGCAACTTTTACTTGGGTAAATTTAAAGGATGTGGCAGCTCTAAATTTGACAATTTTTAGGATGAAAAACCCAAAGAAGTAACCGAATCCAAAACAATGGAGGGTAAAAATACGGACCCTCCCATTGCATTCAGCGAGGATCATCCCGAAGAAACGAGCTCCCAAGAAAAGAATTCATACTCAACGACACTTTTAGCGTCTACGACAATGTTCGCCGTAACTTATACCATTCGTTTCTAATCAACCTATTTAGTCCTTACCCATCCTTTGTCTTTCGAAAAATAAAAAAAAAGAAAAATAAAAAAAATCTACGCATTACCCGAATAAAAAAAAAAGCTATTATGTAATCTCTCTAATAAAATAAAGCACTCGTAACATAGAAAACGCAGCTCTTTAAACAATCCCTGCTTTCCCAACGCACGGCGCACCGCGAACTCTACGTACGCGCTTACAAATTGCCGTTGCACAGGCGCTTTACCAAACGCGGCCGTTAATCGGTTTTGCACCGCTGCCTCCAATTCGTGGACTCCTCCGTTTGGCTCTGTTTGGCAAAACGAGAATCGATTACTTTCCTCGAATTTACCGCTGGTGTAAGAAAATTTTTAGCTCTCGAATCGCGAGCTCGCCGCACAATCCGATTGTAGGATCTTCGCCGTTTCCCCGTTTTCTAAAGTGTGCAATATACCACTGTTTTCGTTATTCTTCCTCGAGGAGAAATTTTATTTGTTTTCTAATAAGCACAATATAGCATCGTATGTTACGGCTTTATTGTATTATTTTGAAATCTTCGTAATTCCATTGGAATAAAGTATTTCGTAAAATGTGGTAATTATCAATTTTAAAAATTACCCTAAAATTATTCAATTGCTTATAAAAGTCCAAGGCGCGCTTAAAATCTGTCTCCCCTTAAGAAACTGAAACAGTCGATAACAAGCGAAAAAGGCTTTTTATCCGCGGTCGCGCCGAACAACAAAACGATTCGAATTCCCGCTCTAAGCAGCTCGTTATTAATAACGTTATAATTGCAGAGCGGCTCCGCTCGGGCGAACGTTAATCGCGCGAGGGACACGTATATAACATTTTTGAGCAACTGCACGAGCCGGAGCGAATTAGAAAATGTAATTTAGCCTCTGGTAATTACAAAATATTGCACCGGCGCGGTTTGCGCGACGAACTGTGACGAGCGCCGCTCTCGTATATATATATATAAATATATCGCGCGCACGCGATATTCTCCTTTCGCAACTTTTGAACCCGCCGAGTCAGCGGAATGCCGGGGGAGACGAGCTGTATACGAGCGCCTAATTGTGTTGTATATACTGTTTTTCGATGATAAAAGAAACAGGCGAACAGCAGTAAAGCCGAGCGCCGCAAGAGTTTTCTTGGCTGTCGAGAGAAAAGAAGGAAAGTTTGTGCTGTTGCCGTTTTATGGAGCGTCTTAGTCGCTGGAGGGTTGCTTAATTGAACGGCGAGTGCGAAAAAGAAGATTCTCGTTTTTTTCCTGCGTTGAATTGAAAATAGCTTCTATGGATTGTTTTATTTTGATTGGCGAGAAGATGATCAGGGGATTCATTAGGCACTTTTTGCGTGTTTGTCTTTGTAATCGAAGTGGGGAAAAAAACGTTTTTACGACAGCAAAAACTTATTTGAAAATGTAATGTAATTGGATGGATAATCCGGGTGATAAAAGTAACGAGTTCTTTTTATTAAGTGATTGGATCTCTTAAAACAATACTACGTAATTTAAAAAAAAGTTTGACAAATAAAAGTTAAATTTACATGGCTTTTTAAATACAAAGTAATTTGAAGAATTTACATTTACTTGAATAAATCGTTAAGATTTTTTATTCCACAAATTAAAATAAAAAATGAACAAATATAAATATAAAAACCAATAGAAAAAAATGTGATGCACAGCTTTTTTCCTCAAGAAGATATTTATTTTAATCTTACCGATAAATAAAAAAAAAAATTTATACCTTTCGATATTTAAAAGCTATATATAAATTTTATCTTCCAGGAAACTTCACACTTACGTTAATGTCCTTTAATCTCAATTGACGCACTACACAAGTATTCAAAAATTGTATAACACCCGGTATCTTCAAAATGTTTACCAAAATTCAACGTGCAACGACGAGAAGCGCGATTGAAATCTATCCGAAAGGTCTAAAAGTTGAAACGGAAAAAGAAAAAAAGGAAAATTGATGCAGCAACGCATAAAAGGAAACTTTCCCTCCCATAATGAAAAGCAGCCGTGGCGCATAGCGCAATTAACAAAAAAATTACGCAGTACGGTATAAACGATTTACTCGAAAATCCGTGTGTGCACACCGTTCCCGTCTCGCATGACTCATACCTCTTTAACAGGTCCACTTTTTACCTCCGACTAAAAACCACGATCCCCGTGAAAAAAAAGAAAAGGAACGAAACTCGTCGCAAGAAAAGTTCGTTCCCTCCCGACCCCGCTTATCCCGTCTCCGCTCGAAAACAAAGAGCCGCAGCCAGCCGAATTTGAGGAAGCAAAAAAGCCGCGGATAATAAAATCCGAGGGAATTCCATCGAAAAGAAACAGGAGCCATCGCGAGCAGTCCCATACGGCGCGTTACAAAAAGCTGCGGCGGACGGCGATTGGTCCCGGCGCGGACGAAAGTGCAAAGCGTCGAGGCGTTCGGCGGTGGGGGTCGCGGCCGAGATATAAAGAAAGAACCGGTCCACGCGCTTTCCCACTCTCGGGGTCCGAGCCGCGAGTTTTCGAGTTTTTCCCCGATTCGCCGGCCGCCGGTCCACCAGTTCGCGTCCGTCGGTCCCGCAGAGCGCGCAGGCTGGCCCAGCACACACACTCTCTGCTCTCGCAATACCCCCGGAGAAACGGACCCAGTCAGCTGGCGAGGAGAGCGCTGCTTCGCTGAAATCGAAAGTATATCGTGTATCCCCCCAAGAGCGGTCAAGGTGAGTTCCCGGCGAGAAAGTGCGCGCGCGCGCGCGCGCTTTTATTATATACGTATACGCGCGCCGTTGATGTAAGAGCGAGCGATATTTTTGGGTCAGTGTGACTGGCCTGCAGGTTTTGCAGGTTTCCCGCGCGGGAATGCCGCCGGGATCGTTGCGATCGGACGACTCGTTGGCGATCAAGTTTGCGCGATGCGCTTTTTTTGTGACTTAAAAAATTCGAGAAAACGGCCGACGGTGCTTTTTTTTTTATTGACGAAAAAACCACGTGGATAATGATTCGAGGGTATATTTAGTCGAAAGGAAAACGGCTAATAACGAGCAAAAAATGATGTACTGTTTATTCTTATGAGCGGGAATAAAAAATCAAAAAGTGTATAAATAAATTATGAAGTTTGCGCAAAAAATATTTATTCCACGGTCGAATTCCGGTAACGAGTGTGACATTTATTAAAAGTTTTTGGGTCAATGGATAACACGTTACGAGAGTGCAGTTTAACACAGGCGAAATTCATAAATTCATTTGAAATACATTTAAATATGTAACTATATTTACAGAAAATATGTAAAACTATAGATTTTTTTTAAAACTACTGGTTTTTTACAAAACTATAATAATTTAAAAAGTTATTTTAAAATTATTGAAACTCGCACCTTCGAATTCTCGTTTTAGTAGCGTAAAGTAACTTGATTAAAAATTACTTTAACATAATTACTGGCGAACAAAAGGATTACTCCAAACAAAAGGTACCGACTATTTATTCATTCAGCGTCCACATCTAGAATATTTGCATTGCATGAGACAAATTAACAATTGAAAAATCCCCAACGGTGAATTATTCATTAAAAAAAAAAAAAAAAAAAAAAATAGGAAGCAAACGCGAAGTAATGAACGACTCCTGGCCTAAAAAATTCACGAGGCTCAAGAGAGCCTTCGAAAAATTCGAATCCGCGGAAAATGTGTAATAGTTACGCAAAAAGGATAAGGAACACATCTCGCATGAGATTAAAGGCTTCCTTGATTGTCCACCCAAGACTGACACTTAAAACGCGCTTGAAAATATGGTAGCTACACACCGGCGAAGATGCGACGTGCCTGGTGTAATGATAACGCGTAACGAGCGTACCACGTAATAACGGCCGCGGAGTGATATTCGATACGGACAACGTGTATTCTCTTTTCGAGGTGCCCCGATTGATTAGGGACGTAAAGTACGTTTCGTTCGGCGTTATATCACTTTGTTGTCGTTGGCATCTGCGAATTGCGATAATTGCCAGGTGGCGCGAATTATCGCCGCTAATGTTTTGGATTAATGCCATGTGCGGATGCGCGTCAAGGAGGAGCGCGAGATTTTCGTTCGTTTGATAGGCACGTTCGCGAAAAACTTTGCGGGATTTCCCGAAGTTTTAGAATTGGCGGGAAAGGAACGATTTACAAAATTACATGAAAAACGTTTACAAAATTTAGTGTACCGTAATGCTTTTTAAAGTTTCATTGAAATTCTTGTGATTTGTCTTTTAATAAACATTATTATTAATCTTGAAAGACTGCATTTCCCTTTGCTCAAAAGTGTTTTATGTACAAGGTATATTTTGTAACAACACAAAATAAATATGCAGAGCAAAAAGAAACTGAATGCAATTCAATAAATAAGTACCAGTCCTCACGAAAGCAGGAACTACGAAATGAAACGACACGAAATAATTAGTAACAAGAAGTAATGGCATTGTTCATCGAATTACACCTCTAGTTTTACGCAGTGAGCGCCATACAAAATGAAAGTACGGTATAATCAATCCCGTCCATAAATAATTACGTAATAAGTGAGGCGCGCGTTAGAGCAGCCTTACAAGAAAGTAGCCTCCAACATCGTTCCGCGTCTGGAGATAGTCCACATATACTAAAATAAAAGAAAGCCCAGCAGAAATCCCCCGTGCCCGGCTTTTCAAAGAGGCGAGAATTATTATCAGCCGTCGCGGGCGAAAGCCCGACGACTTTTCGCGAAACAATGACGATTTTCACGGGTCTCTTAACGAACGGCTCCGCGAGAGAGAGAGAGAGAGAGAGAGAGAGAGAGAGAGAGAGAGAGAGAGAGAGAAGCTGGCCGACGAGCGGAGGAGAAAGTCGCGTGAGGCAACGGCGAATCTGGTCACCGTGGCGCATTAAATCCTCACAAAAGTCCAAAGTAATATCGCGATCCGCCGAGCGCGAGCGCAGAGGTGTACGCGTACGTGTGTGCCCGCCTTATGCAACGACGGCTCTCGCCGCCGCGTCTGCGTCCGCGCGCGCGGAGCACGAGAAGCCAGGTTCACTGCGTTTTCGACACACGATTCCGTAGATTGTAAATTTATTTTTTTTTTATCCAGATATTGGGCAACTGGTAGGAAAGGTTGGTGAAATTCCACCTGGAGTGCGCAAGTTTATTGAAGGCGATCTTTTTTTTTTTTTGACGGGTATATCGCGGGGAAATGATGTAATTTCGCGGGTTCGTTTGACCGCGCATTAATATATTATGTCGATTACGTTTTGAAAGAGCGAGAAATAATGCGCAGGTTAAATTGAACGGTACGAGCGGAAATTTAGATTTCTTTTTTTTTCGTCTTAAATGCAGGCTTTCCTCGTAAGTGTGTTTTGCTTGGCAGTTTATAATGTTTAGAAAGATTGCCCGTAATGCTTGCTTCTGCCTAAAAATAAGCAGTAAATTTAAAAAATTTAGTTAAAAGAACTTTTGTTTTTTGTTATTAAATTGAAATTGTTCTTATTTGGCTTTGCTTTAGGATTCAAACAGTAAAATTTTTTATAACTATAAAGCACGAATTCGGTTTCCAATATCTTAGGAAATTTCTACGAAAAAGTAAGAGAAACAAATTTTGTAGAATTCCATAGTACATAATCAAGTTTCAAAAGAACGGCGAAGCACTTCAAGGTTTTCTGATGATTAGTGACAAATTGATGAGCTCTGCGTGAAAGGTCTAACCCATTTCGACTGCATGCGCCAAGGAAATATCAAGGTCCCCGGATAAATCACGAATTCGCCTATTTTTATTGCGCAATGACGACAATTATCGAGCGTTATAATGAACTCTTCGAAAAAAAAAGAGAACAATTGATCGCAACGCCAAAAAAAGCTTCTCTGAATCATTATCGTAAAAGTTCATTTTTGTTCCGTATACCATTAAGAGATTCAACAGCTTTTTTTCTCGATATAAACATTCGCGTGATCGTCGCAGCAGCCGAATGCGAAAGACAAACCAATGCCGCTTCTCATCAAAACTTTTTGACAAAAGTGCCGCTTGGAAAAAGTTGCGCGAGGAGGGCGCAAGATCGTCTATAAGTAGTTTAGAAACTGGATAATGTACAGGCAGGGTCAAGCATAAAGATCGTCGGCGCGTGACGTCACTGGTTAATGTCAACTTTTTATATTTGCGCACTATAATGCGCCTATAATTTATTTACACTCCATCGATTCCCGCTTTTTACCCGCTCATTCAATGATGCGCGAGCTTAAATACGTTAACTTTAAAATTATAGTACTTCGCTTGACATTTCAATGTCAACATGCCGAATATTTATGCGGCGTCATAAACAGTCGATAACTATGCAGCTCTGCATTTTTTTTTTATTAAACCATTTGATTTATTTTGGTAATGACTCGAAAGAAGATTATTGCCGATGAAATTCGGGGTTTAATTTCGGTTGCGCACGGAGAGAAAAGTTCAGGAAAAATTACTATCTTTTTAGTAAAGCGGTAACAGACTTGCCGCAAGCCAAAAAATTA
>JAWWEO010000021.1:16353383-16372171 GCA_035582975.1 Ormyrus labotus | reverse complement strand
TATATATATAAGGTTCGTGCAAAAATGCGGGGAAAATGCGCGAGCGCGCGCCGAACGAGTTTTGTTACATGTACGCTAATTCGTTTGGGTCGCGAATGTCGCGGCTGTAACGGGGAGAAGCCCAGGCTTCGATCGAGACCCGCGGCCCCGACGAACCTCGATTAGGAACCGCGAGTTTTTATTGTAAATTATGAATGCCGCGGTGGCGGTTCTACGTGAGCGGGTTGGCAAGCAGGAATATAGGAAGGAACATTTCGAACGTACTTCCTGCCGAATGTATATAACTCTCTTGTATTCGAGAGAATAATGTTGATTGTAGCGACAAATCTATATATTCGCCTGAATGATAAAAGTTGTAATTCGGCTTGAAGTTTCATTCGGAGCTCTCGTTCGCTCTCGAGTGATTTAAAAATACGCGGAGAGATAGAGGAGGCCGATAGATTTTGAGTGCCTTCTCGCTTTATATTTCGCGGAAAAAGAATGCTGCACACCGAGCGCGCGTAAATGCTGGTGCGTTTTTTTAACACGGATTTGCTAGTCTTCTTTGTCTCGCGAATGAAGTCATCTGGTCGGGTTGAGGCTCGTTTTTGCAATGATTTTTATTTCTGCGCGAGTCTTGCCGAGCTTGATTGCGTTCTTAGGAAAATCTTGTGCGTTTTAGAGGAACGAGGAAAAATTCTTCCATCGGGTCGATTCCATTCATTACTCGACCTCGAAAAGATCCATTTAACCAATTTGACATTAACACTCGAGAATTACGAGAAAATACAGAGTAACCATTCTGCACTTCTTGGGAAACTGTTGTGCGTTGAAAAATATTAAACCGGAGGCTTTAAATTTAAAGGATCGTTAAATTTTTAATGGCACTTATAATCTTTCGAGCGTATTTCTAAAATGAGATATCGTTCCGACTTATCAATTAATCCTTTTATTTTTACGAGGTCTAGACTAAAGATTTCATCAATTTTCGTGATTTTCATTCGATTCCAAAGTAGTTTAGTAGAAGCTTCGATTATAAAATCACCTACCCGATATTCCGACTGTTAAGCATTTCCTCCTACCGAATAATAAAAAATCTTCTGTAAACGGCCGCTGGCAGGTCGAGTTAGAAAGACACTGTCAATTTCAGCCGTAATAGAAAACGTATATGCACCGCAGCTGCTGTGCGCGAGGCATAAATCTATATCGAACTATCGAAGCATATAGCGAATTGACAACTAGAATATCAATTCATCTTGTTCAGAGAGCCACGTACACCTCTGATAAATGTAAATCCTATAACGCTAAGCACAGTCTGCCGATATTCGCCGAAGAAAATGGACGGTTATTATATTTACGGTTTATTTGAATGCGCCATTGTTTTGTTGAATAAATGGAACAAATAGAAGACTTCTGTTTCTTCGACTTTTCTGTAAAATTTAAGTTGCAGCTAATGCCATGTTAATGGTATAATAATAATACATATTATGTTAATACTTATTTTTTGAAAGGAAGTACGTTTCACTGTTATTAGAGAATTCTCATGCTACGACTGTCAAGAGCTCCTTCACTGAAAGCATTATATCACTCTTAAAACGTTAAAGCTGCACTCTCCTTTCAAAGTAGATAGAGAAAACGTAAAATCTGAATTAGGTATCGCCAGAGAAGCACAAAAAAGTAATACTTTATTAATAGCTCCTTTACAAAAACTTTCGTGGCAACTGCTTTCAATGACTAGTAAATTTTTCTTCTACTTTTCCGAGAAATGATAACGTTTTCATTATAGAAATTGAAAAATAAATGGTTACTATTTCCAACGGGATTGTGCAACGATGTATTTTCACGCAAAAGATCTTTATTAACCAATCCTATTTTCAGAAGAATTAAAGTCAAATTAAAGCGCTTTCCGTAAGAGGCGCCGTTCGTCAAATTGACAGTGGCCCGAAGTAAGAGATTAATGCACACACCTTTCCTCGGAAAGTAAATAAAGTCCCAGATAAAAGTCCCTCCCGCTTCCTCGAGCATTTCCCGAAAAGCAGAGAGGGAGACAGCGCACGAAACTCGAATCGAAGCTTCAGCCCGACAGGCTCCTTTGTCAAAATTTTCCGGCAACTTCCGCGCTCCACCTCCCCGCCACCCACCTCCTCGAAAGAAACTTGGTTCTCTCTCTCTAACTCTTTCCCCTCTCGTTCCATGTCTCGGCGGCGTCCAAAAACTCTTGTGTCGACAGAGGCGAGAAAGAATCGGTGAGAGATGCGCCTGCCGAGGACGAGCTGGTCAGCGGCTAAGGAAGCGGCAGAAGAAGAAGTGGCGGCGCAGCGTCGGGACGCTGCTGCAGTCGGGATCAGCGCCTGAAACCTCAGCGGAGCAAGAAAAAAGAAAAAAAAGAAGGGACAGCAATGAGGGCCTTCGTCACGTGCGTCACGGTGAGTTTGTTCCGCTGCCTGGGATTCGATTCCGAGGGAATAGTTTATGCGCGAGGTAAAGCTTCGCCGGCGAGATTGCTTTTTCCAGCTTCTCTCGCTCTCGGGCTGATGGGAGTCGTTTTTTTTTTTTTTTTTTTTGCTCACCGCCGATGACGCGGAAAATTTGCAAACTCGAGCCGTTAACGCGTCGCTTATATATCTTGGAAACCGCTTCGTTAGAGCTTATTTTGAAACAGTTCGCCGACTTATTACCGGCGCGGAAAACTTTCCCAAATTGTTTAATGAGGGAAGCAGGCGAAGCGCGATTAACGCTGATTATTTCTTCGGCGGAAAATTCGCGAGCAACTTGTCGGCAATTAGGCCGGGGAAAATATTATGGCGTGTTTATACTTTTTTGATCGAAAGCTTCATGTTTTTTTTAATTTGGGAAGTAAATTTGGATTTTTTTTTTCGATGTGAAGCATCTTAATTTGAAGTCCAATGAAAAAAGTCCAATTAAAAGTCCAATCCTAAATCCCCGTAATTCGAAACTCGTTATAAAATCAGAGCGCAACGCCAACGGCGCAGAGTAACTCTTTATCTCGGCAGAATTCAAAAGCAAATTCTCGGCTCGCCGCGACGATTGATTCGGCGGCGAATGACGATCGGCCGTTAGTCAGCTCCTCGGTATAGTGCAATGTCATTTGTTCAAAGGCAATAAAAGTGTAACGCGCCGCGACTAGGAAACGAACGATCGGGGGCTCGTCGTGCATCGCCGATGGCGGTGGGGGGCGATGCGGGGCCTGCGGAGAAAAAAAAAAGGAAAATCCAACGGCATGACTTGGCCGATGACGAGCGATAAAAAAGTCCGCGCGAAAATTGCCTCCGACTGTGAAATTACCCCAGATTGATATAAAGCCATTTTGCCCGCTCGAAATCGATTATTGCCTATTATTTTCCGATGGCGATGGGGCGGAATGAATAACGAGAGGCCGGGAATTTGTGAAAAAAATATACGCGAGGGAAACCAATTTATATAATACTGTTTCGCGGTGGAATGTCGGCATCTCGGTTGACACGTAAGCTCGAAGAAGCGAACTCCTTATCGCGGATCTTTTATGCCGGGAATCTTCGCCTCGGCGAAGATACGGGGGAACTTCATAACGGAATGTATTGACGCAAGTCGGCGGTATACAGTGTACGAACAAGTACAAAAGATGTTAGCCGAAGGTTGTCGTACTCTCCGCGCCGATTTCCCGTTGTCATCGGCGCTGGTTTTACTTATATATATATATATATATATATATACTACATCGGTGCGCTCGCCTGTAAAAGAATAATGCAATGTTACGTAACCGAATCACGATCAAAATGTAGAATGTGACATTTTGAAAGCGCATAATTAAATTCTTAATTTTGTTTTTGCTGAGAAACGTTAAATTGTGCCTTTAATCTCTTCTTGCATTCGAATGTACGCAGGGATTTTCTCGAACTTGCACCAATTCTCGTAAGACTATAAGAAACAGTTTGTATTTATCTCCCCACCCGGTCAGTATTAAAATATGCATAAAGTTAATACCTCCAGGAGGCAAATTTGATTAAAACTCGAACTCTCGTTTTATAGATACCCAAGCAAAAGCAATCTTCTCGATAGCGAAGGAGGAGAATAACTCTCCCCGCCGTGGGGGGGGGAGGGGGGGGGGGCGAACATTTGCCGCTAATAAAATCGCCGGCGGCTCGGGGCCGACAATCGAAAAACAATCGCGCGAAACCCTCTCGAAATAAAAAAAAAAAAAAAAAAGAAAAAGGCCGACTTCGGGGCCGAAGCGGCGACTCTCTCTTTTTTCGCCCCTTCCGAGCTTTCCGAGAAAATCAGCGAGTCGTTCCGCGGCAATCCCTGTGTGACAAGCGCCAATACACTGCGCAAACACTCCCCGGGCTCTCTCTCTCTCTCTCTCTCTCGCGCGCGCGCATTATGCCGGCCGCCGCTCGGTGTACACACCGAAGCCGAGGCTCGCTTTTAATCTCTCCGCGGGCGGCTTTTACGCGCGCCCACGGCAAACAGCGGCCCCCCCGTTTTATTACCGACTGGGTACTATTACGTGCGCACGGTTTAGGCGCTCGTTTCCTTGCCCGCCGTGAGATTGTTTTTTCTTTCTTTTTTTCTTTTTTGCACGAGCCGATGACACGCGCGTGGAAGAGGAACGTTCAGGAATTCGTTTGCGGACTGCGATACGGCTGGGAAATGCGGATTATCGGCACCGGCGCACGGATAAATGAAGCGAGTCGCCGCGTGCGTGTTTGCCGGGAGATTCTTTTTTTATTTGGAATTTTAATGCCGAGTTTTAAGAGCTGGATTTTAGAGGCGTAATACGGACGGAGATAATTCTATTGCCTTGAAAAATAAATTGCGATAACCTACGTTAGAATGTAGGATGATGACGGCTTCGTTGGCAGTCGGATGGATATGTTTGTAATCTGTTGAGCCGGTTTGAGTCCTAATCTATGATGGACGTATAAGCTCAATTGTAAAATGACGTGTGCTATACGGTTTACTAAAACTTGATTTAACCCCAATAGAGATCGAAGCGTATGACAATGTTTGAGAGATAAAGTGCATAGGTTACCTAATATCGTCGAATTTATTTTTCTGAACTTTTTGCGATATGAAATGAATCTTCTTGATATTCATACGCAGGGCAGATAATACTGAGTTATTCTTGTCACGTATTATAAATCAACGAAAATTACATACGTGATTTAAGATATTTGAGATTATTACATGATTGCCACTATACCTTGCATAATAATTCAATTTTATTTTTTATTATTACTACGAAGTATAAAGTGTACTACATGGACTTAGGAAAATTTAACTGTTCACTTTAGTTATAAATTGCGTAGTTATGAGCCATATTTTTGTTTTAATTTCCTTGCAAATACAGAATTATGGCTTTGCATTGTGACGTAGTAAATTAAAGTATTTTTTTCTCGAAAACTGATTTAGATTTATTATACTGCTACTGTCATAATATTCGACAGTTCAAAACTATATAACTTAAAACTTTATTTAAGAACCTTCCCGCTTTTTCAACTCCGCGATCCTATTTAAAAAAAAAAACAATTCTCATAAGCGCTTATAATATTTAGTCCACTTTAAGAGAAGAAAGCAAGAAGTAAGCGGGCGCGGAGATGAAAGCAAGACGAACGAGGTCAAAGTAGATGCATGCCAAGTGTAGTCAGACAGAGTGCATGCATAAAGATATTTGACAATATTGTCTGCCTCGCGACTTTTTCGACTATTATATCTAGCTCTCAAAGGTCGCATACATTTTTAATATCGACGTCGTCCGCGTATCTCGTTGTTTTTTTAAATAATCAATAATTCAACATTTCCAAGTTTCCGTAAGACAAACGTTCGCCAGGAAATTTAGTATTCCAGTGCAAAGGAAAGTACGCGGAAAGACGTTCTGTACGAAAAAGCTTTAAGACTTGCCGTAAAATTTCAATATTGAGCATTCGCGCACTGCCGAACACGAAAAGTCACCATACACCCCTTTGTTCGCTTTACTTTCGCTAAAATATTTACCCCCAAATCTCGCTCGAAGCATTGCGATTTACTTATAATTCTCACGAAAAAAAAAAAAAAATAAATAAAATAAAATAAAATCCTTGCAGTTCCTCGTGGTAACGGCGCCAGCTGCGGTGGACAGGCACGCGGCGATGGCGACTCCGGCCTACCTGTACGTCCGCCCGATCGAGGAGGAGAACGACTACGCGAGGGTCCTCGAGCTCTCGCTGCTGTTCTACGAGGCCCAGCGATCCGGCAAGCTGGGCCCGGACAACAGGGTCGCATGGCGCGGTGATTCCGCGCTGACCGACCGCGGCGACAACGGGGAGGACCTCACCGGCGGCTACTACGACGGTATGTATATGTATATGTATATGTATATGCTGCGACCGTAAATTCGCCCTTGATCCCCCCGCCTCCAACCCAAAAGATGAGGATACGCGGGCGTAAAACTCAGCGTGCGCGCGTTTATATTGCTTATTGACCGGCCGGATTAGCGGGAAGAGTTATCGCGGTTTCGGGGCCCCGTTCGACGTTTATTGTTAATGAGAGCTCTGTGAGCGCTTGATTTATTTGTGTATCTGGGCGATTTTATTGGCTTTCTTTTTGGATTCTGCGTAAAAATTAAGATATTTAGAATCGCGCGGTGACATTTTCGTTTTATATATAAATATACAAATGTGTATGAAAGCGCGGAGCTTAAATTTTGAAATTCTTACCTCCTGCGAACCGTTTCGAAAGGGGAACGGAGAAAAGCGCACAATGCTTTTACCGAGTGAAATATAACGCATTTCCGCAGACACACTTATCTTGGGAGGAAACGTGACGTATATCCGTAAAATACTTCGAATAAACTGGATTACTCCCACCATTTCCATTTATTAAATTAGCGGATCCATTTTACGCCGGAAAATGTGTTAGCTTTGTACCGGAAAAAAAGCATTCCACCTTGACGAAAGAAGATTTAAATCCCCATTCTCGCACCGAACTATAAAATAAAAACGAATTAAGAGAAAATAAAAGATTTCTTTAAGTTTGTGGCGTTTGACGAGTTTGAAGTCAAATATTCATACTGTTCTTTCATAATATTTGGCAAAGTCAAAAATGATGGAAAAGCTGACTATATTTTCTGATTATAATTTAATCCTATACAATTCATACTTTTTTTTCTACCCGAAGAAAACCACTTTTACAACAGACCCTATTCAAACACATAAATCTCTCCAATTAACAATCGAAAACGTTTCCTGCTCAGTCCTCCTTCCTCCTCGATCCTCGCCAATAGATTTATTCGCCGCTCGACTCCTCAATCGTCGAGCGCGCAATAAATACAAAGGCAAATGGGTACATGGGCATCGCAGTGTCTACTCGAAACGACCAGCGGCGCAGTGTATATACATCAACCTGTTTTCAGCGGGCGACTTCGTCAAGTTCGGCTTCACGATGGCCTCGACAACGACGCTGCTGGCCTGGGGCGCCGTCAGCTGGCCGGAGGCTTACGCCGCGGCCGGACAGCTGGAGGCGATTCGCGGCGCCGTCAAGTGGGCGACCGACTACTTCGTCAAGTGTCACGTGAGCGAGTCCGTGCTTTACGGCCAGGTCGGCGACTTCGGCGTCGATCACGCTTACTGGGGCCGGCCCGAGGACCTCAACACCACCAGGCCCGCTTACAAGATCGATCCGGAGCATCCTGGTGAGCGAGACTCGTTCGATTTTCGGTTTTCAATTTCGAGATTATCTCGAAAAGATTTTTCGATTACGGACGGTGGAGGAATGCGAATTGTTAATTCGCAATTGTAAATTTATATTTTGATTCATTTGCCTGGATGTATCTAGAGTTTTTACGAGATAGATTATCGAATAATTTGCAATATCCACGCTGCAAGTTCGGATTTTATCCTTTAATAAAGTTGTTTATTGAACAATTTGGATTATAATTTAATAACAGTTACTTTACTACCTATATAAAAGCATTGATTCTAGATAAAATCTAATAAAAATGTTAGTAGATATTTAATGCACATATATATACATTAAATACAGAAAACCTTAAATGGTTGCTCTCATATTTAAATTAAATTAAAAGTATTAGTTGCAATCCCAATCAATATATCCAGCAAAAGTTAAGCCTTGCACTTCTTATTAACTACTCCATACACAGCCCACAAAATACCAAATACGAAAATACGACGCAAACACCTGTTTTCCGCTTAACCGACACCCGGCCAACATCGAGCAAAACTCCCAGCCAAATCCCCCGACAATCCAACGAAATTCCTCGGAAAAGCAGCGGGCAATCTTGCCGCACTTGCATATATACTCACTCGCAACTGTTTCTCCAGGCTCGGACCTGTCGGGTGAAACCGCGGCCGCCCTCGCGGCGGCGAGTCTGCTCTTCCGCACGAGCGAGCCCGAGTACAGCGGCGAGCTGCTGCGACACTCCCGCGAGCTCTACAACTTCGCGAACAAGCACCGGGGACTGTACCACGAGGCGATCAAGGGCGCGGCCCAGTTCTACGAGAGCACCGACTACGGGGACGAGCTCGCCTGGGCGGCGGCCTGGCTGTTCAAGGCCACCAACGAGTCCAGGTACCTCGAGGACGCCGAGCATCACTACCAGCACTTTCATCTGAGGGAGAGGCCCAACGAGTTCTTCTACAACAAGAAGGTCGCCGGGGTGCAGGTACGGCTGGGGAAGTGCGGGTATATATATATATATATTCGTTCAAGTGTTTAGACGAAATATCGAGAAGAATTTTATGAGATTTTTTTTATCTAATAAATTAATGCTGGCTGCGGTTAAAATCAGAAGAATAGAAGTTTATAAATTAACTTCAATCTGCCTCTTTTAATATAGAAAACCACTATAATCAGAATTTATTAATAATCAAGACTTCTTTACGGCTATATGATATGACAATAAATATAACGCTCGCATTCATACTTTTACGAAACAAGCAATTAAAAGTTGGGGATATAATTAATTGGCATCGACGACGATTTAATATCAATGACGAAATGGAAGCATTCGATGCGCAGTTAATATAAAATTTAATAAATTGATAGTATACGACACGGGGGAACGACGAGGGACAGTAAAAGCGGTTTATTGGAAGTTTAAAAACTTTGGGCATAAAGATATCGTAAATCTCGTCGAAGAGCACTTGAAATTTTTCGATTGCTATAAAAAACTTATTTCCAAATGAATGGGCTTCATTATCTTTAGAGCTTCCTTCAAAATTAATCAAGAACCAAGTTGCGCGCGCAAATTCCGCGCATCCTCCTCTCGTATCACTGGACCGTAAAGAAAGTCTTAAAAAACAGTAATTAAACGACAGATGGTATAATTACTCGCAGCTGCTTTGCATAAATAACTTCGTTTGTAACCTTAGGACGCAGCCGTCATTAACGCGTACTGGAATTTCGATCCCCAGTCAGTATTTTGATATCTCGCTCGGGCCTCGCGTCCAGTATTATATAATACATCCGCTAAGCTTTGCGCTCTCTTCGAATGCTTTCAGGTGCTGCTGGCGCAGTTGACCGGCCAGCAGGAGTATCAGAATGCGGCGCGAGCCTTCTGCAACTTCTCGGTGAGGCAGCAGAAGCGCACGCCCAAGGGCCTCCTCTACATCGACAAGTTCGGCACGCTCTGCCACGCGGCGAACGTCGCCTTTGTCTGCCTGCAGGCCGGCGACTATCCGGATATCGGGGACCCGAGGGAGTATCGGGAATTCGCCAAACAACAGATACACTACATGCTCGGCGGCGCAGGTTATTATTCGCTGCTTATACGTGTGTACATACGCTCGTCGTCATTCGAAATTCGCCGATGCCGGGGGGGCTTTCGATGAAAAAGGGCCCCGCGCCCGCGCGCGCCGTGTTTATAATGCCGCGGCGGTATTAATATTCCGAGGCGGCGGTCTTATATTGATTTCTTGTCGCGATGCGTGTCGCTCGCGTCAAAGAATAGGAATTTCATTTTCAGAGCCGGGTATTTCAAATATTTTGGTTGGTGCCTTTTCAGCGGGTTCGCTATTAATTAGTTTCATTTTATTATATATTCCAGAGGTTTTAATTTTAATTTAATATATAATTCAGGGGTTCACGTAAAAACAGAATTTTTACCCGTACATTAATCGAATATTTCAGGCATCATATTACACTTGAATATAAAATCGCTCTGAAATTTTGGATATTAAATATTTTTGAAAGTATTTCCAACTCTTTTTGCACGAACGCGTATAAATTTAAAAGGTTTGAAACGTTGTAGATGGACGTCGAGTTGAAATTTTGTATTTTAATAATGAAATTCAGAATTTATAAAAAATAAAGAAGTGTTTTACCCGCATAAACAGAAATTTCATCCTTTTATAGATTTTTTATTCGAAAAAAATTCGCATCGGCCGAATTCAAACTTTTATCACGAAAGCATTCGTTTCTCGAGCGACAAATTCAGCATGCCAAAACAGTCGTTTCGTAAAATGACCGCAACTCAGCTCTCGTAACGAAAACAATATGCTCTCATTCATCAAATCCACGATCCTCTCTAAAAAAAAAAACTGCTCCCAAAATCGCAGGTCGCAGCTTCGTGGTCGGCTGGGGCCACGACCCGCCGACGCAGCCGTACCACGCCGCCTCCTCCTGCCCGGACCGTCCAGGCAGCTGCGGCTGGCCGGAGTACTACCGTAACGCGCCGAATCCCCAGGTGCTGTACGGGGCGCTGGTCTCCGGGCCGGACGAGGCCGACCGCTTCCACGACCGGCGCGAGGACTACGTCTACACCGAGGTCACCCTGGACTACAACGCCGGATTCACCTCCGCCCTCGCCGGGCTCCTGCAGCTGCAGGTCAAGGCCACTCAGTGATGGAGGACGAGTTGTTTTTCAAGATGCGTTTTCGAGCGGGGAAAGGGTATTTTGCGTTATTGACGCGTACGAGGGATTTGAGCGAGAGGTTGCTGTTGGAGCAAACGAATCGGAGATCGGTGCGTTGACAGTATTTTCGAGGAAAGTTGGATTTCTACGTTTGTAGAGGGAAGGTATGGTGATTTAGTGTGCAGGATTGTGCCGAATTTCTGAGAGGAGAGAATAAATTATTTTTCAGAAAGTGACAAAAATTTTATAACATTTGAAATGCCATTGTATGCATCACAGAACGTAGAGTAGTGACGAAAGACTGAAGCGACCGTGAGTAAAGATAAAAAAAAAATTCAAATCGTCTGTATGTCTATCAGCGTCAAACTTTCCTCTATCAGGGCCGCGCGAACGAAACGTCAGAAATTTCCGCGACAACTTTTAGCTCTTCGTGTTTTACGAAAATTGCGCATAACCGCAACTACACGCGACCGCGAAAATCGATATACCCAGATTATCATATGTAAAGGAATTCGCGCAGCGCGTTATATGTTGTCTTCGTCCTTATCCTGCGAGTCCACGCTCGTAGTTGCGCACAGCAATATTAATCGCCGAGATTACGGTTTAGCTCGAGATTAAAGGACCCCTCGGCGCGGCGTCTTACTCGGGAAGAGCTTGCACGGAAAGCAATACAATCGCCGAGGGGCGAGAGAGTCTCA
Source organism: Ormyrus labotus (assembly GCA_035582975.1). Classification (NCBI taxonomy): domain Eukaryota; kingdom Metazoa; phylum Arthropoda; class Insecta; order Hymenoptera; family Ormyridae; genus Ormyrus; species Ormyrus labotus. The sequence goes on along the minus strand of JAWWEO010000021.1, from coordinate 16,360,645 downwards.
AGAGCGAGGGAAGTGATTTCTTTTTCGGGGCGCGCGCGGGGCGACTCGAATTTGAATTTTTCAACTCCGTTGCCGAGTCCGCGCACGTTCCGCGCGATTCCCGGAGAGAATTTCCCACGGGTCCATCGGTCGAACGAGCTGCGCGCGGAGAGGGATTCCGCTCTTTTGACGAGATGTATATTTCGGCGTGCGCGAAATTGGTGCTTTTAGGATTTCGCTCTCGTCGCTGTGGAAGTTTCCGAGCCGCGCGGCTTCGTTATTACAGTTTGGATTAGGATCGCGGTGAAATATTTTGACGAGAGCGAAGCGCGATTGTTATAGGTTATTTACGGTGCCAAAGTATTTAGGAAAACGGTCTTGATAATATTGTTTTAAGATTATTGCCGACGCGGTGGGCAATTTTTAGGCAGAGAGAGGCAACAGTTTTTTTTTGTGCTTGTTTATTACTTACATACTGCGATTTGTACGTGATAATTAATTATTAGGGCACTCGGTTGAATCAAATTCTTCGATGGCTATATATATGCAATTATGTAACTTTAATGTTTGATATGATTTGCTTAGGTGTAGCTTATCTTAATGTTAAGGAACGGCAACTTTTAAAACGAATCGCTCGAACAAAGGCGAGTATTATGTACGTAAGCAAATTTATGCGAGAAAATGTAATACATAATGTTATCGACTAGTTTTATATATATTTTAATGTATGTGAACGTAAATTCACAATAAATCTGTCGGCGCAAATTGTATAAAGAAAATAAAATAGGTTCATCTATCGAACAAGTCTGTTTTTAATCTACCGATGTATAATTTCACGCGTGGATATAATAGATTGCAGTTGAGTCACATTCGAATGCAATAAAATTCAAAATTTATGCGTTCTTAGGAAATGTGCATGGACGAGAAAATGGAGAAACTTAAGAGAAATAAAATATTGAAAATGCAGAGATTGAAGGGGAAAAGGTACACTTTGCCCTGGTAGGAAAGTGGACGCTTGAATCCACTTTTGCACTCTAAAAATATTGACTGTTATTCTGACGATTTAGCAGATACAAATTTGATTTTTTGTAATAAAAAGTCTGCGCACGATTTTTACAGAACGGTTGTAGATTTAAAAATTGCCTAAATTTTCGGGTGCTTTTTTATTTATTTTGTGTTTCAAAAACACCTGAATCCGCAGAAAACTGCGGTTTTTTTTCAACAATTCGCGCTTTTCACTTTCGTCAGTTTAATTTAAATTCAATATTTCGTTTTTTCCAATTTATCTGTAGTACCATTTTTATGAAAAGTACTCAACGAAATTAGCGCGGCAATAAACTCTCCAAAAGTTCGGTTAACTCCTCGAAAAACATTCTGCTCCAATATTCCCGACAATAGAATTAGCGCATTTCAGAATTAACTCGAAAGCAAATGGAATACCCGCTATAAAGATAAGGCTCATAACTCATTCGACCAGCTGTTGACACTACATAGGCTCTACCGTCCAGCGGAGAAATCCGATCCGCTTGGAATTCCTGCTCGGCTCGTCACTCGGGCTCATCAACTCGCCTCGCGGGTAATCGATCGCCGAGGCCGCCGAGTAACAGCGATTTTTTTTTTTTACGAGCCCCAATACGCCGCCAGTCGCGAGTGAGTAACGAGTGTAGCGGGCAGCAGGCCGCCGGCAGCCGGGTTGACGCGGGGAGAGAGCACGAAAAAACAAAAAAAGATGCGGAAGCGCGGCTTAGTCGGACGTTAGGCTTTTCACGGGGAGCGTCGACAATGCATTTGAAATCACGGCGGCTATCATCGGAAGCTCGATATACCCCCTGGACGACGGAGCTGACGCTGCTCCTCTTTGTCTCCTGGTGGATGCAGTTTTTCGCGGTAAATCCGTATGTCGCCGGTGAGTTTTTGGAGTGCTGCCAGTGCACGGAATACAATATCGTATAATTGGATCGAACGCCGTGTAATACAGTTGTCGCGACAGAGAGAATATAAAGCAATGCGGGTACGGAATTTTGAATTTAATCCGCGGAATGAAAGACTGGGGGATGCCCATTTTTAAATGATGTCGTTTTCGTGACTCGATTTTTCGGCTTCGCGGAGAACGAAAAATGATATTTTGAAAAAAGTAGAGTGACTTATTATTTTTAATAAACAAGATATACGAGATAGTTTCAATTTAGTTATTTAGAATTGGAAAAAAGGTTTTTATTTTATTATCGAAGTAAACGAGTTGATGCAAAGAATAGCGTTTTGAAATTTAATAAGAGTGCCGAGGTCCCTTTTAACGATTGCTTCTTCAAGTATTCTTTGAAAAGGAATAACAAATCATCTTGATTTATTTTTTAATTTTTTTTCTTATCCGCCATTATTAATTTATTCAACGTTTCGAAAACAACCTAATTATGAGAATGTTTGTTATTACATTAGTTCTACAAATAATCAATAATCATAATTACGATCAAATATTCCAAGCATTTCATTTAAATATTTATAACATTTTACCATTTGAAGTTTTCACATTTAAATCGTAATAACGTCGGAAAACGTAAGTGGCTCTCGAAATTTTTGAAGAACCATTTTCAACAAGTTCCATTCTCCCTTTTTCTCTTTCGTATGGTTTCCGTAACTACCGCATTCTTTTGCTAACCACCTCTAGTTACATTTCGCAACGAATCGTACGCTTTCCACAATCATACCGTATGCAACCATGCAAATGCAAACGCCATGAATTGTCGTTCGGAAATCAAATCTAATTCGTAATGCAAACGCGGGATCGGAATCAGAAATGTGTCAAAACAGATATTCGCATTATTGAATCTCGTGGCCCCTCTTCCGCTTATAGAATATTCCATGTCATTAGAATAAGTAATGCAGTTTTTTCTTACGATAAAAGCGGCAACTCCTGGCTGCGAAAATTTGACGTGCAGATTAGGGCAGCAGTGTGTAAATAGAAAGTTTTGGTGCAATTATACGCCGTGTCCGAATATGGTTTATTGCTCCAAAGATAGAAAAGGTTTGAGAATCAATTTTAATTTCGCTTTTTTTCTCTCAGCTATAACGAACCATTATTTTACTTTAGAATTATGTTACGATAACTTTTTCAGAGTCGTTGAAGGGACCCGAATCTTGCGAAACAGTCTTGTGTCCCACCGGATTCAAATGTATGGTGCGTCTTCGTGATTGTAAATGGAATCAAAGTGAGCATTTATTTTTTAATCTAGTCCGCCCCTCATTTCACTCACATCCATCCATATGTCAAAACAATTTATCACGAAGCGTCAAAAAACGAATTTCGTCTTCCCTCGCCACTCCGAAGATCCAAGGAAAAGGTGAAAGTAGAGTTTCGAAACTATATATATATATATATCTCGAATTTTACTTCCCCCCCATTCATCTTCCCCCCCTCCTCCCGCCGCGACTCTTCCGCCTGCAATTAGCCTTCTCTCTGTTCTCGGGCGCAGACTGCAAGCTCCACACGGCGCGCTGCGTCACCGAGCGCGAGTACCACGACGAGCCGTCGACCTGCGCCGACGTCGTCTGTCCCAAGGGCCATCGCTGCGTCCTCCGAGAGACCTATTGTCCCGAGCCGCCGTGCAAGCTCACCAAGAGCTGCGCTCGCACCGCAGGTTCGCAGACGAGAACCGCCTTTTCTTTCGATGCGAGCTCAAAGGAAGCGAGGCTGATGGGCTAATGGGGGCAGAAGCGAGCTGCGCCTCGGTGCTGGAGCCGAACCAATTTTTGTCTAAAAGGATTGGATTCCCTTCTTTTTTCGAGATGCGTTTGTTTGCTTGTTTGGAGAAAGCAGATTTTTTTTTTTTTTTGTTTTTTAGTTTAATAATCGAACTTATGATTTTTAAAGAAAATGGGGCGGATAAATATTTTTAATTGGAGAAATGTGGGTTTATTGATTTTTCTTTATCTGCACTTCCGCCTTTCCTGGCTTATTCAATTCTTCCAGTGTGCAAATACGAAGCCAATCAGCCTCGAAGAAAAGAATAAATAAAGCGATACAAGTCAATTTCAACGAAATTAAATTAAAAATTACATAAAAGCTTGCTGCTCTTTTGTTGAAATTTAATCTTCCGTAGAAAATGTAAACTAAAATTTTACGTCAATCACTGCATTTTCTTCTTGCAGACGTTTTTATATGGTACGAGAGATGCAGGGAAATCGGCTGCCGCTCCGAGCACGACTGTTTTTTGCGGAGACCCGCGATGTGCAGCTCGCCGCCTTGCTACCACGAGCCCGACTGTTTAGCGAAATTTGATTTTTGTAAGTGAGATGGTACAGTCATTTTGCAACGAATCGCTCGATGTTGTATAACCAAACTGCACGCAGTCGGAGAAATATTTGAACTTTCGTTGAATGCAGCTGTTAATTATTAGCTGCCGAGTTTTGCATCGGAAAATTGAGAGAAACTTAATAACGTTTTGATTCATACACATCCATTATTTACGAATTTTATATACGTTAAAGCTGAGATGCGAGTAACGGGAGACGTTTCATTTCCTTTTAAAATAAACCGACACCCGTCACACCTCTAATCAGCGCAGGTTAAATTCAATTTCAATATATTTTCAATTAGCATTAAATCTCCGATCCAAGCCCCGAAGACTTCAAAAAATTCCGACCAGCCAATATTGAAAAAAAAAAGAGGAAAAAAAAACACCAGCGACCCATCCATCACTCAATTTGCCCGACAGTTTGACGTACTAAAACTTTTATTAAAATAGAAGAAAAAAAAACAGTTTTCCACCCCACAAATCACCTCCGCCCCAAAGAGCCCGAAGAAAAGAAACTAGACCGAGTTCCGCCGGGCGGAGGTATCCAAATATCTCCCAGCGGTCGCCGGAACGATTTCCATACGTGACATAAATTCCCTCGCTTCCGCAGACGACGAGGAGTCGACTCTGGACGAGTACTGCTACGGCTGGATCTGCCCGGCGGATCAGGAGTGCTCGGCGCACGCCGAGGCGCCCTGCAAGCACGGCAACTGCCGCATCATCAGGTCCTGCCACGAGCCCCTCCTGCCGCCGCTGCTGCTCGCGAGCAACGCCACGCTGCACCGCTACGATCAGGTGAGCGGAGCGAGGGCTGATGGCCCGACGAGAGAGTCAGTCGCCGTCGGGGGGAGGGTGGAGAGGCAACGCTGTCGCGGCTGCTGCCGAGGATTACTTTCGGGAATATCGGAGGGCTGTCGAACCGAGGGGAATATGTGAGGGTACTTCGCCGGGTATTTGGTAACGGGAGATAATTAACTAGTCGAACGCAAACCTTCCGAAAATTCGCGGCGCGCAGTTTTGGAGCTGGCTGCTGCCCGGGATTCGCGAAAAGGATAGAGATTGAGAGAGGTGCGGAATATTCAGAGGAGTGCAAAATTTTGGGTCGAATTCGTACTATGGCATATGATCCTTCAGATGGATAATGTTGAAAATTTTATTATCATAATAATAATAGCCTTGGTGACAATCTATTCCAATATCTAAGACTTAACAGATGTTTCCCGTGGAAACGGGAAAAAATGCATGAAAACATTTTTCGCCGACTTATGAAACGCTTTTTCGAAAAAATCGAGTAAATTCTGAAATATTTTGGCGGAGAAAATGTATGAATACGGATGACAGCTACGGAATATAAAATAGGAAATATTCCTTATTTATATGATAACTATATTTGTATTATATCGGAATATTTCGAATAATTGTACGGAATAATAAGGAGTTCCGTAACTATGTAATAATACATGTACTATATATATTGTATATATGGTAATACATCGACTTTACGATTAAAGGCTACTTCATATTCTTTTACAGCCTGAAGCTGTTTTAGGTCCACGAGCAACCCTGTCGGATATTGAGAAAGAAACGTTTCTCGACGAACAGCGAAGGCTACTCTCCAAAGTGGTAAAATTCATGCAAACCGCATTCGCCCTCACACTCACCTCTAATACTCGATAAAACTTTTTTCAGGGAAGGGACACTCAGATCAAGGAATTCTAGTAAGTTTTTTAAGAAAGAAAAAAAAAGTTATGAAATTAACGTTTCGTTTTCAGAATTAAATATCCCCCCAATTTCCGCTCGATAAAAGCTGCGTAAAGTCGCAATATAATGTAACGCTTGAAAAAGTAACAATCCGCACGTATTAGATTGAAAAAAAAAAAATGTCGATTCCCAACGGGTCCCCCCTGCGAACGACGATCCAATACTGATAAATACTCGTCGAATATATGCACTGAACAGCGGCGGACTCGGCGCGTCGCCTTATAAAAATCCGGACCAAGCATCGGTGAAGTCGAAGCGCGTGACGACGATCCCGAACTTGCGGAGCGCACCGGACGAGTCGCCCTGGCTGACCTATTTGAAGCGTAAAGCTGGAGCGGAGGCCGTTCAATATTGGATGGACAAGGCGAAGAAGGACGGCGACTACGAGGTATGGAAGCTTTTGACAAAGAAAAAAAAAACAAAAAAAAAACAAAAAAAAAACGGGCGCGTTACGCGCCTTTAGTAATTAGGTGTTCGGTTGGGCCTCTCTGCTGCTGGTAATTAAATTCTTTACGGTATTGTTGTTGGGGGAGTTGCTCGAGTTTCAAAGGTAATTAGAGATAATTCTGTAAGTACTGAGAGCCGGCTGTAAATTAATTAAAAAATTTTATTTAATCAAAGGGATAAAAACTTTTAATTAAATGTATTTGATGAAGAGGACGAAACTGAATATCCTTCAAAGAATTCATAAGTCTTATTTTCAACTCGATTTTACTCAAATTCATTTGCATTCTATATAGCAGGGCTTCAATTTTGTTGTTAATCCCATCCAAATTAACGTTGTTCCCTTTTATATTATACAAAAATAACTAGAATGACTCAAAATTAAACAAAAATAACCAGAACTCAAAAAGGGTCATAAAATTTTATTTATGCAGTAATGGAAGAAAAATATCTCGTGGAACCAATCATTTTACGCTTAATCTCTATTTCAAAATTTAATATGCCAAGTAATAAAACGCGAGTAAAACTTATGACACGATTGCTTTCTGAGTCAATATTATTGTCCAAACGTAAATTCATAATTGGTTCGTTTAATTAAACCACTCCAAGAACAATCCTCCGAAGCGCAGCTAATTTCCCTTCAAAAAGCAAACTTCGCAAAACCAACTCAATAACGACCCCGAAACTTTCCCTCAATATCCCTCCATCTCTTACACTGAGAAAAATGTTATTTCAATATTTACTATAACCGTATTAAAAATTACTATTTTTTGTGATAAAACGAGT
>JAWWEO010000021.1:16337923-16353283 GCA_035582975.1 Ormyrus labotus | reverse complement strand
TCGCTTTACCACATAAATATAGTAATTTTTAATGAATTTATAGTAAATTTTGAAATAACATTTTTCTCAGTGTATAAATCTCTCGTTCTCCGTCCAGGAATTCGTGAAGTGGCTGGAGTCGGTGGCGGGCCTGTTGGGCCCAGAGACGTACCAGCAGTGGCTGCACGAGGTCGCTCTCGCGAGCGCTCACGTCCCGGAGTTCCAGTCGTGGATCTCGCCGTGGAATCGGAGCGCTCATCGCTCGGGGCTTTCCCCTCGCCAGCCAAACCTGGCCGCCGCCGCCGCCGCCAGCCGATCGAGCTTCGATAACGCCGAGGAAGCCGAGGCGGCCCGAGAGCCGCTTCCGGGTTCGCTGATCCAGCGCGCGAAAACTCCCTACTTCGGCCAGCAGGCGGTGAGTGATCGGCCGCTGCCGCGGAAATTGGCTCGGGCGCCCGTAGCGGAGTGCCCGCCGATTGCGGAGGCACAGGGCTATTCGCGGACTCGGGGGGAGGAGAGCAGCGCCGAGGCATGAATTTTGTATTTACTCCGGGGGGCAGCTTACGGAAATCGCGATTAAAATGATAATTTTTAGATGTACTTTTGCCAAGTTTTCCGGCGCGATGCTAATTTTGAAAGCTAAAGAGCTTTCGGACGAAGTAGCGATTTTCCGAGTTTGTTAAATGTTTAATAGTTCGCGCTGCTCGGCCTGTTACGTAAGCAGTTTTCTGCGATCGCAACGACTTTGAAACTTCAATACTCTTTTGTAAATACTTTTCGCAAGGGACGTTATTTTATCAAAATATTCAATCGCGCGATAGTCTTTTTTTTTTTTTTTTTTTAAAAAAAGAGCTGTTTGCCATCCTCGTAAAGTCAGCTTCCTTATAAAAATGTAAGTTAAAAAAAAAACAAATTTTCTTCCGACAATTTCACCCGCGGGACACCGAGGCTTTTAGAATTTCTCAATTTATTAAACAGTTAGTGCGTTCATAAACAGCGGGGATAATCGAAAGCCACAACTCCCGGCATTCTCCGCGCCTCGCGCACTTCAATAAATTGCAGAATATAGTGCATATCTGCTTATCCCGTTCTCCGCACCTCCCCTCCCCAAAATTGCTTGCACCATCCGCTGCGCAAGCTAATTCTCGTTTCTTGCCCGCGGGGGAGGGGGGGGGGCTTTTAAACTCGTCCGATCGAAATTGCGGATTACCCCCGCGGTCCTCAAAGGAAAAACAAGTAGCCGCGTGATCGTCGAGCGCCGCCGGCATGCAGCACTGGCCGCGCGCGTCCGTCCAATTTCAAATTCAATGAAGCCCGGCCGAATCGACGTCGGGACCTCGGAAGCGCGGCTCCCTCCTCCCCCTCCTCCTCCTACCGCCCGTCCATATCTCGAGATTGCACATCGACGAGCAGAGGCAGGATTTGCCGATCGTCGGCCGCGCGGCGAGCATTCGATTTAACTGCGTTTTCCGAGGTATCGACTGCACCGGACCGAGAGAGCAAAAAACTTTTACGATAATTGCGAGCGAGGCGGGAAGAGGGGAAGGGGAGAGGCGACGGAAAAATCGACGCTGTCCCGGTCTTTTTTATTTTTTTGCTACTCCCCGCCGCGCTTTGCATACTACTTCGCCATTCTGCTGCGGATGCGCCCTTTTCGAGGCGCCCCGGGGTTATTTTCGCTTTGGAGAATGCTGGAGAATAAGTGGATTTTTGTATTAAAACTAGGCTTAATTGTTTTTTAAAGCACGGGATTACCGCGGGTAAGCCACCGTTCACTTGTTCGCGCTTAAAATCTTGCAAGCGCGAATAGCGTCAATGAATACGCGGGTAATCAAGAGTTCCAGAAGGGCAGATGAAAAGCAAACTTTTTTAATCGTTTCTTAAAATTGAATTTAACTCACTTAAGGTGAAACGGCTAAGTCATTCGAATTATTTGCACCCGTTCAGGAGTATAGTCTAAAATTTGATTTGTAAACGCTTGCAAAACAGTATAAGTGATGGCCCTCAACTCGAAATTTAGTTACCGGCCGCGTTCTTCACTCTTAATGAGCTCTCGGAGCATTCGTTCGACCCAATTTCCGGCGCTTCTCCATCCCCCTCGACTCTTCCTAAAACTTCGTACAACTTTCCAGGCTGTCCCGTCGCAGGCGCAAGAGCTGCTCGACAGCGTGAAGAATTCGTGGCAGCCCTGGGAGGTGCGCTATCCAGCACCGCCGGCCGATCCGCCCAGGCAGCAGCAGCCGCAGATCTTTTTCCCCGACGGCCAGAACTCGGGCTTCGCGAAGGCACCGTCGCTCCAGACGCGCTCGAATCAATGGCCCGGAGGAGCTCGGCCCGATGGCCTGCCAATACACCGAGTCGACGCCGCAAACCTCTTCGCCGGCCAGAGCGGAGCCCCCGGATACGGACGGGCCGTCGTGGATTCCGCGCCGGAGGAATTCAAGTCGATGCTCGGACAAATTACAGGTGAAAACTTCGATTCGTTCACGCCGCGCTTTCTCGGGGAGGGGGGCTCCGATTATTTTCTCTCGAGATTATATCCAATCGGGTCTCGAACTTTGGTTTGGAGTGAAACCCGTCCTTTTTTTCAGTGCAGGCCTGCAGCAGCAGTTTCCTCAGATACCGAGCATCTTGAAGATGGACTCGTCGCAGATGGCGAATCCACCGCGCAACAACGACGGCGAGATAGCCTCGAATTTCCTCGTCTTCTTTCCGCCGCCTTTGAATTTTGTCATTTACTATCAGAATCAGAGCACCGTCAACAGCAACAACAACGTGTCTCAAATAACGTCCGACCAGCATCAGGAGCACGAGACGCGCTTGAGCAGCTTCGCGAACGAGAACATAAGCGCGGACAGTAGAAATAAAAATTATAAAATTGACAATCACATGACTCAGATGCCGATTGGCGCGAGCAATGCGGGACCGAGGAACGGTTCGTTCGAGAGACCGGGAAAAATCGAGGGAACGACTAGTAATGAGCAATTTGACAAAAGGAAAGAACTTCAATACGTGAGAAAAGTCATCAAGGAGCTGTTAAATTATTGGGACAGCGAGGAAAGTAGAAAAGAAAAGAACGAGTTTTTCGAAACTACGCCGACAAATGCAGAGATGCCTACTGAACGACCGCAAGAGGACGCTAATAAAGATATAACTTTTGCTGAATTTGTAAAATGGCTGAAGAATAATAAAGATAATTTGACATCCTTTGTAAGTAACGTGTATACTTTATTACAATAAATGCTAAACGATAACTAAAACAATCACGTCGTTTTTAGGAACAGAGTCGTCACCCAATAAAACCGCTGCATTCGACTCCCGAAAAAAAAGGAATCTCGGTAAATTCAAACAGCGTCCGAGTTCTCATAGACGTAGACAAGAATCCGGAATTATTAGAAGCTTTATTGGAAAGAAGCAAGTCCAATTCTAGAAACAGATTCAACGACGGCCAGCAGATTTCTGTGGATCTAAAGGATTTCGTGGATCCTCAAGAGGAAGACATAGTATCGCGAAAGCTGATGGACATAGCAAAGAATCACCTGCACAGAAATTTAACGGAAAACCAAATGATACCGAAGACTCTGTGGGTATTTCCAATTTACAACGAGGCGGAGAATAATACTTTGATTTCCAAAATGGGAAATGTAAACGAAGAGATTACTGCGACAACTACTACTACTATGAGAGTGATATACAAAAACATTGAAGAAACGACTGTTTCCGCGAAAGAGCATCCTCGAACTACATACAAATATCGTAAATATAATCGCAACAAAAAGGAAAGAGCTCCTCCAACTATTCGCAGAACGCCGGTAAATATGTTGTTTCGTCATTTTTTTTTTCCAGTTTACTTACTAATTTCATTGTACTAAAATTTTCTTTTTAGAAACCAAAAAGAAAAAGAATAACAACTACGACGGCTGATTATCGAGACGAGTACGATGAAGATGAAGAACCCGAAGATCAAGAAGAAGACGAAGACGAAGACGAAGAGAAGGAAGAGGAAGAAAAGCAAGAAGAGAAAAAGGAAGTACGCAATGAGTACGAAGACGAAGATGACTACGAAGAGACGGATGATACCAGTTGAGCGACTCGCGGAAGAAAAACGATTGATGACTCTGATAAAGCTAATATAAGTTAGTCAACAGATTTGAACAAGTCTGAGTGAGCATAATTATTGACGACAACGCATTTTATATTTTTGTAAAAAACTTTTTATAAAGAAATGCAACTGTACAGTTTTAAAATACAATATTTAACTACTCCCGTAGAATAATAAACAAGGACCCGTAATCAAATATACACAAGTTATATTATATTTTATATCAACGTTGCTTGTAGCCCGTTGGTTACGGTAATCATAATATTGCAAAGTACCCGGAGAAAGAGAAACCCGGGAGAAAAAGAAAGCATGTTTTTCACGGATTTCTAAATGGTCAACGAAAGGCATTCTCACGTAACTGCCAGGCCGAAGGATCCAATTTCGATTTCATTTGTTTTTCTTTATCAATTCGACGAAACAAGGTTTCTGCGCTAAAAGTCTCTACTGCTATCCTCTCCCGACTTCTAATTTAATTACCTCTCCTTGTTAACTCTAAGCTAATGTAATATCGATTCGGGGATTATACCGAACCCGTTACCCTGTGCGCCCGCATTAAAATAGTTATTGAATCCGAATCGAATAACCCGTAGGTGTAATCCAAACATTTGGCCAAACCGACTGAATTTATATGAAATGTCCAGCCGAGCGAAAACGCGAATAATCCCATCGGCCATCAGGACTGAAACTGACCATCGATTGAAGCGATGCCTCCGATTTCGACGCAACGACGCAAGGCCGAGCGCCGCGTGGCTGCGCGACCAATCCGCCAGAGCGACACATTTCGAGCTGATCGCACACAGCATCACGGATGAACGATTGATTCAGAAACGGGCCGTCAGCGGCTCGCGGCATTGACGCTGTTGTTCTTCCAGCGCTTTTTGTCCCGTGCAAATAAAGGCCATCACCAGTCGCATCGCAGCCGGGGGGGCTGCTAATTTAACCGAAACTCCCCGGGGCCATTTCAATCGGCGCACGGAATTCCTGGCGCGGCGGTGTCGGACGCCCATTAACCGCGATCCTAATCCGAGAGAGAGCGTCCGAAAATGAAGCTTGCAGCCCGAAGAAACGGACGAGGAGGCTGCCCCCGCCGGGCAATTTCGCGGCTCGCGCGCTTCCTGCAGCACGCGAGGGAGCGCGACTTTAACGGTCGATCGTCCCGCCTGATTATTTGCCCGGGCAGATCACGAATTCGAGAGCTCTCTCTCTCTCTCTCGAGAGAGAGAGAGAGAGAGAGAACTGCCTTCGAACTTTGAATTTCCAATTGGGAAGGGGGAGGAGGTGCGCGGGAAGAGCGTTGCGATTCTAGATGGGGCGCGACTCGCGGTTATGAGTGATATTAGATTAGGAGAATTTATCGCCCCTCGAATCGGCCGGCGTCTCTGCTTTCTTATTGTGTTGCCCAGGAAGGAGAAACAATAAATATCTCGTTAAAGTGATTTACGGCGAGGTTTTAACGAAGCGAAATACACGTACATCATCAAGGCAGCCGCGGCTTACGTAAAATTTACCACCTACGTCAGGGGAAATTTTGGGGGGGCCGCGACCGCGGCTGAATTGACTTTCTGACGTATCGCGCGCTCGTGAGAAAGAGAGTCGCGGAGAGCGACTGCGAGGCGGAAACTTGTAATTTGAAGTTTCGGTCGCGGTGAAAAACGAGACGAAAATGGAAAGTATATAGCTGCTACCGCGTTTTTGGTAAATTATCGGTGCTCTCGCGGAATCGGATGAATTATTTTTAAAGAAGAAATTTCTAATTAATATAATCTACATCTATTTTACTGGCGATAATTCAGGTACGTAGAAATTCCGAGCACGTTTTTGCCTCTTTTTTACGTAACCTTCGATATTACCATAAAGTAAAAAAGTTATAGGTGACAATAATTCTTTTAGGGTCACGGTGTACAATAAATATTTTCATTCCAACGTTACGTAAACGATTGTAAGAATCCAGCAGCGCTCCCAATTTTCCAAGTACCTCCTCTAATTATCATCGCCGCTCCGATCCACTTCAGCGCTGTTCACAAACTCGACGCGGCCGTTCTGTTTTTTTCTTGCGTTTTTGAATCCCCTCGCCCAGAAAAGAAATCAAAAGAGAGGTACATGAACTCGGGCCGATATAGAGTGAACCCGATGTCCTTGGCCCTCCTTTTCTTCTGCTCTCGTTTCGAAGACCAGAAGCGGCGTCATCCGGACTCTCGCTCTCTGGCGCACATCGTGAATAACTAAGAGTCCGTAAAAAACAAAAAGGTATTGTCGGCCTATTATGAAATTTCTGCGGCGTTTGCCGTCAACATTGCGTAAGCGTCGTTATATGATGTTCCAGTTTCGGTTCGGATTTGATCACCCTCGATAAAGGTGTGTATACATAAACAAATTTCATTCGGTGCAATTCTTTCGTCACGCGGGACCGCCATTATTTATTTTTTTTTTCTTTTTTTTTGTTAAGATTTTAATGTCGGACCATTTGTAACGTTAGACGTTTTAATTATAATGCGGAAAAATTTTAAGTTGTATTAGCCCATCACTTATTTGTGTCTCAATTTAGTTAATCGGTCCATTAGACACTTTTGTTTCGCAAGCCAGAAAAAGGCTTGTCTTACACTTTAATGCTTTCTGTAACCTTTTGCCAGATTGTTTTCGCTTCGCGTTATTTTATATCGTTCGAAAAAAAAGTTTTTTTTTCAATCTTTCCGATCTTCTATAATTTTCTGATTAATTAAGTTTTAGAAAATTTTAGATTTTTCAGTTTTACAGTTAAATTAAGCAACGGTCTCAAATGATTTCTTCGAAGTAAAAGCAAAACTAATTTTCTTAATGTTTTGAAAGTCTGGAACTAATTTCGCTCAATTTATTTTAATAATCCAGATGTCCCAAAATTAAAGATACAACTTAATTTCACGGATTTCGTCTTTATATTCGCTCCGAGTCATCATAAAGGAAGCAAAAAACATCTTTTGTAAATTAAAAAGCATAATAAGATACCGCCGCTCTTAAAAACAGCCGAAATAATCGGTATACCTTCGCGGCCCACACCTCGCGATTTCTCAAGATTGAAAACAATTTTTTTTTTTTTCAAGCACCTCGAGAAACTTTTAGCAAGTTTGTTATATAAAAAAAGCTAACGGAGCATAAACGATTACATTTTGGAAGTAACCGATCTGTACACTGCCCACTTGACTAGAACCAAACAAGCCTTTACATAATCGTCCAGAAAAGTATCAATTTTCAAATATCGAAAAGCGATCGAACGAAAGCAAGCTCTGCAGAGCACATAAAACTTTATTTTCCCCCACGCCAACTTTCCACTTAGCCGCTGTCGGCCATCTCGCCCAGCAGGAAGTACGGATCAGCGATACAAGTCAGTCTAAATTCTCTCTCGTCCTTTGTGCGGATTGTCGAAGGACTCTGAGAGCGTAACGACACTTAGGCCGGGGCACTAAAAATAAAACCGTCAAAAGCCGCGGTGAAAAGTCGAAACCCGCCGGGTATAGGAGTATATATACTATATCGCAACGCACGACTGTGCACCAAGGCTAGAGGATATCTGCCCGCGAACCTGGTCATTTCGTTATTTCTCTCTGCTGGCTTATGGCATATACACACAAAAGTCCACTGTAATCGGCGTCCCAGTTCTGTCGGTAATTAGCCACGAAGGTTCCCCTCGTTACGCGGAAAGCTTCGATTCAACCAGGCCTCGTCACGGAATCGTCTTCGGCGTCCGAGTACATCCTATTAAAGTCGTTTTTTTTTTAGGTCGAAATAGCACGCTGAATGGGGGATCATTAGTATCGCTCTCGCGGGGTGACGTAATTTTTATCGGAAACTTTTTCAGGCGATATATATATATATATATATATATATACAGGAGGAGGATCGAAGTTATATGCACGCGGCGGCGGGAAGGTGTGCGCATATTACTCCGTTTTATGATGAGAGCTGTAATTTCAGGCTCTCTCGGCTTTTGCAACTACTTCAGTTCCTATAGAGAGTAGCAGTTTATTACCTGCGAGAAAAAAAAGTACCGAGTTATTTATCAGAGTTCGCCTTCGTTTTCATTCTCGACTTATCTGCCTGCACTTTCGTTTCTCGTCTTTATCGCGCCCCCATATAATATCGTTTGTATTCCTCCGAGGTGCGCCGAAAAATGTGCGCGGTCATTCTCGGATATGACGGAGGTGGCTCACTCTTATCTGTAACCAATTTCCCGAAATTATTCCGGAACGTGTACGAAAGGGGAACCATTTGGAATAAGGTGGTTTCGCGCTGAATGGGAAGTTTCTATCCGAAATAGTTTGAGAACTCGGTAACGGGCGAGCGGGCACAATGTGTGTCCTTTGTTGCAATGAATTCACACTTCGCGGACAGACAGCTGCTAACTGCCTTTATAATTCGAACTTTTTCCGCATTAATAACGGCTTGTAATAATATTATTGCCTAGGCTGTTTCTGGCCCTTATATAATAAAATATGTAGATTACAGATTTAAGATCAGTTTACAAGCTTCAAATAAAACTTTTTCAAACTAACTTTCCAGGCTCGTTCGACGCTTTAGAAACGGTTATGTTAAAAATCAGAGAATCAAAGAAAATTGGAAAAATGGAGTTCGATTCGCTGCAACAAAGGCGCAAAATACTCGCACGCCCGGGTTTTTTTTTTACGGCTCCGCGCGGCTCATACGTTTTTCCCGCGTTTACTGTTACACCGCGGATTAGCCGCAACGGTTTCACGTATATATTGTGGGAAGAGCCGCGACGAGCGAATCGTTTGCAATTCTTTCTCTCTCTCTCTTCTCTCGGCGCGCGTCACCTTTTTCTCTCTGTTTGCACGTCGCGTTCCTCCTTTCGCGTTTGTTCGCTCGCCTTTTTTATTCTCTTTGCTCCCAGAGTCGTCGTCGTCGTCGTCGCTTCTTTCTCCTCCTCCGGTGTTTAGTACAGTTTGAGGAAGTGCTAACTTCATGCCTGCTTACAATTTTATAGAACGAAAAAATTTCCTTCTCAAATTAAGGGCCGGCTCGCGCGTCGTTGTCGGAAAACTTTCCGCGTCCTTTCTCATGTAAATTAGCGCCGTTTGTCAAAAGTTTCCGAGCATTCCGAGCGGTGGCCGCGCCGGGCGAGTGTTTCCCTTTATTGTTGCAATCTTGGTGATATCAAGTGCAGCTGGCGCAATTGTTTTTCTGCGCTCGCCGCTTTGAAAATTGAGCGAAAAAAGTCGGCGTATACACATTTTTTATCGTTTCCCGCAAACGGGAACATATATACGAGTGTAATCCCTTTCTTTCTGCGTTTGGATGGAAATTTTCTGTTTTTTTTTTTTTTTTTTTTTTAATATCTGGTACACGCTCGTATTTTTATCCCCGATAGCAGAGTATGCCGGTGTTGCGCAAAAGATAAAAATACGGCATCTAAATTGTGCACGTATAAAAATAGGATTTTTGTGCAATATGCTGAAAATGAAAATGTATTAAACTTATCACTTTATTGTGTCGTGTATTATTGAGCTCTGTTCTAAAAATGAATAAAATGGAAATTTCTAAAAATACTTATAGTTTAGATTAGATTCCAGTCGGTCGAACATCAATTATAGACTCATCCACTCGCGTCTGTGAACTCTGACATCGAAACCCAACGCACTTAAAATCTCATAAATCCTCGCCGAGCATTAAAAACCACACCAAGCTTCAATACCCCCAAAACGCCGAAGACCTTGAATTTTCCACTGAACTGGCCCGAAAAATCCGGCGCATCCAATATATAAACCGCGATTTTGGCCAACCGGATGCCGATGGAAGGAGCCACGCGAGGGTACGGCAAAATCCGCTAAAAAATACATTGCCCCCGAGACGTCTCGGCGAGCTTTAATCGCATTCATTCAGGCGAGCGGAACGACGCCGGCGCTGCACGTGTATCCGCGCGGCTTTCGCGAGTGCACAGAGGTCTCTCGCTCCTCTGGCTTTCGCGTCGCGTCTTCTTTCGGCGCGGTTCGCGGGTTCCAATCGTCGCGCTTGAGCTGTATAACGGAACGCGTTTGCTTTCGGGGAAAAAAGAAAAAAACATTCAGCGAGCATTCCGAGGTAACGCGCGCGGAATAATTGGCTTCGAGGATGGCGTGCGGTTCGCGATTTTTGTATAACGCAATCGACGGGGGATAGTTTCCTCAAGGCGTCGGAGAGACACATTTATTTTGGGATTTAAAAAGTGTGCTCGGCTGCTTTTGGGGGACGGACAATTCAAGGCCCGCAGAAGCAAGGTCGAGACGAAATTCCGCATTGTTTACCATCGAGATTGCCCACTTTTTATACGTGCAATAAGCACTTCGTATAAATATCAATCAAGCTCAAAAGATCGCTCCCTCAAAAAGCAATAAGAAACCGAGGCGAACAAACTGCTCCTTTAGACGCCGTATCTCGGCAAATATCCCACGCTTGCCAAAAATTCAGGGCCGGCCAGATGAAAATTCTCTTTCTCTCGCACTTAGCGGTGGCACAGCCCGGGTACTCGGCAATCGCTCGCTATTGTCAAAGGCGGCGCTTGCGGAAGGTTCGCGCTTGCTCTCGGCTCACGCCAGCCTCGGAGCGCTCGCGCGCGCCGGTAAAAGAAAAAGGGCCCGGCCGGGCGCTACTCCCGCCGCCGCGGGGGCCTCTCTCTCTCTCTCTCTCGCGTGTGTCGGGTGGTGGAGCGCGCGAGAGAACTGTCGAATATTACAAGCGCGATGGAGAATGTAACGAGCCTAGTCGGCTGCTGGTCGCGCTGAGCGCGAGACGAAGCATCGCTCTCTCGCGCGCGCCGCGACTCCGTATACTCTCTCGGTACACAAACGGTTATACACGGTGAGCAGCACGCGCCGGTCTACCAGTGCCAGTCGGGCCTTTGACGAACGACCGAGCCGAGCGAGCGCTCCCGCAGCCCCCCAGCACAAAGGTGAGTCCTGCATGGCTTCGCTCTTGCGGTCGCCGCGAATTTCGGGACTGAGAGGGATGGGATATTGGGTTTTTTTTTAGTTTTTGGATAAGGTTGATGGGTTGTTTTACGGATGAGAGAAGGGAAGATGTTAATGTTGAATCTTCTGGGTTCGTACAGTTGTTTGTATAATTTAAAAAGTTTTTTACGAAAAGTTTTAAACTGCGTGTTTTTTAATTTTATTCAAGAGGGTCTTTTTTAAATTTTACGAACAATCGCTCTATTTTCCATCGATCACAGCATTGCAATTACTGTGAAGCAACAGTTTATATAAACACTCTATTTTCTAACTCGATCTCATTATTAGGAAATCGATAGAAATTTAAATCTGTAACATTTACTTAAAACGCAATTTTGTTTTTGGATAAGTCACTAAAAAAAATTAATGCAAAAGAAGTATCACGATTCATCCGAAATTAAATCAACATTTACAAAATCCAAGATTTCCAATTGTATCAATTATATAATTGAAATTGAAACCGCAAATCGGCATAAAAAATTTCGATCGCGTGCTAATTTACGAATCGAAACCCAACTCGATCTAACCGAAGCGTCAAAAATTATCATATAAAAATTGATCTGATAAAAAAAACCTTATTGTGCAACGGCTTATATCCTACCCTTAATTGTTTTCTGCATTACGAAACGACGCAGAGAATTTAAATATAATTCTAGGTCGACCGCTTCTATGGAAGCATTAAAATTCGCTCGAAAAGAAAAAAGAAAAAAACCGAATCCGACACACAATAAAATCGCGGTTAAATCAAATTAATTTCCTCGCCGAGAATTGCTTACCGGCACGTCAATCGGCTCTGTTTACATCTTAAATCAATGGCCACGATCGCGCTCTCTCGACTCTCGTGGGAATAAAAGGAGCAAAAGGAAAGCCAGCGCCGAAACTGCATTATGTACACGTCGGCTGGTACATAATTACCGCCGACTGTCACGTTATTCGCTCGTTGAAATTTTTCTCCTAGCCGCGCCTGGGCGGATTGAGTTTTCCTCGCTTGCCTATTTTTTTTTTTTTTGTCGGGGAGAGAAGCTGCTTAACGGGACGAATCTCGATTGGCGTTTTGAAAGAAAAATTTTGAAAAATTTTCATTGCCAATGTATTTTAATCTTTGAATAAAGGATTGGTCTCTCTGTACTTACATTTTCGAAAAAAACGTTAATTCAAAAAGTTTCACGTCGCGGTCGTTGTCTCGCGGCGCGCGTCTAATTCTACTTAACTTATCTAGATTAACCTTTTATATTTAAAAAAATTTCGACATTCTTTGCAACTTTTATGCTGATTATGTAGAGCGAAGAGAAAGTCCTTAGAATTTATGATTTTTTTTCTGACTTAATAGATAGAAAAAAAAAAAATTTTCTTTGAATTAAGAATTCTATTTCCCATGGGTATTTTCCTATCCTATATTACATAAAGAGTAGCATAGCAATGATTGTGCAATACTTTCCTTCTTCCATTTAAAATTTTTTTTTTTCAACGAATCCACTAGAAACGAGACTGAGAACCTTTCCCTTTGTGTCATTCTTCCGAACCTTATTGTTAATAAATAAAACCCGCGGAAACCTCGATACGGATTCGGAGCGCGAAAGAATAAAGAAAATTCGGCGCTAATCTCGAAAACGGTGGCTCAAAGAAAAAAAAACCGTCGTTCGACAATAATTATGCAAATCGCGGCGCGGACATTTTCCGAATCCTCGTTTGCATTCTGGACTACCAAAAACAGGCGAGCCAGCCAGCCTAGGCTAAGTTGGCAAGAGCGGAGTTGCTCAATTTCGGAACGCGAAATCCTGAGTTTCGCGCAACTACCGGCGGCTCTCTCGGAATCGCTAATAGGACGAAGATGACGGTGCGGCGGCGGCGGCGGCGGCCCTCTCGCTCGCGTATGAATTAGCCGCGCGAACGAGCTGCGCATGCGCCCCCGACGGGGGTGGTGCATTTTCGACGGGTGAATCCTTTAATGCCGGAGGTGGATTTTGAATTGAGCACAGGAAGCTTAAGGTGGATTTGAATCGGGAGGCTTCGAGTGCCGAGGATGAAGGGGTAATAGTTGTTGTGTGTGATAAACTTGGAGAAAATTGGTCGCTGCGCGAGATTACGTACATCGGGTGTTTATAAAAGGATCAGCGTTTTATCAGCGGAGAGGCGCAGGCGGCGGTGTTAGTTTGCGCGAAATTGCGTTGCATCTAGAAGCTGGATTAACGTATATATGATTTTATTCGTGCTGCTATTTACTTTTAATTAATAAATGCATCTGTTTAAAAATTGCCTCGATTCGAGACAAATTCACGTAATATTGAGTGCAATTGATGATACATGACGTATTCTCTCTGACGAGTCTGAAAATTATTATTATTATTATTATTTTAAATTAATTAATTTCATCTGAATCCATCATCTTTTCGCGTGAGTTAATTAAAGAAGCACTAAAACCTTCATTTTGCAGAGGAATCAAGCTCAAAACCTACGTAACCTCATAAAAGAAATGTCTACCAATTACAAAAATCTCGCAGGAATCATCACCGCGCATTCCATTAAAAACTTAATAACATCGATTATTCAAACCTTGGCCGCTACTTTCTAGAAAGCCAGAATCAAAACACCGCGCTATACAGCCATCAATAAAAAAAACCCGTAATAATTTTACAAAAATATGCGTAATAATTTTAAAAAAACTAATTGCTCCATTTACGGCCGCGTTTACCTCACCGGCGTTATAAATGAAGACAAGATTTCGCTCTCAGAGGCGCATACATACATATATATATATATATACGCTTCGTCGTCTTTATAACGCGGATGTTACATTGAGGCGAGCTCGGCTGTGCGTTTCGACACCTGCGTCTGGCTTTACGTGCGAGTGGCGTCGCGGAGATTTCGAGCGGAGCTGGGCTTTGTGTATCAGAGGAGATTTCGCGCGCGCGGGGGAGCTTTTATGATGGATTTCACGCGCAGGAATAACGGCCGCCTGCTTTTTTTTTCCTTTTTTTTTTTTTCATTCCGATCGCCGAGGGGATCGAAAGTTCGCTCGATTTTATGCGCGCGTCGCAGCTCCGCTGCCTCTCGTGCGAGTTAAGTCATTGACCAGTGTGTGCCTTTCTTTTTTTTGTCCCGAGCCGGGAGTACTGTTATGCGGATTAGGCGATGACAATGGAGGGGGGGGGGGAGACCGCTTTTTCACGCAAATTTTGGGAGCTCTTGCGAAAGGATGGCTCGGGCTTGAGCGTGAAAAAGTGACGGGTGGTTTTTTTCGGAGGGGAATAACAAGTAAGTGGAGTATGACGGCTCGGAAAATTATTCTATTGGTTCGAAAAAAACTTGCTTGGTAAATTAAAAGCAGCTTGGAGCCTGACACGTTTGTTAGTGTTTATATTTTTATATTTCATAGTGTAAGTACCATAAAAAGTCTATAAATCTACCACATCCGTTATACGCTTACTTAGTTATAAGATTTTCAGACGAATGTAGTTTGCACTGAAATATCTATTTATTTTTAATAGAATTTTATATAAGAAATACAGATCGATCTCTTTAATGAAATGCGTGCATTCTGAAATATTAAATTTTATTCTACTTTACTTTTCACTAAAGCTTTTTCTCCGCGCGAAAAAATATTACGAGGTACAATGCGAGATAAAGTTGCAAGTATGAAATTACCTTAAAATTTCCATAAAGAATATTATTCCAAGGCCATTTCTGGCGATCTCATTGCTACCCGAGCAACGGCATAATCCGGTAAAAGTGTACGTGAACTTTATCAAAGGTGAAACGAATCGAGATTAACGTAATTTTCGAGGAAACATCGATCGGCGCATCTGGAAAATGACGCGCAAAAGACAGATTTATGCCCGCGTATATAATCTTTTATCGCCGGCGAAATCTTGCAGCCGTCGAAACTGTATGGTGTCGCGCGTACTAAATCACCCGTGCGAACCTATTTCTCATCTTTTTTCCGCATCCGAGCTCGATTCACTCGTATTTTATCATCAGCACTGCTTCTTTTCTCGCCTCCTTCCCTCTTCCGATGTACTCCTATTTTCCGCGTAATTTACTATGTCGCCTAAGAAGCAGAGTCCATCGCGGATCCAAAAAAACGGGCGAAATTAGCATTATCGGAAGCCAAGCTAAGCAATTTACAACTCGGGCGATTAAAATGTAAGCTCCTCCCCAGCCTTATAAAGGGCAATTAGACCGGGAGAAAAAAAGGCGCGACGATGGAGCTCGCTGATAATGGCCGAATGACTTTTCAGCGGCGGGGGGGGGGGGGGGGGGGGGGGGGGGGGGGGGGGGGGGGGGGGGGGGGGGGGGGGGGGGGGG
>JAWWEO010000021.1:16290156-16328862 GCA_035582975.1 Ormyrus labotus | reverse complement strand
GTTAGCTCGTTGCTACCTAATCTTATTTTCTGCTACCTATTTCCTAGGTAAGAAATGTTTTCTATTTCTACCAGGGAGTATGATAATTAAGTCTATGCCTCCCCTTTTCGTGTTTATTCTCATGGCATTCGTGATGAACGCGATGTTCGATGGGATTACAGTACGTTCCCTCGATCATAAGCATTTAACAGGTATAAAACATCTGATAATACATGTTACATGAATAATATTAATTGTATTGCGTGCACAACTATTTTACCTTTCATTAAATTACTGTTATCTAGGTCAGCTTTGTAATGAAAAGTCATTAAATTATTGCCAGCTGTGATTATAAAGAACAATAAATTATAATTCAATACGTTATCTTCGAATACCAAAAAGTACCTGTTAAAATTGCAATAAAAGCTATTTTTACGAGTTTGCATTCTTTTTAAATTAGCACTGCGTTAAAAGTTTACGTGACTTCAAGCAATAAGTGGGTGTGCGTTGAGTAAATGAACGTTGTATTTCTGTATTAAGTAAAATTAAAGCAATATACTGAAACGATATTTCCAAATTTCCCGTCAGAAAACAACCTGCAATTATCTTATTAATGTAACATTCTTAAATTATTCTTTCAATTCTTTGCGACTTTCTACAACTTTAAAAACTTGCTTCTACAATAAAGTAGCTTGTTTCGAATTACTTTAAAGTAACAGATTCTCCTTTATAACATAAAACGTGGCTGCAGCTGATTTTTTTTGTTTATAAAATACGTACCTACTTAATAAATATTAGACAGCAGCCTTGCACACAATCACGAATCGTCGCGCTCCAGTTTGTCGAAAATCTTTCCTCTTCCTTTATTTTTAATGCTCCGAGACTTGCGCGAGGATGTGAAATAAAAACTTATGGTACTACAGCAGGAAGACCGTATCATTCACATATTTCCTGATTTTTTGTTGGTAGTTTCCTTTATAAAGAAGTTGAAATTCATTGTACCTTCTTCAGTTATATAACGAAGAATTTATAATGTCGTTAGAAAAGTTTTAGAGATAAAACTGGATTAAATAATTGTAATTCCATCATACGCAACGCTCAACTTTAATTTATCACATATATTATCAAATCGAGAATTCGTATTTTGAATTTTTAGAAATTTTCAAACGAAATTACATACAAAGGTATTTGTGTTCAACAAAAGATTATATCAAAGTATAATTAAAAAGGATTTCTGGTTATAAATTATGCACGCATAATAAAATATTGTATTTAAAATATTCAAAGTATTATATTATTTTATTCATAAGATTATTACGCATGAAAAATGTTTTTTAATGAATATTATGAATGAAAAATTAAAATTTTTTGGAATTATACAGCCATTGAAAAAATTTTAATTTACAAAAAAGCTTGATGCAAAAAAGATCGAAAAGCATTGATAAATAAAAATCCTCGAAATTTCTGCCAGTTGCTTCAACGACGAACTTTCATTCGAACGAACAAAAGCGCTTAGTACTTTTACGTTTCCCAACTTCGAAAACCCTCGATTACTTTAACAGCCCCGGCAAGCTTCAAAATCTCGAAACGTTTGCAGTACCAGCAATTGCAGCGTTACATCAGCGCCCCGCAATTCGTGAAAAATTCAAAAAAACCGGCGCAAAGCGCCGCGTTATCTCCGAGCGGTAATTTCGCCGGTCACGGCGGAGGAGGGGGGGGGGGGGAGGAGAATCACCGCCGCGCGCGGAGCGTGAAAACGCGGCGCCGAAATCGAGAGAGGCCGGAAAAACGGTCTGCCTCCTATGTACGCGCGAATAGGAAGTTGGAAAGGATGGCTTGTAAAAATGTTGCACAAGGCAGACGCAAGAATAGAGACGCTCGGCGCGCTAGAAAGCCGATTAAAACGCGCGCCGGGATCCGCGAAGCTGCTGCTGCTGCCGCCGCCGTTGCTTTATTGTTTTTCCTTTCGTAGCCGCGAAAATTCCGCGCCGTTTTTCTCTCCTATACGTGCCGCTCGTTACGAGCCGCGGCGTCTTTCGTAATAAAGTTGACAGTGGAAAGGTTAACGTTTACGGGCAATAATTTAATGAGCGTCGAGTTAGTGCGTTTCGTTCGTTATGTGGGTTTATAAAGTGACGCGGTATTAAAGTAATGAAGTGGCCGTCGTGAAATTATAATATTTTTTTTATTCTCGCGATATACTTGACCCGTCGATTGTTAAGGACGTTATGTCTTAAAACATTGATGCATTCATATCAAGTGTAAGTACATTAATCATCACTCAAGTGATATATGAAAAATAGCATTTTCTGGATCGTAATTATAAAAATAAGGTTACTTATTGCTAACGGGTAATTTCAATTTTTCCATTATGTTCTTCATTAAAAAGTTTAAGCTTTTATCCATTGCCTCTCTTTCTTGTATAAAATTAAATGTGCGGCTCGTAATACTGCACCTTTTGTAAACCTATAAAAGCAATAACGCCTTTGAAACATAAATAAAAGATTGTTAGTATATTCACACAAAAGATTTACGACTCGGTATATTAAGAACACAAATTAAAATGCAAATTATATACACGCTACTTTTTATTCGATGCTTCCCTAAATTTAAAACGTAAAATATTACCTTCGCAAGCTTCATTCATAAATAAATGATGAAGTCGCGCTTTAAATTGTCTCTTATAATTTTAAACAGTAAATAAACCTTCTTCAAATATAATTTTACTCCATTATTCAAACTGCCGTCCCTCGCCTCGCTATAATAAATCTTCTCTAAATTCGGCCGAGCACTTAACGATCCAAATCCTCCATTTGTTAGCCTACAATGCGAAAATCTAAAATTTCAACCCCAACACCGCAGCCTCCCGGATTCCCTCTTCACAATTACGACTCGGCAATACAGAGTGCACCCATATATCCGCTAAGTATACGATCGAGCGTTAAGCAAAATCAAAACTCCGGCCGACAATTAACGGGGAAAATTGGGCGTACAACGCGGCATATCGTAAAATCGACGTGCAGCGCGCGACGCGAGCGTAAAAGCGTAGTATAAAATAACGACCGCGATTTGAATGCCGACGGAACGCGCGGCGAATTCGAGAAAAAAAAAGGGCCAAGTTTAACGGGTGATTCGAGGATCCGACACGTTCCTATTCAATTGGGCCACGTGTTAAATCTATTTTGTTGGCTCTAGCGAAACGTTCACGGAAAAAATATATATATATATATATATGTTTATATACGATAAGGTTTGACGTTCGATATATTTTTTTTGTTTTTTTTTTTGTATCCGCCTGAATTGTTTAGCCGTTATGGACATCTGCGGATTTTGGAATTTTTTTATTTTCACGGCGGAGGGCGTCTGTTTTTGTGCAACAATTTAACGCGGTGGAAAATAATGCGCGGGTGAAATTTTTTCTAAAAAATGTGGATTAGAATCTAGAAACTTTATTCAGGAATTTTTTTTATTACTCTACGTGAAATTTTATGATTTATGTCACTGGTATGATATTTTTACAGGATCAAAAAACTTTCAATTTTCTTTTCCACGATAATACAAATCAGAATTCCGCGTATTATTATTTTTATCGTATACACCACGTGAGCGTAAACGCAATTTACTTCGCCTCCACTTACGTAAACTTTATTAAATATTCACGAAAAATCGTTCTCTTATATTATTAAAGAAAATAAAACCGAAGTCAGCCGTCAAATTTCCCAGAGGCTAATTACAATATAAAAATGCCTTTTTGCGCGCGGGACGCTTAAAAACGTCACGAGCAAAAATGCCCGGGCATTGTTTACAACCTGGTTATATGCAGCATCCCAGACATTTTTGACGGATCTAATAGCTTTCTCCAAAACTTTCCCATAGGGTGAGGAGGTGGGACTTTTTTGTACTTCCTTTTAAGTACATGTCGACTTGTAATCTATAAGACCCATGCTGAAAGTGAAGGTTACACGTTTAAAGGTCCATTATAGCTTAGTTACAAAGGATGATGCCCACGGCTGTAGATATAATCAATCCGGGCGACCTTTCTCATGGCATGTTCTCGTAAGAGCTTGAAAAACTTGAACTTCCGGCGTTGATGGATAAAAGGTGAGATATTTTATTAAGGATCGCGGACTTACGTAAAATTGAATTTTAAATCTCGGTTCTTTGGGAACTCGGGTAGTTTGAAGGGGTACTGATGGAATGATTTTAAATTTTAGCTCTTATCAGAGAAAGCTAGGAAATTTTGAAATACTTAATTTATCACGCTTTTAAAATTTTTCCAGAATTTTTGCAAGACACCAGCTTCTTTATTGTGATTTACGAATTAAGTAGATGATACATCGGCGGTTCAGACAGTCGATCATCAATTCCGTCCTGTGCAGTAATCATTCGAGAAAATTATGTTACAGAGAATTGCAACAACTTGGCATCGCGTTTGGCAGGGTTTTTTTTATTATATTTGGCGGCATTCCCAAGCCACGGGGCGTAACGCGTTTTCCTCCGAACGCCTTCACACTTTACCACATTTCTTCCACAAACGAGACAGAGAGTAATTAGAGTACATTTTTTTTTTCGTTCCCACATAAATTCAAAAATAATAACTCAAAGGAGATAAATTGCCGGACTTTTTCTCCCCCTTTCGAGTATCTTGATAGCATAATACGTACTCATTACATTTTTATTGTCTATTTAATTATAGTTTTTATTGCTTTATCTTAATTTTTAACGTTCCCTCCTATCTCGAAGTACGTAACCATTTATTATAAACGTAAAGTAAGCATTTTTACGGACGATAATTTTGAAAGCCCGCAAGAACAGAGGTTCGGAGCAGAATTATTGCCTCCTATATTCCTTTTACTTTTACGCCCTATTCAAATAATATTACGGAATCTTGCTTCTCGCGCGAAACAACTATTTTTCCGCAATTGACGCTCGAGTAATTAGACATCTAAAGAAGTAGGAAGAACCATATCGGTAACGATCGCGCTAATGAATTTTACAATCGCCACGGACACGAGCGCTATAGCCTAAGCCTCAACATCGATCCCCCCCATCATCGGAAGTGCTCTAATTATCGGCACTAAAGTCGTTAAAGAGCAACTTTCACATCCCCTCGAGAGGAATCGTCCTTCCCCCCTCCCCTCCTCCTCCTCTCCTCATCGAAAACGTCGGTTCGGCAATAAAGCGGGGATCATGATTCGCGGCAGCGCTTCTTTTTTTTTTTTTTTTTTACAACTACCCCGCCGCGCCGCGAGGAGAAGTGGGCTGTAAACTGCCGCGCAACTGAATCGCGCCGACGAACGCTCGTTGCCCGCCGTTTTACGAGCTGAAGCTACAGGCCGTTACGCGGCAAGTGTAGGGAAACAGAGAGGGAGAGGAGTCTTACGTGTCGGCCGTGACGATCCATTCATTTTCTTTCCGGAATGGCGGGCTGTATTGCTTTTTTGCCGCCGCGGCTGCACTTTGAGAAATCGGTCTGTGTGCGCAGGTTAGGAAAATGAGGAGAGTATATATATATATTATACGACGCTTTTGGGCAGGGAGAAGATTTGAAAAAAAAAAAACGACTGAAAGTTTTTTCGATTTAGAGAAGAGATTTTGATTTTTCTATCGAAGCGAGTTTTTCTGTGGTGATGAAATTAAAAGTGCGTTTAATTATACGTAATTTTTTATTCGATCGAAAAATCTGAGCCTGACGTTTTAAAGTGCCTCCTTTGGAGCTAAAAGGGATATTGCAAAAGAGGAAAATCCAATTAATGTTCGGTCCTTTAACATTCTAAATGTATGTCAACCTTAGTGCTTAATATTTTTTTTTTTTCAGTCGATGAAAAATAAAATCGAAATTCGTTCCGCTTTTTTCACGCTCCCTCGCCAAACAAAATTTTATGCAAATTTAGTTATCTCCGTTTCATCACGGCGTCGCAATTAAAATTTGACCTACCTGCCGTTCGCCACGCATCGCGTAACTCAATTGCATATAAATACGCGACATAAATTTCGATCGCTCATTCATCCATCGACACATGCATCTACATCATTTACATTAGAACGTAAACAATTCCGTGCATCAAGCACGCAATATTCACTCGGTGCGGCACAGAGAGAAAGAGACAGAGAGAGAGAGAGAAAGAGAGAGAGAGAGAGAGAGAGACTCACTCGAGCGAAGGGAGGATTGCGCCTTAAAGTCTGCACGACCGAATTCCAGATGAGCTGCAACTGTCCATTAACCTCGGCGGTGGGCCCCACCCTGGCGTCAACCTGCGGCGGCCCGTCCTTCATGCTCTTCATGGGCCTGCTGGAGGTCTTCCTGCGCAGCCAGTGCGACCTCGAGGACCCCTGCAACCGGCCCATACCTCAGAAGCGCGTCAATCCCAGGTGAGTCAATTAATATACGCGCGCACGCGAAATTTTAGATATACTCTAAGGCTCCGCGCGGGGAAAGTCGCCGGGAGTCCAAAATTTACGGCGGCCGTTAAAGCGCCTTTTACGACGCTGCATCCCCCCGCGTTTGCTCTCCCGCGCATGATTATAGTAATATAACAGCCAAATTCACTGCCGGGGCTCTCGGCGCGCTCCGCTCGGCGATTAATTTAATTATATGTATACGTCCGAGGGCGGTAAGTACTTCTCGTCGAGTCGTTAAACTCCGCGGACAAATTTACGTGAGATCGGATCCGCGGCGGAGGTGGAACTGACCGAGTGTGCGTATAATGCGCCTGTATCACTCGGTATATACGGCGCGCGGATAAATAAAAAATGCGGGAAAATTAAGCCAATATTGACTTTCAATTCCCTCCTAAAACGCTTAAGGGCTTTATGAGATTTGACCGCGTAAACGAGCTCGCCGCAAATAGGACGGCTGATTTTTTCAAAAGCTCTCCCGCGTACAATGGCTTTTTTCGAGGTTTAAAAAGGCAATTACGAGCTGCCTTTTTCTCTTTGTC
Organism: Ormyrus labotus; assembly: GCA_035582975.1. Taxonomy (NCBI): domain Eukaryota; kingdom Metazoa; phylum Arthropoda; class Insecta; order Hymenoptera; family Ormyridae; genus Ormyrus; species Ormyrus labotus. The sequence continues at coordinate 16,321,942 of JAWWEO010000021.1, read as the reverse complement.
GAAAGGGGCACAGCCGATAGAATTAATTACGGAGGACGAAACGGAGCGGCGGAACTCTTTTCTTCTTGCCGAGGAGTTTGGCGGAGCGTATATAGAACGGACGCAAAAAAGACATCCTTGGAGCTATTAGTCGCCGGCCGGAGCCATATCGACGTCGATACTTCAACCGCGCGTCGGGTGATTGACGTGGGTTATATTGCGCAATCGGCTTTAAGGACTTGTCGCCGCTCTTCTCTTGAGGCGCATTATTATTTTGTCGATAAAGTATAATTGAATTCAATTTTTAAAGTTGCAGCGAGTTTTTTTTTTTTTGTTTTTTAATAAAGTCTTGTCGTGTTTCGAGCAATTTCGGCTTTCTATCGATCTTCTCAGGCCTCGCAAATTATTCATCGCAATTTTTCAGTAATAAAATTAGTATTACAGGTTAAGATCATTAACGATTATAGGTTGAGGGGCAATTTTACGACTTTAGACTCTCAAGAACACATTGAACTTCCCCGGATGAAGCCTTGAATTTGAATATAAACCGAGGCAGCACTTAAGTTATACAACGTCCAAGTTTTGCTCAAGTGCGGCTTCACTGCTCAGCGAAGTGCGCGCTTCGAAAAACCCATATAACCCAGCCGATAATCGCTAAAATTTAACATGTCGCAAAGCAAATAATTACCGATTCCAGGCGCTCTCGCAGCGAGAAAATTGCAAATTGATTGGTCAATTACCCCTGCGGTTTATAGCAGCGTTCTATACGCCGGAAACTCGCTCCCTTCCCGGACGAGAAGAGCTCAAAAAAAAAAAAAAGAAGAAAAAAACGGGAGCAGGCCCTAAAGGCGCTCTCTCCCACTTTCTCCCCGAAAGCGCGGGGAGATATCGTCAGCCCTCGTAAATAATCCACTTACTCGACGCCGACTCGTATAACTACGCTTTGTCAACGCGGGTAATTACGGAGGCTTCGTAGCTCCCGCACCGAGAGCCGCAGTGCCGAGGCTCTCTTTTTCCGAGGGCTGATTTATGGGAACTGTTTCACGGCACGTGGCGCCGCGCGCCGATATTAGACCCGAGTTTTCGGGCTTTCTCTCCTGCGCGCCGCGCAGGATGTTACGTGGAAGTACGCCGCCGCGTTTATATCGTAATGGTGTATATGCGCGCACGTGTTCTTATCTAAAACGGGGCTTAACGGCCCCGCTGCCTGTTGCCGCTCGATGGGCCTCGTAAAACGGGGATATAAGCCGCGGCGGTCGCGCCTTTTTTTTTTTTTTAATCCACAGCCGCCGTGTGTGTCCTTCGGCCGTTTATTTAACTATGATGAACGCTCGGTCGCGTTTATATTCGCGGGCGATATTTGCATAATAGAGGATTGCGAGGCTCGCCGGCTTATAGTTGTGATACTCGTACGTAGAGGCGGAGATGAAAATTTTGATGTAAGCATGATCGCGGAGATTTTAGCGAGGAATTTCTAAGCGAAAGTTTATGACAGTGAAAGATTGCGATCTGAAAGTCATCATCTCTTTGCCGCGAGAGAGATACTCATGACAGCTGGATGTACGTTATATCTGATGATAATTTTAAGTCGATTATTCAACGCTATTATTTAATTCCTACGTTTTATTTCGTCTGCTCGCGAAATAGCAAATAAAACATTTTATAATGTAGCGTTGCAAAGACCGTATTTGCCTAATTTACATATATAAATAAAGAAAGTCGTATATTGAGAATTTTAAGTAAAGGCATCACGAAAGCGTACAGAATCGATTGTATGCGTTTAAGTATTCATATTTTCGTATACAAAATATAGTAATAACAAATATAGTATACAATTATATCTTCAATATAATTATTTAATGGAATTTCGTTCCATTAATTATAATTTATATTCTAAAGAAAAATCTTTTATGTTATCCTATAAAATTAATGTAGTCAATGTGAATACCGTCATTTATTAATCAAAGCAGTACGTGATTTATGGTCTGTAAAGGATACAACGTCACGAATAAAAATTTTATCGATCATCAATGTCACACAATACATTCATTATATAGAGGACCATCCATTAGGATTAAAAAATGTAACGCTTCGATTGTCGTACTACACTACAAGGAGGTATTATCATTCAAACGTTCCCTTCCACCTCGCTGAGCAAACCGAGAAACTTCCCCCGTCCGCGCGTCTCTTAAATAATCGAAAGCGCCGAGCGACGCAATCCTCGCCGATTGAAAAAAAAAAAAAAAAAAATATGATCCCGGCCCGCATCGAGAAATTAGCAAACAATCGAGCCCCGGCTTACATTATACACACATCTCCCAAGCGCCGCCGCAGCGACGCGAGGCCCGCAGAAGCAGCGCCGCTCTAGGAAAAGTCTCTCTCTCTCTTTCTCTCGCGGAAACCGCTGGAAGAAGCGCCCGGGTAATAGAAAGTGATTTCCCGCTCCCCGCGGCAATTACGTCGGCAACGAGCTCGGCGCGCGCACACACACACACACACTTGGCTTTTGTGAGAACGGCACCTTTCGCCGGGCCCTACATAACGCTCCGCTAACCCAGTTAAACCGCATCGTGAGATAATACTTATCCGAGAGCTGCCGTCGTTGTATAGAGAGAGGGAGCCTCTAATGCCGACGATTCGCGATTATCGGATTTATTGCCCTTCCTCTCTCTCTCTCTCTCTCTCTCGCCCCCTCCTCCGACTTTATGGACGGGCCGCTAACGGTTATACGCCTCCCCCCGGATACTTTGGCTTTTCGGAGATTTACGTTTTATACGTTTGCGCGGCGAACGATGATTTGTATATATTTCGCCGAGCCGCGCGGCCTACGGAAATGCGATCCCGCGGCCCCGATAAGGGCGGAGAGCCGCGATCGTTTGCTTGCCAAATTCCTCCGGATTATTTACGCTCGTGGAAGGGGGGAAGGGGGGACGGGAGCTTTTTTTCACGGTGAGTGATTGATTTTTTATTGACTCTTCGAGGCAGGGTTACGGTCCTTTTGTTTATTTTGAGAAATTATGTAGCCGAGACCGCTATAGGGTTATTATTATTTTATGAAAGTTTCGCGTCTCGGCGCAATATATTTATTTGCATATACGCGAAATGTTTAGAAGCAACTTTCTCGTCCATTACATTATACGAGCATCGAATATTTTAATTGGCTTCAAATTGTTTATTTCACGTGAACGCGATGTAAATCCTTTTTCCTCGGTAAAAAGAAACAAGTAATAGAAACGAATGGCAATTATTATCAATTACGTCGGCAAAAGTAGAATAAAAATTTAGTTCTGCACATACATCATATTAGAATTAACTTGAAGTGTACAAGCAAGAGACATCTAATTAATGTCTAAAGGATTAAAAATAGGTGCCACCTCCGCGTTTCTCGAGCGCTCTATTTGTGTTTCGCAAACGAACGTAAACGTCTGGAAAGGGATTTTCATTGACCGCGAGAAAGAAGAGAAAGGGCGGTCATTTCGACCGATCGACATCGTGATGTTGGTGCAGATAATTTTAGAGGATTATGCGATCGGAGTAACGATACTTTCTCCTTTTTTTTTTGTTTTTAGAGCTGACGTGTGTTTTTCGTTTCATTTTCCGGATGCTTCCCAGCCGGAAGTTAATTGAAGGCTGTTCTATAGCTAATTGAAATGTCGAAACTTATAATTACAACTTCCAGAAATATGAAAAGTAAACAGGAAGCTATTGGTTTTTATAAGGTTCAGTGGGTCGATTTGTTTCGAGTTTCTAGAAAAAGAGGAGATTTTTATCGACGATGCATATCGTTATTTCTGCGAGCCTTGTAACTATTAAAAATTATGTAGCTGGGTTAGATTTAGGTTTAATTTTCATTTACGAGATAAGTAAGCAACGATAATTGTTAGCCATTATCCGCTGATACCAGCAGTGTGCATTGTTTCTAAGCAGGTATAATTCAAAGACTCGTGCTCCGTTCCTTTATCAGCGGAGAAATAATTTACGTGGGTTTATTGCCGAGCAATGCCCCTTAGAAATTACGCTTTTAAGCAAATCTTATCCTTGATAATTTTACTTTACAGAATCCCGCCTAAATCAATAATTTTCGCACGGCCGCTTAAGTAACTTACGATAATTCTCTTCTTTCGCAAATCTAACCGATAATTATAAGCGAGAAATTTTCAAAATCCAACGGGGCGCTTCCGTATCGCGCCGACATTTACGTTCGCACCGCGTTTGCTTAACAATGCGGTCCTCTCCGTGATCAAAGGGCTCGGACGCCGGTCCTGCGGTGTTCTTGACGAGCCGCAGAATATGCCAAGTCTATATATATATATATATGTATACCTCAATATTTGTTCACGCCGCAAGTTCTTCTCCGGGGTTGGGATTCTGCGATAACGGTTATTTGCTTCCCCGATTTAGACCGCGTGTTGGTGCGCGGATCGAAAAAGCCTCGATAATCATTACCGCGTGAGATTTAGAGGCGTATGAAGGGAAGCGCGGCTTTAAATTTTGACTTTTCATAATTTCATGCATTTACTGGATTTTACATTATTTTTTAGAGTGAAAAAAAAATGTATTATACGTCTTTTTTCAATTTTTTATACGTTTTAATAAAAACTTTAGCTTTAAAATATATTTATGTAAGTACACACTTACGTTTAACGCGAAACCAGTACACTTTGTAAAACTGTAAGTTAAACTTTAGTTATAAATAATTAATCAGAAGTCTAGAAACGGAAAAACACGTCTAGAGTCGAACACCAATGAGTAGCAGAATACGATAGCTTTCAGTCAACAAAACGTTAAACTTAATTATTGAAAAAGAAAACATTGTCTGGTTATTCTTACGACTCTAATAAACACTCGTTAAAAGTCATTCGCAAAGCAGAAAAAGTCCGAAGCTTTCATTAACCCCGACTCGAACGCGACATTTCCTTAAACCAAAAACCTCGAAAATAAGAGTATACGCGAAAGTTGCAGCGGCGCGCAATTATACATCCATCAAAAGACGTGTGAGATGATAAAATTCGCTCTCGACAGGTACGACTTCGTGGTGATAGGCGGCGGTAGTGCGGGAGCGACGGTGGCCTCGCGGCTCTCCGAGGATAACCGCTTCTCCGTGCTGCTGCTGGAGGCCGGACTCGACGAGCCGACCGGAACGCAGATCCCCTCGTTCTTCTTCAACTTCCTCGGCTCGGACATCGACTGGCAGTACTCGACGGAGAGCGAGACCGACGCCTGCCTGAACAAGGAGGGACGAAAGTGCTACTGGCCCCGAGGAAAGGTCAGTTACTGTGTTGCTTAACTGCTTTTTAATTGTCGCCGACCGAATGTACGCGCCGCGCTCATACTTTGAAATCCTTTTTTTAACCCGCCCTTGTAATTGTGTACTGGGAAAATTAGCGGCGAAGCAGTAAAACTTGACGAGTGACAGCGCTTGAAAAATGTTCTCTTCTTGCGAAATTTCCCTCAAAGTAGAATTTAATGTGCCGCTACACTTTTCTACATTAAGGTCAAACCTTGCACGCCTTTTACAAATGAAAAGTAGGGCTTTCAGCAGCGGGAAGGCATCATTTGAACCGCGAACGCGCTGAAAAAGCCTCGTTAATATACAACCCAAACGCGCATAAATTCAATACCCCCCGAAAACGAGGTTAATCCCCTTAATTTAACGAAAAGAAATTAGCGCCGCGCGGCAAACAATCCCGCCGTCGATAAAGTCCTCCCGCGAGGGCCTATAAGTTACGATTAGGATCGCCGCTGGCTCGCATTAGAATCGCGCGGCCCACAAATCACCGTCTGGAAATCATTAACTCACGCCCGACGCTCGTTGGGATGCGTTCGCCGGCGACAGGTCCTGGGTGGCACCTCGGTCATGAACGGCATGATGTACATGCGCGGCTCCCGCAAGGACTTCGACGACTGGGCGAGGCTCGGGAATCCCGGCTGGTCCTACGACGACGTGCTGCCCTACTTCATCAAGAGCGAGGACAATCTCCAGGTCAACGACATGGATTACGGGTATCACGGGGTCGGAGGGCCGCTCACCGTCACCCAATTCCCTTATCACCCGCCGCTGAGTCACGCGCTTCTTCAGGCCGGCAAGGAAATGGGTGAGAGAGACTTTGCTTTTAATTGTCCTGTAGTTTAGCTGGCACTGTTGGCCCGATAAATGTACGAAGATTGCCGAGAAATGAAAATGGCGCTATTAAATTTTCTTGATTTTGCTCTCTAAAGATGTGGACAAAAGTTTCTATTCATTTACAACAGTGGTTTCCATTAAACATTAAAATTCGTTATTTCTTATTTAAATAATTACTGTTACCGATTTTCACCTACTTTTCAGGCAAAGTTAACTGATAAAGTGCACAAAAAAAGATATAAACTTACTATACAATGAACAGACGAGAAAATCCAAAAAAAAAATCGCTTGCCCTTTAACCGCCCCAAAGAATCGATCCTAAAACTTGACCCTGAAACCTTAGGCTACCAGAACGTGGACCTGAACGGCAGGACGCACACGGGCTTCGCGATCGCTCAGACGACGTCGCGCAACGGCTCCCGCCTCTCGACGGCCCGAGCCTTCCTGCGGCCGGCGAGGAACCGGCGCAACCTCCACGTCATGCTCAACTCCACGGCCACGAGGATCCTCTTCGACAGGAGCAAGAAGGCCGTCGGCGTCGAGTTCGTCCACGACGGGCAGCTCCACAGGGTCTCCGTCGACAAGGAGGTCGTCGTTAGCGGAGGTGCGTTGTATTATTGAGTTTGGGGGTAATTTGATGCAAGCGCTTGGAGATTCTCTCGGGGCTTCGAGATCTTTCGTTTACATGGTCTTTTGGTTTCTTGGGAATGCGTTTGCGAATTGATTAAAGAGCGATAAATACTAGCGTAACGCGCAAATTCACTTTTAGATAATTATTATTGTCGATGCATTCTTTTAACTAATGAATTAGCAGCTTGATGAAGATTACGCATAGCGTGCTTACAAATTAATGAACACAATAGAAACTTTCGCTACAAATTACCACTAAAAGAAGCCGAGTTTCAAGGTTGAAAAAATTCCCAAGTCCGCGTTACAAGTCGGTCAATCAATACATAGAAATTTGTTAACTTTCTTATTTGGATTACGGGGAATCGTCGCGAGGTTTACTTTTCCATGTCTGCACTCGCGTCAGAAAGTATCGGTTGGGGCAAAGTTGGAAATGTAATTTAAAGTTACAAGGAAGGGTTCGACAGCGGCTGAATAGTTTCGGAAATCGTTAGGTAAAGTTATATTGACGTTAAGGCACTTCCTGTAGCCTTCAAGAACGCGATGATTGTTTCTTTCAATCTCGCTAATGAACAGAAAGAGATAGAGTGACGTGGATAAGTAGGAACAGTCATTTTGTAAATGCGATTTTTTTTACTTCCATTTCCAATTTTCTCCATTCTGGCCGAAGAGACGCCGATTCCAGGTATAAGATAAGCTCCGACGGATATATGCAAATCCGATTACTCGCATTGGTGTAGCTCCGCGAAAAAGTTTTTAAAAGTGAAATTACGTTTTAAATTTTCTTGAGATAAAGTAGAACGGGGATAAAGCGGATAATTAATTTTTAAGCGTATTTTCTGCTTTCGTCGAATAAATATTTATTTCGATGGACGTACACGTTAATAATGCCGTGTACGACTTAATTCGGATATAATTAGAGCCAATAAAGCTTAGTCGAGTACAAATGACATCAACATTTTGTTTATCTAAAAAACGGGTCACGTTCGATACGTTAATTTACTGATTTATAACTAAGGTAATATAAATATAAACATACAGCGCTAATGTAAAATAGATAATGCTATTCGATGATTTTAATAAATCGATATTCACAGCGTCAAAATACTTTAACGGAACATGCCGAATGCATCAGCTATGCAACGCTATCTGAATTAAAAATGAAGTAATCAAAGTCTTTGGTATATATATATACTAATATAATTTGGATAAAAAGATTAAAATCAGTTCCAACCCACCATGAAAATTCTCTCCCGCCCAAAAGCTCGAATCCCCGACAAAACTAAAAAAACTAAAAAAAAAACGTACCTCACCAGGCGCAGTGAACTCCCCGCAAATCCTGCTGAACAGCGGCGTGGGGCCCCGCGAGGAGCTGGACGCGGTCGGCGTCCCGGTGGTGCACGACCTCCCCGGCGTCGGCAAGAACCTGCACAATCACGCCGCTTACGCCCTCGCCTTCACCATCAACGACACCGACACGACGCCGCTCAACTGGGCCACCGCCATGGAGTACCTGCTCTTCAGGGACGGCCTCATGTCCGGCACCGGTGAGTGTGCATATACAATGCGCACTGCGGCGCGCTATATACTCTCTTTTTTACCCGGCGCTCGCGGGCAAGCGATCCCTGGCTGTGACGGGGCTGCCGGCGCTTCGTGAGCGACGAGGTGCCGCAGCTGTGGCTTCGATATTTTTTTTTTTCTTTTTTCCGGTGAGGCGGTTCTGATGGGTTGAGTAATTATTGCCGCGGGAGAATGCCGTTTCAATTGTGGAGCAGCTCCGATTGCGGGGGATGTAGTAAGAATATAGAGACTTTTTAAGTATACATACGGATTTTTCGAATTTCTGCTTGAAAGTGAAAATGTGTACTCTCGCCTTCGAGCGATGACTCATTAAAATTTACTCAAAGATTTACGCGAGACAGCAAAATAGGATTTTAATCATCCGCCGTACTCTGAACAAAGACCTTGCATTACTTAAACGCGCTTCTTCCCACGTAAATACGGACTAAAATTTCGCCCCCCCCCCCTCCATCCAGTGATTGAGCAATTGAAAAAGCCGTAAAACCCGTGCTCTCGTCTCCGTTTTAATATAATTTCTCCCGGGCAAAAAGCGGTGTGTGGCGTGGCGATTATGAAAACCTGCCGAATAATTTATCGTTCCCCCCCCCCCCCACCGTTCGCGCGCACTTTTTCGCCGGATCGCTTTGATATACGAGGAAGCTTGCGAGGCATCTAAAGCGCGGAATAAACAGCCGTTCGCATCTAATTTTAACGCGATCCTGCGAGAATTGCGCGTCTCGAGCTTCTCGCCGTGCCGCCGAGCGGTAAGCAGCGAATCTCGGAATACTGAGACGCGCCCCTCCGTTGGGAAATGTATAGCGCCGTAAATACATCGGGAAGCGGTGCGTTTCTCATATCGCCTTGTTTATTTTATGCCGCGCGGTCTTATTAATAATTTAGAGGGATGCCGGCTCTTGTGTCGAATCGTTGGATCATGCTAATGCTTCGTTTCGTTATTTATGATGTTTTGTTGTGAATCTTTGCTTTTTGAAGATTATTCCGCGCAGGCATTCACGTAGATAGAATGAATTGTAAGAAAGCATTGTGATGTTTATTAAAATGATAATAAAAAATGAAAGCTTTTTTTTAGAACGTAGATAGTTTAATTTATTTAGTAGTGGCGTCGTATCAAGAAAATTGAACTTCGACTAAACATATTATCAAGTACATGTTATCCACAGCCTTCAACGAATGATTAAAATAAAACAGTATAAAATTTTGCAGAATGAAAAGTCACGAAACTCGTTACAACCACCGCGTCGAATGATCGAAGCTAAAAAAAGTATCTCGATCGCGGTACTAAATTTCTCTCTCATCTCCGCAGCGGTCTTTACTCCCGATAGTATACCCCCCCGTCCTCGGTGAGCCAATCGAACTAATACACCCCTTCGCTTTCCCAGTGCCTCGATCGTCATGCCGCGCGCGCGCAAACAGTCTCTCCCATCGTCGTCGGTGCACGGGGGCCAGTATTATCCTCCCGCCTCGTTTTGCACACAATAAAAATGCAGGGCTCGAGCGCGCGGCGCACATCTCAATCAGCGGCGAATTCCACTCTTCTCCTCGGCAGCTCCGCCGAGAAAAACGGCCGCCGCCGGGAGAACGATCGCTCTCGAGAGTATACAGGCCGAGAGAGCCGGCCGATTACCTCCCGAGCAGTGAAAGCCGATGCCATTGCGCAATCCGATCTCTCGATGCCGCAATTCGCGCGAGATTTTCCGATCGCGAGGCCCCGATTCGCGCCGGAATATAGATTCGGACTCTATATCTGCGCTTCCACATTCCCGTAGGCGATATCCCCGACGGCGCTTATGTATATATATATATATATATATATATTCGAGCAGCAGCCTCGATTCCGAGCGGCAGATCAGCGAAGATGCTTGGCCGATTATCGGCCTCGGCCGATCTGCGATATCTCCGCGCGACGATCTCTCGGCTATGGAAATCGGAGCGATAATTGCGGACCTCTTTCGGGGCAGCGCGCGCGGAAATATATTCTAAAGAGCGCTGGAAGCCGAGAGGCGGTTCATTGCGAAATTACCGCTTCATTCGTGATCGGAATGTAATTACCGGCGCGCCGTTCATGCAGAGTGGCGGTTTACTCCATTAAGGAAACTGCGCGCCGCTTGCCTTTTTTCCCCCGATCGCGCGGCCGACAAAAAGGGCGAATTACCATCGCGGACGTTTTACGACACGTCGACTACCGCGACTTTTTCTCTGCCTCCCCGCGAGAGAGATGATTAGCCCGCTAATGTAAATTACAGCCCGTTTAAAGCCCCGAAAAGATTCAATTTTGCCCGGCGAAATGCCAACGGCAAAAAAAAACGGCGCGCGTTTCCCATTTTGCAACGCGTTGAGCGAACCTCGTAAAAAGCGTCGTTTAGCCGGGGCGCGCGCGCTCGCTTAGCATTCACCCGCGGTCCGTGTGTGTCGGCTGAAAAAAGCCCGCACAATTAACCAATTAACATGCGACTAATGCTCCGCACCGGGGCAAATATATAGACTCCGCCTCGCGCGCGGAAGCTTCGAATTAACATTTTGCTCGAAAACGTAACGAGCCGCGGTTCCCCCCCTCCCCCCTCCCCCCGTTACAGCGGAATACATATTCAGGGCACGTATTGCCGGTCAAAGAGTTTCCAAAAGCTCCGTTATTATCCCCCGAGCCCTTCTATAAATAAACGCGGAGGGAAAAAAAGCGCGCGCCCCGAGCTCGTTATACACGATTTCCATACGCGACGCGTAACGGTCGCGGATTCGTAAACAATCAATTACGGGGCGCGGCGCGCACCGCTGAAAGCGGGCCAATTTGATTTACGATCTCGGCTATATTTTGTCACTCCGTTCCGGGCGGTCAGCTTTAATGCTCTCTCTCTCTCTCTCTCTCGTAACAGACCTCCCTTTTTTGCGCGCCCGAACCCCTCGTGCCGCCGTTCGCTCGCGTTACGTTTTTATCCTCGGGGTACGATACGTTCCACGCGTGGTACGCGAACACTTCCTCGAGCCAGCGCTTTTATTGAGCCGTTTCTTCGAGCGCTAATTCATATACTCGCGCGGAGCTCTCGCGTTGAAAAAGAGCGCACCGCGGAAAGGTAAACCGCAAACGGAGGAACGGATAACGAGGCGCGATGTTTGTTGCTCTTTGCCGGTGCTTTGAAATTCAGAGAGAGAGAGAGTGACTTTTTTACTCTCTTCCTGCTCGTTTTGCTTATGCACACAGGTGCACTACTTCTGGCGGGACTTTATTCCTGAGATGAGAAAGGATCTTAACTGCCGAGGGAGTTGGAACGCTGTAAATCGTTGAGCATTTTGTCAAGTCAAATCATATAGTGTTACGACGCGGACTCGGAAGAACGATTTTTTTTTGCAATTTCTGTTAATTTATAACTTAGGCGGTAATGTACTGTTCTAAAGAAGATTAAGGAATGGACATTAGCGAAGCTCGGTTATCCGATATTTACTTAAAATATACATGTATATCTCTTTTTTAAGATAAAATTATGCAATCGAGTTGCCCTCTTTATTATTATGCAATGTAATATTCGTGAAGTAATATTTTAGAATTGATAAAGAAAAATTCCGGCAGCTTCGGAATAGGAAACGACGGTTCGATAGCACAAAAGCGCTTCATTATGCATGTAAAATTTATATTCGAGTGACTGAGAGAAAGAAATTTTTCGAATAAGAAGCAGAAGAAAACAGTAACAAAAGTCTAACCTATAAGGATATCCAAACTTCTTCCTCATAAATGAATAATCCTGATTTTCTTTTTCATTATGGAAATGAACTTTTATACGACAAAAATTTTACGCCCCGGTAATTCCTTAAGTCAACACAAAGTTTAGCTCGAGTGTATAAGCTTACAAAAATATACGTTTTACGATCGAGTCTTAAATTCCAAAGATTAAAAACTGAAAACTTTTCAAGCGCGAAAAAGGCTCTAAAAACCATCGATTAAACAGCCACAGCATTGTACATCCGCAAATGCCAAATAAAGCAGAATATCGCGCAAACCAAGCAGCTCTCGGTCGCTGCGCATCGTTCAAAGGTCGACCACAACTTACACAAGTCGGCAAACCGCAACCCAATAAGCTTTAATTCTCAAAAATTATTCGCGCGCGTCACTTTCGGGCGCAATTAACAGCACGCACATACACGGGGGGCTTGCGACAGAGTCCTCGCTCGCGCAGATAAAGAAAACACCGGGGAATCGCGTGCCGCGCGCCTCGAAGGCCGCGTGTAATCGGGCGGCCCGCGCGGAGAGAGAAAAGAAGGCCCCGGCGACGCTGATTAAACGTTCTCCCCGGTTTCCTCGGACCGCGCGCGCGGGGCGGGCGTGCATTACATTGATCCAAAGCGCGCGTGTGCACTCTCGCCTCGCCGAGAGAGACGCGCGGGGTTACGTAACGAGACGAGAACCCATTGTGCTAAACGAGCACGGGGAAGACTTCGAATTTATCGCGGCCGCGCGGGGAGAAGTGGCGGGGCTGCTTGTTGCGGCTGGGATTAATTGATTCATGGACGCCGATTAGTCTTGTATTTTGTTTCTGTCGCTCCTGCGGTGCGAGATGGGGAGAGGAGGAGCGTTCTGGCCTGCGTTTAAATACTTGGGAAAAAGAGGAATCGCGTATTTTTGTATATTTCAAGTGGGAGGTGTTCTTTGATTGATAAAACGGTCGAGGGACTTTAGTTTGTATTATTAATCGGAATAATTAAGCACGGACTTCTCGATTTTATTTCCATGCAGTTATTTTACCTGTCTATGCAACTTTGTGTAGAATTACGAGTTGTTTTCGTCGTGACTTACGCATTTCTTAAAGAAGGACGTATTTAAACATCTTTTAAAAAAGTTTATAGACTGAGTACGTCCTCAACAGATCTCCCAACAGCGAAATGGTGCTTCAAAATTTTTCCTCCTGGCAAATGACATTAACGAATCTCCGTTAAATTTGACAGGCGTTGCAGGGGAACCGCATTACGGTGGAATACATTACTGTCATGTCTGCACTAATGCAGTTAACTAATCGAACATTAATACGGAAGCTCTATGTTTCTGGAACTTTTGTTATACATACGCATTCATCTAACTTGAGCTATAAATTTAATGGACTTTCGAGGTGTAATTGTATTATAAATGCAGACTGTGGAGTAGAAGTACCTCATAAACTTGATTTACCATCTACTTCTATACGGTAAAAGGACTGAATAATATGATTAAAATTCAAAAAGTTTTTCTCAAGTCCCATACAGAAATATAGATTTTCCGACTTTCCGTCGAACGCGAATTTCAACTGAAGCAAAAATCCGATGCCCGAGTTTCCCTGACCCTTTCGATTTTTGCATACGTAAAGTTATAACTCATTCATAAATGCGTATCATAGATCATGCAAACTTGACTTGTCCTGTCGTAAACTGTATAATAAATTTAATCTTTCTATGTGAACTGTATTAAGTCGCGTCATTAAATGCAAAATTGCAAATTTTCAAGAATTCTAATGCGCGAACGCACACTTTAATTATACCAATGATGTAAGTGTAATTTTTTGAATTTAAGATTATAATGATTGCGTAATGTTTAGAAAAAATGGCATATTTTATAAATCACGACTGAATAAATCAATTTTAGAAAGTCTTTTGAAGTTCACTTAATTTTATTCGATATTCTTTTAATTGCGTCCCTATATAATAAAAGAACAGAAAATTCCAAAAAACTGTTTCTTAATTACCCCGAACCTAAAAGTAAAAACACTCCTTCCATTTAAAAATGCAAGGTATTGCAACGATAAGTAAAACAAGCACCATCATAATCCACGTAAAAATGCGTTCTCGAATAAAATTGAAAAAATCCGGAAAAAATTGCTTCCCCGAGTCAGTCAGACGTAAAGTAAAGTTGGTCGTTACGAACAATTACAGGTATATCGGAGGTGACGGCAATGATAAACACCAAGTACGCGGACACGACGGAGGATCACCCGGACATCCAGCTGATCTTCGGCGGCTATCTGGCGGATTGCTCGGAGACGGGGATGGTCGGCGAGAAGAAGGGCTCGAATCGCTTAATCTTCATCATCCCGACGATCCTCCACCCCAAGAGTCGGGGCTATCTGCGCCTGAGGAGCAGCGACCCCCTGGCTAAGCCCCTGATTTACCCCAAGTACCTCACGCACCCCGACGACGTTGGCGCCCTTATCGAGGGTATCAAGTTCAGCATCGCCCTCACCGAGACCGAGGCACTTAAGAAGTGAGTCGCTTTTTGGTTCATATATTATGCTCGTAGGTTAGCTCTTAATTGCGAGTCCGTTAGTGTCGGATCAGCGTATAAATATAGTTCAACGAGAGTTAGATCTTTGGAGATTTCCGGACTATGGTATATAAGGTGACTGATCGTTTAGCGATAAAGTGAGCAGTAAAAGTAAGCTCCACTTTGCGATTTCGATAAATAAAAAATGATAAGTTTTTCGATTGATTTATTGAAAACGGATAATTCGCTCAAAATTGCTTCTGGCGCAGAAGGGGATAACCCTTCTTCATAATTAATGTAAAACTGAAGTTTCATCGATTTTTCTTATTAATTTTGACTTTATATAAGAATTTCAAGTTTACCAAACTGATATACTTATTAACGTTTAATCTAATAATTAAACTTATTTAATTTTCTGACCATTAATTCTTGTTGAAAATAAACCAACTTCATGCAATATTGGATCTGTAGCTTTAACGCGAATTTATCGGATGCTCAAACATTTTCTTTTCCACTATTTATTTTCGAGCTTTTACTCCGAAAGCGAACAGCAAAATAAAATTCTGAAGAACTCATTTCCGCTTCAATAAATTTATTTTCCGTTTATTTCTATTGATATGCTTGTAAAAGAATGTGAGCCTTAATATATTAAATCCATATTTAACGTATATCAAAAGAATTATCCGCTCGTCGTGCAAGCTCGAAAACCCAACGACTGTTCAACTAAGCCGTGTAGAGAATAAAAATTTTCGGAACTAACAATAAGAATCTGATTTAACCTTTCCAAAAGCTCAAATCCCATCACCGCTAACATCCTCGAAAATTCTGCCACAGGTACGGCTTCGCCCTGGACCGCACGCCGGTGAAGAACTGCGAGCACCTGAAGTTCGGCTGCGACGCCTACTGGGAGTGCGCGATCAAGCACGAGACCGCCCCGGAGAACCACCAGGCCGGCTCCTGCAAAATGGGCCCGAGCGACGACCCGACCGCCGTGGTGGACCACCAGCTGCGCGTGCGCGGCGTCCACGGGGTGCGGGTCGCCGACACCAGCGTCATGCCCCGGGTCACCTCCGGCAACACGAACGCCCCCGCCATCATGATCGGCGAGCGCGCCGCCGACTTCGTCAAGAGGACGTGGATCGGATGAGAGGGCTGCGACGAGGCTGACGCCGATTCTCATTTTCGGCGCGACCTCGCGGCTTGAATTCAGCTTTTTTTTTTTTTTTTTTTAATAACGCGGCCACCGCCGCGGCAGTTGTTAAGTTGGCTGGACTAAATCTTTAGTTGAGGATAATGGTAGGAATCGCGCTCTTAGGGGTTGTAGGACGACGAGTTTTATTGATCGAGTGTGGGTTAGATGGATTTTCTAGTGATTGTATTGATAATCTGCTTTTTGAGTGAATTTTGCCAATTGTTTAACGGGGTATTAACCCTTTAGAGTACCGTGATTTAGAAAATTGCGAGAGCTTACTATTTGCATGGAAATAAGTTCTGAAGTACCCTGCGAATATTGATAGCATTTCTTGAGACTTGGAAAATAAAATCAGTAGTTTTCCTTCAATAATAACAAGATGAATCCCTAAAAAGGGTGAAAACTACCATAGTTTTTATAATTTTCATTCGTTGAAAGGAATGAGTTAGAGTCGCGACGTATACGGATATCATGTCGGTACTCTAAAGGTTAAATAAAGCGTAAATTTTTATGAGCAATACAGATTGCCAGAATGTTTTGTAATTGAAAACATTTTCAATCCACTTTTACGTACTATACACAATGAAACTAGGAATAATTCAAGCTTGTTTATAAAAAAAAAAACAAATGTTAAAGATGAATACAATTATCAAAAAGTGGATCTATTAAAAAATGTAGAAAAGTTCACATTAGTGGTACAGTAGTACTTTAAGCATAATTTTCTTAACCACTTTTTCAAATCAAAGAGTATATGTAATAGATAATTTATCATTGTAAAACGCATCTCGCTCATGTCCTCTTTATCTGTTTCCTGATTCGTGAGTGGAGTCGACGGTTTATCAACCCTGACTCTCCTCTCTTACTTTTAAGATGTACCAGTGCCTTTGAAACGAAGCAATATTACAAGATTTAAGAAAAGCGATCGAGAATTTTTCTGAAAGCAATGAACATGAAGAGAGTGTTTTGCTATAGATTCGGATGCTACTATATTTAAGAATTTATTCTTAAGGGTCAATGTTTTGTATCATTATAACGTTAGAATTAAATTTTCAATCAATGTAGTTGTTTACGTTGTAACCAGTATTTTACTTCAGTTTTATGAAAACGGGAGTAGTAAACAAAATCAGAGTAATTGTAAAATGTAGAAAGATGTACGCTTTGGTTTTACTGTAAAATAAGGTCTACATTTATAATTTATTGTATTCCTACAATTAGTATTACTATTACTAGGTTTAGTAACTGAATGTAAAAATATTTGCTGAATAAAATATTTAAAAACTCAATGCTTCGTTTACCGAACAATTTTGAAAATAGCACCTATAATAAAAACGGAAGAAGATTTTAAATAAAAGAAATACGTCGTATTTGCAATTCAATATATATTTTACAATTTGACAATTTAAAACGAATACAATTAAAGTAAAACGGAACTTTGCGACATTTACAACTAGTTGAAATAGGTAAACGTTACAAAAAGAAACCATCTTTTAAAACGCTCAATAGTACACAAAAGTAAATAGAATAAAGCACACACATGAAAACAAAAACTTACTTTCTAAAATATAGACTAGGGAATATTTGATTTTGATTACTCTAGTAAAATAAAAATTATTCTACAAATACACACTTGTACCACAGAATAATTTTAAATAATGAATTAATTAAGTATACACATATACTTTGTAATTCTGCTTTGGTAATAGAAGTCGCTTTTACTTAATTCGTCATCTAAATTAATAAAAGAGATTTTGATTTTCTTCTAGGCGTTTTGTTAACTTAGAAAAAGAAGAAGCTGCTGCTGCGCCTTCGTTTGGCGCATTTGTACATCCGCCTGATTTTTTGGATGTCCTTCACGCTGAAACCTTCCCTCTGGCCGATAGCTTCCGAATTTTTGTTCTGCAACATGTCGCCAATGAAACCCAGAATATTATCGGGTCGCTCCTGACCAAGAATAAGGATTTCTTCGTGACTTTTACAGACGGAACAGTTTTTCTCTACATTTACTTAAATGCTACTGACAAATTTTCAAAGATATCAACGTTGATATTTAGAAGGATTAGAATTCATCCCTTTTCTTGGCTAATGAAAATGTAATTGAGTGAGGTAATAATATTGTTAGTTTAAAAAAAAAAGTTTAAGCCAACAAAGTAAATTGCTATTTAGTTATTTTTAAGCTATTCTACGTTATAAAAAGTAAAAAAAAACCCACAACGTAAAAGGTTATTTAGATATTTTTAAGCTCTACGTTACAAAAAGTAAAAAAGTACGTTTTCGCAATGTGTGCAGCAAAAACAGAAAAGGTATATTCAAATAATAAAAAGAACTACCCTCTGTTAGCTCTGCCTAAAATAAAAAAAAAAAAAAGTAAAAAACTACACGAAACGCAAGAATAAACAACGGATAGTCCGGTGGCCAGTGAAGCATAAAATAAATCCGCGTTAAAATCACAGCCACCAAACCCAGAGCCGTTCTTTTTCAAACCCAATCCATCCCTCTCTCTGTGGCAGCGAACAAACGTCCGCTCCCCCTCCGGCAAAGGTCAGAAACAGCCGCGCAAATAGAAAAAAAAAAAAAAAAACCTCTGCTCGTTTAATGTCTCCCGCGAGAAAGACGCGGGGTCCCGTTAGCGGGGCGAATAAAACAAAAACCAGCAGGCTATACTACTCACCCTGGGGACTATCGTGGGCTGTCCGTTCCGGGAGAAGGCTCTGGCCGAGTAGTGCATGACGCTGCCGTAGTCGTAGCCCACGCCGTAGGCGTCCGTCGTGCTCCGCTGCGCCTTCTCGAAATTGTTCTCGCTCCCTGTTATCAGATAAACGACGGCGCATCATCGTCGGGCGCTTTTCTTTTAAGGAGAGCCGAGAGAGAGCCGAGGCGTCGCCGGGGATTTCGGGATCTCTTATTGCCGGATAAAGCCGTCCGCTGGGAGTCTCGGGCGAGGGGTTCGGCCAAGTTTTTTCAAGCGGTGAAAAATTTAAGTGATTCTTTTTCGCCGAGATTGCGCGATTAGATTGCAATTGGGGTTTGATTAAGGAAAAAAGGTTTTTTTATATACTTCTGATTGGTTGTCATTGATTTGGTCGATCGATTAATTAGCGGCGGGTCCGTTAAAACTCTCGATTCCAATCAATTAATTTAATTTCATTTAATCTAATTAAATCGCGAAACTTTTTAACTGTCGGGCTTAATTTTATTCGTGCACACTGCTAATTAGTTCTAGTTCTGCCTCTGTTCTGCACAATGGGGGTCTAGTTTGAACTCGAGTTTTCATTATAACGCTAATTTTCGCGTTTCCCTTGCAAAAAATATAACAATGATCGATTACGACTTTCAAAAACACAGTCGAACTTTTCCTCGATTTTAAAGAAAAAAAAAACACAGAATCAACTTCAGAATTAATTTTCTGTAAAGCGAAAACGAAAATTTAATGCCGGCCGCCTCGCGGCCGCTATATGTATAATACTTGATCTTGGGGCTCACCGGACTTGACGTTGTGCCACTGGATGCTGACGTAGTCGTCGCGCTCGTAGCGGCTCTGCTCGTGCAGGAAGCCGATGGCGTGCATGAGCTCGTGAATGATGGTGCCCTTCTTGGTGACGCAGCCGGGCACCTGGAGGTTCACGTCCTGCCTGCCGCCGATGCGGCCGACGCTGCTCCAGCAGCCCGTGTTGCCGGCCGTGATGCGGATGTAGTCCGTTTCCTCGCCGGTGTACGGCTTGAACTTTATGCAGGTGTGACGGTGGTAGTCCGCCATCGCCTCGCGGATCAGCCGCTGCTGCTGCTCGTCTGTTTAACGAAGCGATTTCTTGGCTTTATTTTGATGGTTCATTTTTTTTTTCAATTTTATTTTTCGGTTTGTTTTTCGATTGAGTCCGATTTTCAATTGGAAAATTAAAATTATGAGAATTTTAAATTATGAGTATTTTATACTGCATAAAAGGTTGAAATTTTATTAATTGATCAATAAAAATTTCGTGGAAGGCTTTTGAAATTTATTTGCTTGCATTTATGACCTGTTTCTAACGTAAAATATATTTCATTAATATTGCAAATTCTTAAAAAACATTTCAACGGAAACCAAAATAATAAAAAAGAAATTCAGCCTGTTTTATTATTAACTCTTATACCCCGTTTTATCCACATCCACCAGATACTTACTAAAGTAAGGGCTCAGCATGTACGGCACAACGCCACCGGGCCACCTGGCCGACTCCGCCTTGACCCCGTTCCTGGCCATCGCCGCCGGATAGAGAATGTCTCCCTCGGCGTACTCCCCCAGCTCCTCGGGGTTGACGTCCATGCCGGGGTGCCACTCGGAGACTCTGATCCCGGTCTGATTGTCCGGCAGGCCGTAGAGCTGACCCTCGAGGTGCGCCAGGTGGGAGATCAGGCCGTTCGCGCTGTTCACCGCGTTGTCCAGGACGTCGCGGGCCTCCCGGAACAAGGGGTAGAACGGGCCGTTGCTGTAAGGCCAGGCGGAACACGCCGACAGCAGCAGCAACACAACGGACAGGACGGCCGACGACATTGTTTCCTGTGTAATAAGGAGGATGTGCACTTTAGAGTTTTTGGCCATTTGTTCGATGATTAAATTGTTGTTTAGGGCTTGTTGGATTAATGAGGAACAGTGCAGCTCGAAGTTAGTATGGATTAACTTTATTTCGACTGCTGAGCTGCAATCATAATAGAGCTTCGACGTGAAGGGAATTCTTTCTATAATTTAGTTCGAATGAAAGCTTGCTTAAACAATGTGAAATGAGCGTACATAATTTTGTTTGCATTTCAGGAGTTGTTGTGTTTCATGGTTGAATGTAAATGTTTGCTTATACCCTAAAAAAAAAAAAAAAACATGAATTCGCGTCGAATAAGAGACTCGTTTATTTTATGGGAAAATAAGAATTTCCATGGGGAAAAAAATTAGATGCTAATATTTTTATTCTACATCTTTTCCGTTTTAGAATGCGTCACGATGTTTAAACGTGGATAGGAATTTCTGAAAATGTGTGAATGTAAATATTTAGTTTTGAAGAATAACGATAAACCCACAGGAAAAGAAATTATGTAAAAAAATACAAGTAGGTTTTTCGTGTTTCAAATAAATGCGATTGTTTTGATGCTATAAAACGAGCATTTTTCTGCCACATCAGCAGGAATTCTTACTGAATTATGAAAAATTAAATTCACGAACGTAATGCCCTTTAGGAATTAGTCATAAGGAAAATGCATTTTAAATCTCTTGAGAAATCTTCAATATTTCAGTTAAAGTTAATTCACCATGAACTTACTTTGTAAGTAGATATAGTCAAGTAAGTTAAGACATGATACATCACTGTTCTAAATTTTTAAATAAAATACAGTAAAAAATCAAATAAAATTATTAACGTTTTTGCAGTCTTATAGGTACTATAATATAGAATATGTAAATTGGAATTTACGTTTAAATCAAATTTACATATAAATGTATGTAAATTATGATTAATTTAAAATAAAGAATAAATCTAGACAATAATGACCTGTAAAAGTTATTAATGAACAATCAATTATTGATAATCAACAAATAATTATTAATTTCCCTTATTTAAACACGCATATTATAACATTGTAGATACTAAAACTTTAATATATTCAGTCAAGCAGAAACGGAGGATGTTAAAAAACTTGAAGTATCGACCCATAAAAGCAACGTATACATTACACCATGTTTTAAAGTTACTACAAACACGAATTTCAACAAATAAACAAATCTACAAAGTCTAAAGAAATCGGAAAAAATTTCTTTAAAGCTTAAAAAAAGTAACATAAACAATAACAAAAAATAACATTTTCATTCAAATGAGTAAATTATTGTAAAATAAATAGTAATACAAAAACAATAGATGTTGCCACAAATAATAATATTGAATTTTACATGTGAAATATTACGTTTCAAGCAGTTTGCCGAAGGTCAGTATATACGCAATCTACTACACTGAATACCTATAATTGAATATCACATTTTTACTTCCCAATGTATCTCCGATCTATTTAGAGCAGAATCCAACACCCACATAATCCATTTACTAACCCAAATCTCAAATCTAAAAACTCAATCTAAGAAAAGTTATCCAAAGTCCCCCGAAGCAAAGGTGAACAGCACCACGAAATCGCCTTTACCTTTCTCCTTCCCGGTTTTCCAAGCCAGACAATCCGCACAGAACTCCCGAAAAAAAAGATCACAAACTAAAACTCGAATGAAACGTTCGATTTCCGATCTCGGAGCGGATCTCGGCGCACTGACAAACTTACCGGCGGACGTCGGCAACTTTATAGCCGCGAAGGAACAGGCCCCACCTTTGGGCGCGATAACTGGCCGCGCGCGCGCGGAAGTATCGGGGCCAGCCGAGATAAATACATTCGCGCGCTTAGCGCGCACTTTGCCCCACCGGAAGCGAGCCTTTGCCTACGATCCGTCACTTACTTCCCCGCCAATGTCAAAGCCTTCTCTTTTTTCTTTTTTTTTTTTTTTTCTTCTTTCCTTAATCTCCCGCCTCTGTTTGCGGTTCATCTCGCTTAATGGGCGCCTCTTCGCTTTACGACGAGAGGATCACTTTTTTTTTTGTTCTCATGCTAATCCATGCTAATTTCACGGACGGACGGTTCCTGGATCCTTTGATTTAACGCCCGGAAGAGATGCGCCGAAGACGGACGATAATACGGTGGTTTATGCTTTGCTCGGTTTTTTGTTTGTTCGCAAAAAATTAGAAGATAATTAATTGCCGGCTTATATTAATAATGGCGAATCGAAGGGGCGATATTTCGGGATTGGGCAATACGCTCGTTCGAGTTTATCCTTCGGTAAAATGTGCGATATTTATTTTCAAAATAAAATGCGTCATAAGTAGGGTAGCGTGGGGTAACGACATTCGGCCGGGCATTGCGTAACTTCGGCCTTTAACGTAGCATTCTAAGTATTTATTTGGAGCTAATAAAAATGAACTTTTGAACGGCACCCATAAAAACTGCTTTTAATTGTCGCGGACGCAAATAATTCTTGTAAATACATGTATATACTTTTATTTCTGGATTTCGTAATCTTCCGACGAAAAATAATGCATTTTCTTCATTAATAAAGCTCCGCGTCAAAGTTAAACGCGACAAGATAAGCGTGAACGTAATCTTCCAGATTTTAACGAAAAAAACAGAAAAACCGTTATTTATTTAAATACAAGCAGCGGAATTTGCATGCCTATCTCCGATTTTCGCACCCAAAAAAAAAGGAACCAATTCGCTATCAAGCACGCGCCACCTTCTATTCCATTTCCTAATTCAAATCCTTTTCCTTCATTCTCCACTTCCTTTCCCAGCGCGCGGCTATCTCCTCTAATCCCTTGACGCTTCCTCCTTCCTAGATAAAAAGCCGGGCGACTACACCCCGCGGGGCGAATACGAAAGAGCGCGAAAAGCAAGCAGAAAAAAAACCGGTATTAATTGGCCGGCTAGCTCGAATGAATCATAGAGCCCATATTATCGCGTGAATATTTATGCAGCGACTAATCGGGGGGATTGGCCAACTGCGCGTGACATCACAGGCCACGGCGCATTGGTATATGGTAATCGAGGAGAGGACGACCGATCGGAGGGGCACGAAGGATATAGCCGGCTGTATATATTGTTCTGTTCGTTGAACCTGCAGAGAGGAGGAGATCCGTCGCGCGATGTGTATATACGCGCGAGGAGGCACGTTGCATAATTTATGGATCGGGAATGGACGGGCTGCTGCGAGACGCCGGGGCTCAAGGTGCACATATAGGAGATTTCACTGTTTGCGGTCCTTCGAGGGACTGTTTTGGACCCGTCGGTCAATACCTTCGTCTTTTACGAGTTTTCGAAGAGGAAGCGGAGTTTAGTTCCTTACGGCTTGGATCAGGGACGTATTTTAATTTATTTTAATTTTATAAGGGTATAACTGTAAAGAGGTGGATTTTAAGACGTATTGTTTTATAATCTGAGGTGTATAATAAGGATATTTTAGCGAGGAGATTTTGAATGTCCGAGAGAAACTCTTTTAACAATCTCCTGATTAATAGTTCGGGAAGTTGTTACTTCGGACTTTCTTTTGTATTATTTCAATGTTTTAGTTTATTTATCTTGCAAATTGATAGATTTGAGGTAAAAGGACTTTGAGATAAAGCAGAATATTTTACTGCCAAGGACTTTCTTGTTAAAATCCTTCAATCTAGATTGTATGTCTAGTGAATAATATTTTGAAGTATGTTTTCTCAGCTTTGGTCACGTATTTTCCCAGAAATAACAAATTAATACTCTTCTAATACATATTAAATGATAATAATACAATAATCTATTATTACCATTAAATAATAGCTATATGATTATTTGTTTCTTATATAATGCATATCTACAATGAAAGAAAAGGAACGTATCAGGAGACGTAAGGTTCTAAATAATAACCATAGTTCGATTATAAAAAAAAGGAATACGAACTGCTAAACGATTCGCAGTACAAAAGAGGACGTAGAATAAATGGGAGCTGTTAAACGCGGACAGGATCGACAAGCCAAGCTATTGTATGCATTTAAAGAGATGGAAGAAAAGGATAGAAAGCAGAGAAATACGAGAAAAAATGGAAACATAAGAGGGAGACTAAAGAAACA
Source organism: Ormyrus labotus (assembly GCA_035582975.1). Lineage (NCBI taxonomy): Eukaryota > Metazoa > Arthropoda > Insecta > Hymenoptera > Ormyridae > Ormyrus > Ormyrus labotus. Next base: position 16,297,571 of record JAWWEO010000021.1, on the reverse strand, counting down.
ATGGACCAGAATAAGCCGCGAAGCTCGCCCAAAGAAAGGAACAAAGGATGGTGGAAAATACCGAGCGTTGAGGTGCCAACGGGGAAAAAATGTGCACTTTAAATTGGAAGTATTTGTAATATCTCCTAATATTCGCTACGTTATCCGTAATATACGTACTGCGTCGTTATATTATTGATCGAAAATGTACAAAAGGGAAAACGACTCAGAACTAATTCAACGCTTTAGCCAATCCTAATCCATCAATTTGTCAGTCAGCGACGCGGCAGTTCGAAAAGTGAACTGAGCCAAACAAGGATATAATAGACCCTAAGAGGGAAAATCAGCATCTGGCAAAGAAAACAGGGAGGGCAAAGGATGCCGGGGGAGTCGCCAAGTTCATAGCCGACAGCGAAACTTTACACGAAGGCTTTGCTGTAACGCTACGTTTTTTTCCGCGAAAAGTTTTTTTCCGCGAAACTTAGTTAAGCAGACAAGTAACACAACCCTAACGAATGCGAGCTGGTAAAATGAAAATTAACTTCGTTCAACTTCATATAATTTTCATTAAATACGGAGAGAGGTGAGACTTCAGACGTTGGAAAGTAATTAAAACTTCAAGTTTTAAGGGGGGAAAGTTAAAAATATTTATAGTAATAATCTTGATACGAGATTAATCATCTTGCGCGAATAAACGTCTTAAATGCGTAATACATATATAATTAATTTTTTCAAGGGTTTTACGTTGTGACAGAATAAATGAAAAAGAATTTTTTTTTTTATTAAAAGTAAAAGTAGCGATATGTCACTGTCAGTTACAGCGATGTTAGCCTCAAAAAAAGTGTATTCCCGTTTTTATTGACCCACTTTATCGACAGGTAAAACATTTTTAAAATTAAAACTAGGAACTTTTATTATTCGATTTGGATTTTGGAAAAATCATTAGGTTGAACGTGCTCTAAGTTTGAAGGTTTATTTTTAAAATAAACGTCTTACCAGTCTCAGACTTATTCTACTTACGCTACATAATTTATCCGTCGCCTTATTATTTAATCCTGAATACTTTCGTTACTTTTTGCAGAGGGGAAGATGGAAATTTTTTTAATATCTCCTCCTTAAAATCGCTCAAACTTTTTCCAATCTAATTCCAATCCCGAGTTCAACTTTTTTATATCTTCGCTCTCGCGATAAATCCAAAGTTATATATCGTACCGCTCGATCAAACGAGCAAACTGACCAATTTGTTTCTTTACATTTTGAAAGTTATCGGGCGACATTAGATTAGTTTGACGTAAAACCTGAAGTGTCGCGTATCAAAATAATTGATGACCACCAAAAATCCCGAAAGCGTGGGCATGAACGGAAAGAGTACTTGTGTACACTCCGGAACGAAAGCAATAAAAGGAGATTGCGAAGACACTGATCTGTCAACCTTCGTAAGTGTGTATATAGAATCAGTCGATGAGTAATAAGGTGTCAAATAAAATGTTCCGCGAGTATCGTTATTAGCGTCACGCGCTCTAGACGAGCTCAATGACCAGGTATAAGGAAGGACGATCACTTTTGCTTGTTTCTGACTTTCGGCAAAAAGAAAAATACTTTCAAATGCCTTGAACGACGCTTTTTTCGCAGCGGCTTAAAACCGTTTTTTTTTTTTTTTTTTTTATGAATGCGGGCTTTAATTTTTTTTTTATTTTTCGAGGTAAAAATATCGTCTGCTTTCAATTTTTTAAGTTTAGAATACTGAAAATATTTTACAGTTTGAAATTATATTATAATCAAAAAATTTTTTTCGTGCAGATTAGAATTTGTATTATTAACCTGTGAAAAGAAATATCTGGTATCATCCCATTCTGCAATTTACAGATACAACAATGTTTCACCATTTTTAATTTATTTAAAGAATTAGATGAGCCAAAATAAGACTCATATCAGTGTTTCTTTCCCCACCAACAAGTCGATTAATTAATTAATCGCCATCTTTCTTTGCTTCACTCCTCGTTCGTAGCGCGCGCAGTCTATCTGGTATAATAATAAGTCTATGCCTACAACACGCTGTTCCTTAACCTCGAAATAATTTAAAAAACAGACGGAAGTTTTGATAATCACTCCGGCAAAGCAATTGGTATATACATATTGTAGAAATTGATATACATTAAGAGTCAAAATGTCTGAAACTTGGTATGAAATATCTCAAGTCGTCAAAGAAAATCGTCACGAATTAATTCTCTCGGGAGCAGAAATTTCTAAGAAAATAGCAGATGAAGGCCTTGATCCAGCACTTTTTAAATTGGATGGTATTAATTACTTGAACATTAGTCAAACGTGCCTTGAAGATATTCCAAGTGAACTAGGAAATTTACAAAATTTGACTAATTTAGTACTTCACTCAAATGCAATCAAGAAATTGCCAAGTACCATAAAAAATTTAGACAAGCTTAAAGTTTTTGATTGTTCAAGAAATAAGCTAGAAGAAGTTCCTACAGAATTGGAAAATTTACCACAATTAATGACCCTCAATTTTGGATCAAATCTACTGAATCATTTGCCATCACAAATATCAAATATTAAGCTGTGTGCTATAGACTTGTCACATAATAGGTTTGAAGATTTCCCTGATATTTGTTACTCTGAGCTTGTTCATCTTGCTGAAATAAGAGTAAATGATAACCTTATTAAAGAAATTCCATCAAATATATGTATTTTGCCAGCATTGAAACTTTTGGACTTGGGCAACAATCAAATTTCAGGTAATTTATACATTTATTTATTCTTATGAAATTTATAAATCAGGTTAATTTTTTTGCAATTCTTATTTTTAGTTGTACCAGGGGAGCTAGCAGAATGTATCAAATTGAAAGACCTCAATTTAAAAGGAAATAAGCTTGCTGATAAACGTTTATCAAAGCTTGTTGACCAATGTCGTACAAAACAAGTTTTAGACTACGTTCGTCAACATTGTGCAAAAGTTGGTAACCTGTCATCAAGTGCAAATGCTAAATCAAAAAAAGGTAAAAGGAGCAAGAAGATTTCGGAAAGTGAAAAGTCAAATGCAGAAGCAGAAAAACTTGCTCACAAATTACACATTCTAAGATTAAATGAAGATAGTCCAGTTATCAAAATCACAGAAGAAGCAAAAAAAGTTAGGCCTTATTTCTTTGGGTGTCTCGTTAAAAATTTAAAATTCACAGAAGAGTCTTTTAAAAAGTTTATTCAATTGCAAACCAAGCTTCATGATGGCATTTGTGAAAAAAGAAATGTAGCTACACTAGCCACTCACGATTTTGATTTACTATATAAAGGTAAATATATAAATTCTATCAAAAAATATAGTAAATTATTTAATTGAAATTTAATTAAAAATAAATTCATGTTCTTTGTTTATAGGTGATTCTTTGTTTGTAGGTGATTTAACATACACTGCCAAACCTCCTAATAAAATCCTAATCAAACCTTTAATGCGAACAAAAGTTGTTACTGGGAGTGAACTTTTTCAACAATTACAAACAGAAGCTGATAATTTACGTAAAGAAAAAAAACGTAATGTTTATTCAGGCATACACAAATATTTGTATCTTTTGGAAGGAAAACCACTTTACCCATGCTTACTAGATGGCAATAATGAAGTTATATCTTTTCCACCAATAACAAATAGTGACATTACAAAAATGTCACCAAGTACAAAAACAATGCTGGTTGAAGTAACAAGTGCCCTTAACCAACAAACATGCAAGTAAGTAATATAAAACTACGCTATCTCAACACGATCTATAATTATTAAATGCCTGCAAATGATATTCTTTAATGCTTAAAATCATTATGTTTTTAGAAAAGTCTTGGACGAATTTTTAAAAGAATTGGTTATTCAAGGGCTGGGATGTGAAAATAGTGATGAAACCAAGTTTCATGAATTAAGTGTTGAACAACTTAAAACTGTTGATATTGAAGGAAATATGAAATCAATTTATCCATCAAGGACGGATCTAGTTTATGAAGAAAAAGATATAGTCGTTATACGAGAGTAATTGTAATTAAAGGGGTATTTAATACCAAAAAATGATTTGCATTTTTAGTAACATTCAGATTAACATGAATAGTTTTTCATTGTACATTCTGTTCTATTTTTAAATACAATATTAAAAGATTTTATAGTAAACAAATTTTAATTTCAAGTAGCCTCATATTACTTACCTTTACAATATAAAAGAGTTTATAATTTTACGAATTATTAATGTTAATATGAAAGTAATATTAATGCAAATCTATCTAACAATATTTCCTTAAATATTGATGTGTGCATAACTTGTACAAATGTGTTTTTCTAATATTTATAATACATATATAATTTTTGTATTAATTTTTAGTTTAATAGCTTTTTTAGGCATGAAATAGCCCTTATTTTACACTAGAAGCGTTTGAGAAAATTTTTTGTCACAGCAGGGAATAAAGTCTTTTTTCACGCCTTTTCATTCGAGGGCTTTTCATGCCTTCGTTGAAAAAAACATAGGTTGTAACACAGGAAGAAAAGCTTACTTTCTCCCCTTGTTGCACAATGTACTATTAAAGTACTTTTGTAAACGTTATTTTGAGAATAACTTCAAAAAGTGCTGCATAAGTCTGAGATTTCTTTATACATATAGTACATCAGAAAGAACAGTAATGATAAAAGTTTTTGATTTATACTTTCAAAATATAATTACGTTTAACAAAACCATTTAAAAGAATACCATTATTGAGTTACTAAATTATTTAATTTATTAATGGTTAGGTTCTTTCGTACATTAACACATTTAGTTTGGTAATGAATTAAAATTAAACAAAATCTATATTTTCTTATATTAAAAAAATCGTATAAAGTATTATATTACAAAAATGATTACAAGATTATGATATTAAAGCGAACTTTTTAATCTGCATGTTTGTTGTATTTAATATTTTTTATTATTTGGGAGCGGTATTTCTTATGATTTAGGCTTGGACATTAATGAGTTTGAGTTAAAATGTGAAGCATTACGAGGCCGTCACTGGGAAAAGTACCAGTACTGAAAAAAGCGGCAAAATTCAAACGTCGGTGACAATCGTTCTTTCTCGCCGCTCGGTTCTCGTTCAACAACTCAGCTGATTTTGGCGCTGCTGTTGTTAAATTGCACATACACATTCGCCCTCCTCTCAAAAGTTACTCTTTTTCAAAGCCGGTCGTTCTGATTCAGTTGTTTTTAACTAAATACTTTCCGTCGCTCGGTTCGGCAAATTGTCTCTATACACTTTGAATCGGTTTGTAAATCGATCCAACTAATTTCGGGAGCGAATTCACGCTCAATCGTTTTGTCTGCAACGATTTTCTGCCGGATCGAAAATTCTGCAGGACAACGGTATCAAAAAAAAACTTGCGCGCGAAGGTCTTCCGCAAAAGGCATTTAATTAAATGGTCTGATGCGAAGAAGTGGTGGAAAAGCGGAAAAAGAGGTGTATGCATCGTGAGATCGCAGACACAACGCAGCGCATCGCGACTGCGATTTTTAAAGGTATTCGAATTTCTTTCCCTCTCTCTTTCACTTCATCATTGCAATAACATGCGCGAACGTTCAAAGCTGTAAAATGGCGCTGAAACGTGACTGGCAGTGAACGTACGGATCAAGAGAGAATATTAAAATTCACGCTTTAGAGGTTAGTTTTTTGTTACTTTCATCTTGATTTTTATTTATTTATCTTAGTACAGCCATGATTTTTTTGCTTCACCTTGGGAGGCCGTTGCGAGGCTCCTCCTTTGGTAGAAAAATGATAATAACGCAATATTTGTCACGTTTTCTTATCAATGAAAATGTACGAGATACTTTAGTCCGTGCCATTTTTGCGACATTTAGTCATTTTTATATTTTTAGTACACTGCCCAAAACAAAGACAACGTTAATTTCTTTGTGCTGTGACAATGAATAGAATTATCCCGAAAAATCTCGGGGAAATATAATCCGATTTTTATTATTTTTATTTTACTCGTTTTGTTCTTACTGTTTTTTTCTCGTTCACCGTCAATGACATACGCAACTTTACGTAGTTTGTTTTCCTTCGTTAATGATTCACGAATATAAAACTTTTTAAATATAATTTACAAATCATTTTCCCATCAAGATTTAATATTCCCAAAACAATAAATTTAAAATAACTTTTTGTGAGAAATAATTCATATGTTAAATTTTACTTACTTGATTATATTAAAATGATTACAATTTCTTAAAAAGATTCTTTAAAATTTTTAAACAATAGGTTTGGAACTTATTTAAGCTAAAGTACTTATTTAATTTTTTTAGAATGAAAAAGAATTTTTTTGTATTCAATTTGATGGAATATGAAACACGAATGAGGTTTTTTTTTTAAGAGAAGGCTGCATAATTTGCTATTATTAATGCAGGAGCTTCAATTTTGCCAAATCATCTTTAAAAATAGAAAAAAAAGAATACAATAATGTCAGCTTAATTAGTAATCAATCCATTATAAATGATGTAAAAAACAAAGGAAGTGTACAATAATATAATTTATTTTTACCTCAACTTTCAAATTATAAATTTCAGTACTATTAAATTAATTAATTTATAAAATTTATACACTGAAACAGAGATAACAGACATTTTTCTAAGTACAGAAATCAGTAAATCAAATATTTTCAAGGAAGTACTTCAAAGATAATAACTTATTAAAAGTGTGTAATAAATAATTCATTTATTTTTGTAGAAAAATGTGAAAAATTAATGTTTTCAACGTTTTCATACACTCCATCAATTAGATGGGATCTTTTTGTTGAAGGTTAAATGAGATCAATTCATTATTGTAGTATAAATTAATTAAACTTTGAATGTACTTCTTACACAACCATAGTTGATATTTGTTTAATAGTCAAATACATTGCCACATTTTCTTTCTTGTATGGAAAAATATATTTTATTTCACTCAATCTAATTAAGTTAAATGCTAATGGTCCAATATAATCACTATATTCAATTTTAAAAACTTAGACAGAACTTTATTAATTCTTTCATGATTATTTATGATAAAAAGGAAAGTTAAGTAGATAACAGCTTATGATAAAACTACTCATCCAGGGGATATCTGCAAATAAATTATAATATTCAGATCTCTGGAAACAAACTTCAGTCTGTAATCATACATTATTTCTTTAAGTAACGATGTCCTGCATCGTTAAATAAGCTAATTTTTATATAAAATTAATTGTTAGACAATGACAGACATGCAAGATGTACACATTTGGCTAAATAGTTTACGCTTCTATTATCATGGAAATTCAACTTTTCATTTAGTTAAGGTTCAGGAACATCATCACATTCAACTTGACTAGCAAGTAAGACATCATTTAAATAAAAATTTATTTAGCTTTGCGGGCAGCCTCTCTTTCCTTCACATCGATTATGCTTAGATTTATG
>JAWWEO010000021.1:16277529-16289168 GCA_035582975.1 Ormyrus labotus | reverse complement strand
TTTATATTTTTAAATAAATTTTCCTTCTGGAAAAAATATTTCTATAAAAAAACTTACGAATGAAAATAAATCCAATGGCAAACAATATCAATAGTCATACTGATTTGAAACCAAAAAGTGTAAGCTGGATAAAATTGAGCCAGGGTGACCAAAAGGCACATAGTGCCTGCTCTGTCTGTCAGCTGGTCTAACATACTACCAAATTTAGTTCCCTGATTAAAATATCTTGCTGCATGCCCATCGATAGCATCCAGTAGAGCACTAATAATGTAGCACCATATTGCAATAGCATAATGGGTTGGCATATAATAAAATGATATCAGTGCCAAAATAATTCTACCATAACCTATAAAAGTGAATAATAATAAAAAAACTATCATTTATACTTATAATTTTCATATTATAATCATATTTATAATGTTTCATTTTAATACTTCAAATAAATGAAATAAATGTCATATATTGACTATGAAAGCTATTATATAAAACAATAGCTTTCAAAAGCTCAATCAATAAAAGAAGTCTTTCAAATGCATTCACAGTTATGTCTCTGCTATGCTTATTGAAATATATATTTCACTCTACAATGTTCAAACTTTAAAAAAACATCTGCACAATATATTGTTTTTCATGAAAAGCTTATCAAGCGTGCACTTTGCTCCTGCTAATTAAGAATTCTCAATGAAAAGTATCAATGTTAGCCAGCCGCAGCACCCCCGAATGACGTAAACTTATCTCGCTGACGAGTCAGGCAAAAAAGCTCCCCCTGATCCTGTCGAAATTTTCAATAATTAACAACCACTCACCGATAAGGTTTGGCACGAAGAGAAAGATATTCTCGGTCTCCGTCATTTTGCAAGCTTCCTCTTTCGCGTTTCGCTCACTCTCTCTTTTCAGCCGCTAGCCGTCTGCTTCGCAACAGGAATTATCTGCGGACAGGCAAAATAAAATGTCTCTTATCGCCGAGCAGCGCGGCTATTCGATTTATTTATCGGCGCGTCTTATCGACGCTCTTTTTTCGCGCGTCGCTTACGTGCCGGTGTCACTGTTTCCTCGCAGTTACTGCTGCCCGCGGCTCTTGTTGTTGCCCGTGAAAAAAAGAGAGAGAGGAAAGGAGGATCGGAAGCCCACTACGGAGCAGTCAGTGTTGCTCGCCGTCTAGCTTGAACCCGCCTTTTGCCACTGTGCGCGCCAACTCCGTCGTTGATGCTCGCCTTTTTGCGCACGCGCCAGTGTGAATGCGCGGAACGTCAATGAATCGGTGGAATCGCGGAGGAGAATGTATCTATATATGTACCGAGCTTCAACGACGCTTATTTACGTGGAAACTGTAGCTTCGAGATATCGAAGTTGAAAGTTCGAGTTTTATCGACTCGCGATAGAGATTAGTAGCAGAAGACACTGTCGGAGAACTGTTCAGGGCTATGCTGTATAGGTGTGTACACATGGCTTTCAAATTTTTACGATTTCATTAAATTTTTATTTTGGTGCGTCCCGCAATCTTAGCTTATAGTTTGTATGAAATTAAAAATTATAAAGTTTGTTAAATTTTATGACCTAATACTTTCATAATTTTGCGGTACTATTTTTGGAAACTACATACCTACGCCGTGATATACGAGGAAATGAATTAAAGTATTTATTTTAAATACGTCTGTGCCTCGTAAGCATTTTGAAAGATATTGACCCTCTACAAGACACGAGTAAATTGCTAATCACAACGTGATAAATACTTGGATTCATTCTAAATATAGGTTTGTAAACAGGCAAATAAAATAAACTTAAAAAAATATCGAGATTCGTATTAAAAGAAATAATTTAAAAAAAATTATTAATAATATTGCGTAAAATCTAAGAATAATAATTTATTGTAAATAAATATTTTTTATAAACTAAAACTTGACGGCAGTCGGAACATTATCTATGTTTGCTAAACGTCTACACAGCATTTTTAATAGTTAATTAACATGCTGACGTTTGCAGACATTTTTATTTTAAGAATGACTTGACTCACAGAATCTAGGCAGTTATTAAATAATTTTTATGGTAATTTCGAAGTTTATTTTTATTAAATTTAGCAAAAAAAAAATGCAATTAAAAAATTATAATACTTAATATAGTAACTTGACATTGAAAATACTTTAATGGAACAAATATTAGCAAATCTTTTATTAGCTGATGCATAAATCATCATAAGTAACAAATTGAAAAAGAATCTTTAAAAATTCAAAGTATGTTTAACTACCACTTTAAATTATCGTGCCTCTTTGCTGTTATTCTTTGATTGTATATCCAAAGATTACAAGTCTTTAAAATATATTGCAATTAGCAATATTAAAGTATTAAGCTAGAAAATAATTCATTCATTTTGAACGGGGTCAATTGCACAGAAAATTCATTACCTTTAATATATTCTAAAAAAAAAAAAAAAAAAAAAAAACATTTTAATTTGTCTTCGAAAAAAAACCCTCGTGCCGTTAGTAAACATACCTATATAATTTCGTATGCAAATTACTAATTGAAATCGCGCGTGGATCTAACGACCTTACTGCTGATCACGCATTTTTCAGCCGTGTCCAGGATTTTTTTTTTTTTTTCAATTTTTTCGACTTGCTGCCTCCCGTAACAACGCGCGTTCATCACCGCTTGCTGTCAAATTTTTAAACCGCCATGGTTTTCCCCGTTTCTCCATTCGCGAATGTACTCCGAGCCGTATACGGCCCTGGACCGTAGATACCAGACGACATTTTCCGCGGTCCGCGCGCTCTCCCAACTCCTGCTCGACACGCGCACATTTACATCTCCCGTCGAGTCTACTACCCCATCAGCCCCCAGCGAGGCGTAATCTCTGCGAGCCAGTCCAGCCTCGCCGCTCCTCTCCACCCTCGGCGAAAGCTCTCTCTGTCGCTCTCCCTCTCTCCTCGGTCCATAAATCAAGGCACCACCGAAGAGCTCTCTCTCTCTCCTCTCCTCCGCCCCCTCCCGTCGCGGTGGCCCAGCCCAGCAAAGTGCGCGAATTCGCCGAGCGCCGCCAAGTGCATCTGGCTCGCGCAGGACGGGGCAAAAAGGGGAGAGGATCGCGTTTATATGTGGACACACATGTGCGGAGAGTGGTTTACCTGTGCGTGAGGGGCTCGCTAGAAAGCAGGAAGCGCTCGGCGAGCTGTTGCTACGTACCGGACACATACCCAATTACATCGGCGGGCGGCAGTGAGTTCGCTGGCAAAAGTCGCGGAGCTCGATTCTTTTTTTGAACGGAAAAAAGCTCCGCCGGCCTAATCGATATTCCCCTGTTTGTTCGCCCGCTACTCGCCCGGCCGTGAAAAACAGTAATAAAAGCTTACGTTCGGGCTCGTCTACGCGAGGAGACGGAAAGAGGAGATACAAAGCCAGACGGTAGGAGAGAGAGAGAGAGAGAGAGAGAGAGACGGAACGAATTGTGTGCACGAAAGCGCGTGCGATCGATAACCTGTCAGCGCTTTCGCGAGGATAAATTCGGGCCCTTTGTTCGCGAGTTCTCCCGGCCGCGACGGCAGCCTCGAGTTCCAATCGAAGTTCTCCCCCAGCTTGGATCAGCTGAGAAGATTCGTCGGGGAATCAAGAGCGCCGAAGCAACAGCGCAGGTGTCAAGGCTTCAGGACTCCCCCTTGTTAATAATTGTTGCATCAGTTGCACGGACACAGCTATATATTCGGCATGGAGGCTTAATGACGCCGTATGTTGAACGGTTCCTCGCTCGTGCCGCGTCTTCCCTCGCGAATTGTGCGCGCCACCGGCCGATATTAAGAGGATTGTCGTCGTAGGCGAGGAAGAGGAGAGGACGAAAGAAGCATGCTGAACATACTGGAGACTTTCTTATTTTTCTTTGCTCTGACTACCCTCATATTAGTCGGAGCGATGGTGATATTATATTTAAGCCAAGGGCTGTAAAACATCATATACTCGACAAAATGTAATGTTACAGTGTAACAAGGCTGGCATTATGTTGAAAGATGTAATGTTACAGTGTAACAAGAATCCGAATTTATGTCAAAAAATGTAACAATAAATGTAAACGAAGAAATGACCTAAACCTGGATGCTGTTTCATTGCAAAAAAAAACAATCCATTAAGTGTTGAAAAAAAAACCGCATGGCTCTAAATGTTGCATGATCCCCTAACAAAAAAAAAAAAGAAAAAAAAAACAGTCGCATACATCGGTCGGAGAAGCTTCTTTCGAGCGGCGTTCAAAAAAGTGCACGAGTGCCCGCGCGCGTCTCCGCGTCAGGTGTGGAGTCGATCTCCCGTCAGAAAACGGTCACGTACGTTACAGCGGGTGCGCCGAGGAACGTCGATCCTCTTTCCTTCTCCCTCTAACGGCGAGGAAAGGGGGCCTGGGCTGCGCTCGGCAGCCGCTTCAGCTCTCGTTACAGTGTGCCGTGCAATACGCACGCGTACGTAAGGCCAGAGCGTCACATACACACACAGAAACATACGCACACGCACGCGCATACAGTGACTGGTCGTGCGTGCGTAATAGGACAAGAGACGAGGAGCGGAGCGCCGCTGCTTTCTCCCGTCGTGCCGTCTTAAAGGCCTCGAAAGCCAGTGTGTCCTAGGAAAGTGCGCGAGGGACATCATCGTCCTCGTCGTCGTCGTCGTCGTCGTCTTAGTCTTCTTCTCCTCCTCCGTCGAGCGAGTGCGTGCGTCGCTTGCAAGAGGCATACATGCATCAGCGTGCGCGACACACGACGGACGGGAGGGAGGAGAGAGAGGAGCCAGCCGAGAACAGGCCGCTGCTCGCCGAGGCTAAATTGACGAGCAGCAGCAGCAGCAGCAGCGTCGTCGCCGTCGTCGCCGTCGACGAGCAGAAGAGCCCGAGCCGGCCATCTTGAATCGCACGAGTCCTCGCGCCGCTGTCATCCCTTTGGCGAGCGAGGCTCTGCACCCGAGCAGGGCTCGTTTAGCCAGGCGGAGGAGCGTCGAAAACGCCAGTAACAAGGACAGAGAAAAACAGACGGACGGACGGCGTGCGAGCGCGAGTGCGCGAGGAAAGTGGGGCGACGGCGCGATCGTTACGGCACTGCTCTCTCCGGCGGAGAGGAGAGAGGCATAAGAGGAGAGAGACGACAGAGTGCACACACGCATCAGCGGCGCGCGCGTGTTCTCTCCTCAGCCGCGACGTTCCGTTGTCTCGCGGCGCGCGCGAGGTGTAAACAATCGGCGCCTCCTCTTCGTCGGTCCGAGAGAGATCGATCCTCGCCGGAGAAGAGCGGGATCGAGCGCCCGTATCAGCGGGGAGCTTTCCCTCGAGTCGCAGACGACGACAATCGCCGCCGTGTGTGTAAGCGCTCGCGTCGGCGCAGGAGCGAGCAGCGAAGTGAGGTTAGGTGTCTCCTGGAGTAGTGGCCAGTCGCGCGTCCACAAGAGTCAGAGGTGCGCGCGTGTGCGGACTCCTCTCCTCTCGCGATGCGTCGCGGCAGTGTCGCAGAAGCAGCAGCCAGCGAGCACGAGGTGCTACTTCCGCTTAAGACACAGCAGCAGCAGGAGGCCCGATGACCTTGACTCGCTTTTTTCCCCACTCCGTGCAGCAGCAGCAGCAGCCGTAGCCGCTGATCGAGTGCGTGAGGCCGAGCGAGAGAAAATGCCGTCGCCGAGCAGCGACTTCTCGCCGACGAAGCTTCCCTGACTTCTATCCGTGGCCGTGCCGTCGTTCGCTGTTCGCTCGACAGCCCGCGGAAAAGTGCATAAGAGACTATCAGTACAAGAGAGGAACGAGATCATCGTGCGCTCAAAGGAGGATGAGGAGAGTTAGGCTATGAGCACAGCAGCAGCAGCAGACGCAGCCGCAGCGCCGCCTTCGTCGATCGCAATGAAAATGGCCCCAGGACCGGATCATCAGCGGCAGGAGCCCGTTGCCTCGACGAGCAACAGCGCCGCCTCCTCCTCGTCCTCGTCGTCGTCTTCGTCCGCTGTGGCCTCCACGTCCGGCTCCTCCGCGTCGTCCTCCTTCTCGTCGTCCGCGCCCTCGACTTCCTACGCGCCGGTTCCGGGAACTTCGGCGGCTGCAGCCGTCTTCCTCGTTCCGGATCCCGGAGAAGGCACCAGCAGTCAGGAACCCGCCGCCCTGCCGATTCTCAACAATGCCGCCCTCGTCGACAGCAAGCAGGTGATGATGACTTCCCTCTTCTCATTGTTTTGTTTTTTCGAAATTTTTTTGCGGCCCGATGACTGTTCGGTGCTCGGCTTTTGTTATTGATTTTGCTGGGGTATATATTTCTTGATTGACTGAAATGAAATTGTTTTTAACGATTTTTTCTTAAGCTCCGACTTGAGCTTGTAAGTAAGGAGGAAAATTACTTCGGTTTTATGGTCTACCATCGAACTACTAAAAAATATTATTTGTTCTTGGTAATCTGGATAAACATAAGTGTTTTGAAATAAAAAATTATTGTTTTATACTTTTTATTTCAAATATCAAAGTCCACTGATTGACCCTTTCAAGATACTTGCACCATTTTTGCTGAAAAAGCATGATTGTGTTCCTGAGTTTTATTCCTATTTATGAGTAAGCTTTTTCAAGCGTATAATACACTTCTAAGAATTCTCTTTGAAACTGGTAAAATGCATTCGAAAATATTTGCGAAATCACGTATTTTTCTCTAAAAAAAAAACACGAATCTAAAAATACTTTTTACATGTCCAACCAAATTGAAAGATTGAAAAAAATTTTATTTTCGAAACTTTACTCTTGAATGGCCACAAACGTTTTTATTTATTGCAAATCTTTGTGAAAATACACGAAACTCAACTGATTTATTTCGTGAGATAAAAAAAAATATTATTTCTTTAATCTTGACGACAATCTAATAAGAAAAAAAAACTATTTATAAAAAAAAATTACGTTTTCCCGTACTTTCGCTTTTCATTGCCACCTGAATTTACATGTCCTTTACAGCGTATTATCCTTCATCCAGTTACTTCATAAGAGCTTTTTAAGTTTAAAACTCAGAAAAAGCCAATTAAAAAATCGCTCAAAGCTGTGCAAAAAATTTAAAATGCTGTTAAAACCAAAGCGGCAGTAATCGCAAGATCTTGAGAGAACAAACTTTATCATTACAGCTTGAAACGTTATCAATATTCTTCCGAGTCTCTTATTTCCAAACAAAGCACTCTCGATATTCAGGCCCGACAGGTAAAAAAATCCACAACAGACCACAGCACTACACAGGAATGCACTAGGCAAAGTAGATCTAGTCCGAAACTTAAATAGGTCAAATCCAATAGGAAAGTTAATAAAGCCAGCGTTACAACAATTTTCGGGAGTTCGTTCGCTCGTGTTTGTCCCCCGTGTCATTGTTGCACTTTATTTCTGATTCCCTACAAATCGGGGACGTGATATAGCAGCGCATTTCGCGAGCGCCAAGAGAGGGAGAGAGAGAGAGAGAGAGAGGAGACAAGAACGAGAGAGAGAAACAGAGAGCGCTCCGCACACGCAGCGGAGGCGATTGCGTCACTCGCGCGTATAATATTCGGTTACGGTTACTTTATAAAGCGCTCCAGTCGAGTGGATTGGAACGTGGCACGCTTTTAGATCTCCCAGACGACGGCGGCGAAAAAAAAGTGTTTCCATTTTGTTTAACGGACAGTTCTTTGCCGTGTGTCTGCAAAATGAGTGCGCGTTAGCTCTCGAGTTTTTAAGAAGTGGAACTGCTAGTTCGGCACGCTTTTTACTCGCTCTCCCCGGTGTGTGTCAAAGGTCGCCTGAATAAAGGCTGTGATTCGTGTTGGTTTTATGCAGTAAATAAAAAGTTAGTCTCGCAGCGTCGTTTTGCGTTAACGAAGTTCGAAAAGTGTCGTAAAACCAATTTGTGATTCCAACTAGTGTAGCGTCGCTGAAACGAGCTGCGCAGAGCTCCATTTTTACAACGAGATTTCAACGGTAATTGATTTAAATCTCTACAAGTAATTAAAAAAAAAAAGAAAACTGCAATAACTCGTTTCCCGTATGATCGCATTGGATTCGACTAAAATTTACAAGTTTTTCATTCCGTTTCGAAAAAAGAGTATTCTCTTTTCGAATCCGAACAGTGTCGACAGTCAATTTTTAGTTTTCAAACACTTCCTCCATTGTGTCAGGCGTCGTTCTGTTTACGTTTCTATTATTCCCAAGTAGAGGGCTTGTAACAGCCAGTTCGCGAGATTCTCCAGTCGCGCGCAGCATGCATTTACACCGGAGCTATTCGCAATTCACGCCGTCGCTTCTCTGGATTTTTACAAAATGGCCTTTGAGGGAATGACTCGTTGTATTTTTCGTGGCGCTTCCCCGCGCATTCCTACGTATTTTGATACCGTAAAGGAGATATACACGCGCATCCGGGCGCTGCTGTTCCGGTTCTCGTGCGCCAGTCGCATAGAGAGGTTTTTGTGTGGGAGATCTGGAAACGACAAGTATTCATTTTATCCAGTCGGACGTAATGGGAAGCTGGAAATTGAATTTTAAACACTGACAGTGACAGCTCGTGTGCATATTTGAAATAAAAACGATGAAAGTGCCTGCTTGTTATTCATTACACAATTCGACGGAGCTAATGTGAATCTTTCTTCTTCAATTTTAAGAATTTATGCAGTTTCGTTTCTTAAAGCAATAACCAAAAGGAATACAGTATTTTGTAAATTTATTAAAAAGAAAACATCGAACTTGTAAAATTATAACCTCAAAGTTAGAATAGTGTGGAGAGCTAAATAGCTCGAAACTTGGTTAATTATCTCTTGAACGTTTTAATAATTTATGGTATAAAGCGTGCATAATGTATAGACATTATTTTTAAAATTTTATTAGTAGAATTCTACTTTATCATAATTAAATCGCAAATAAAAATCTCAATTATTTTGCTACTTTTATAATTATTTCCATTCGTAGCAATTAACTGGTAATTAGAACATTTCTATTTAATAAAATGTTGCGAAACTCGAGGTTCACTCGTTAGAATAAATCACATGCGTGATTATGCCACCTTTGTAAAAAAGAAAAAAAAATTGCGTGTCGTTAACTACGTGACGCCGAGTTATTAATATGCACTATAAGCGTATAAACCTTAATCATAATTCTTTGGATATTTTGCACTTGAAAGATCAAATTTTCGACTTATATTTTTCCATCCCATTCCGAACGTGAATTGAAGCCTCCTTGTAATAAACATATCATACGTAATCTACACTACCTGCCTTTTCTAATTAATGAAGAAGCCAAGGAAGTGTGTTTCTGATCTTTACGTTATTGCTCCAATGCACGAAGTAATATGAAGAGGTGCTCTTTATTATCGAAGAATCTAGTTCGGAAATGCATGACAATGCATCGCGAACGTAAATCTGACTCATACGATTTCCGAACGTGACGTTTGTTGTGAATGTCGTGAACTACAAAGAATGCGAGAGACCACACTTTTCAGGCTATCGTTTATCTTACAGTTTTGTATTTTCGTAGGAGAATTGAAAAAGAATGGCTGCAACCTTTTCCACGTGATAAATAGTTTTTCAATCGTTTTCAGTAGTCTTTCAGAAAGTAGTCTTGCAATTCACAATTGCAGACAGATTTTACTAGAGAATATACCTATAAAAAAGTGCTGAAATTAAACGCAAATTTTCAACATTTAAATAAAACTGTTAATACTCTTAAACCACCAAACTCATTGAAAAATATTACGAAAGAAATCTTAAAGAAATCTCTCGCATTGAGTTTTTCACGTTAATTTATCAAAAACTTAGTCAAAACTCTAACTCTTTTAGAAGATTGAAAGATCTTTTCTTTCGTTACCTTGCAACAATAAACAATTCAATACCTGTGCGTTATTGCATACATTACACCTATCCATAACATCGTCATTGACATTTAAATCTTTCGTAAAACATTCAAAGCTTCGACGATGGAGAATTTCTGCGGGATAAGTGTTCTGAACAGCCACGTAAATTATTCAGTAGGCAGTTACATCTCGTAACTATCAAGCAAAAGCACTCTGTATAACATGAAGGATTATTAAGTGCATTTAATAAATACCTTCCGTTTCTTTTGCCATAAAATTTCGCGTAAATTTTAATATCGAAATGTTTGAAAGCAAGACTTACGCTTTACTTTTTTAAACTTTAATTTACTGTCAAATATTGGAATTGAGTAGCTTTGTAAACATTAGATGATATTTGAATAGATCATTAACTATTTAAGATTATTTTGATGACCCTTAAAATAATAATCAATCGAATAATGATTATACATTCATTAACTGTTCATTGCTATTGATTTTGTCTTGCACGTGCAAAGACAATGAGTCAATTGTGACAAACATAATGCTATTATGTTAACTTATAATTTGTTCGGCAACTTTAATATCGCTCAAATGTTTCCTAATTTAATCGAAGTTATAGGGTGGTCCAGAATTTCGACTTCCGTAAAATGTGTGTAATCGTTGTTAATGGCGTCAAGATAATGCGAAAGCATTACGATTTGCGAACAGAACTTTGGCTAAATGCCAACAGAAGCGTAGGACTGTCTGAGAAGGGTTGTTAGTTGCCTTTTTTATGGCCATTGTACTTTGGTTTTGTAGGAAATTTTAAGACAGTCAGTTTCACAAAATCATCAAATAAACGTATCTTTTATTTTATTGAAAGAGAGGTGGAAAAGAAGCTTTATTGCTGTTCAAGATTGAATTTTACAATGAAATCTTTTTGTTTAGATTTTTACGATGTTCGATAAACAGGGCTAAAATATGGAGTACTTTTTACGAATATAAAAAATAAAATAATACCCGGCAGTGCTATATTAAAAATTGAACAATAAATATTACTTTTGTACAGCGTCCCGTTAATCTTTACTTTTTCCGTGTGACTTATTTTTATAACTTTTTTATAACTTCTGCAGAATAGATGTTCAAGAACGTCAAGAATTTTTTGCACTTTCGAAATCCCGTAAATACTTACCCCCAGATTTCACGTGGCTGGACCAACACATATTTACTTTTACATTTGCAACCCGCGCATTATCTGCCGATTCTTAAGTTCAATAACAACAATCAATCATGCACCTCTAAGTAGCAACGTTTCAGAACTTAGTTCGTTGTAGCCAATGTTTTGTAACTAAGGCACTGAGGACATAACCATACTTATCTAAACAGTCACTCTAGCCTTTTCTGCGTGATTTGATTCATTTTGTTTTAAATGTTTTGAAGTGAGAGTAAGAAGTTATTTTTGACAAGAAGATCTAGTCTCAAAATCATGCGGTCATGTCAATTAAAAAGTTTATAATTTTTAAATAATTTAAAAATAAAGTCAATTATAAGTTAATATAGACATACTAATAAAAATTGCATTGAAGCAACACTTTTATTTGTTTAAGTGAATGTATGAGAATATAATCAGCTTACAGAATATAATTTTAAGTAGACACTAAAACACATTTTATTTGCAATAAAATAAAAGCATCAAACGTATGGGTTTGAAAATAATATTTGCAAGAAAAAACGATATTTTCTTTTATAGGAAAAAACATTTTTTTTTTTACAACGGTACAGTACCGAATTCTTAGCCCAAAATACACTGAGAAAAATGTTCTAATAAAATTTACTATAAATGTAAGAAAAATTACTATTTTTTGTGTTAACCGAGGG
>JAWWEO010000021.1:16256618-16277429 GCA_035582975.1 Ormyrus labotus | reverse complement strand
ATAGTGAAAGTATGTCCTTGCGTTACCACAAATTATAGTAATTTTTCGTACATTTATAGTAACTTTTAGAAAACATTGTTCTCAGTGTACGTTTCATCATGAAACGTTTTTCACCGTGTGCACCATTATTACAGTTAAGTTACGATTGACTTTTATTCCTAAATCAATAATATTTATGATCTTTTTAAGAGCAAAGTTCTAACATTGTTTATCGAGCGAACGCGTCCATTATTTCCACAACGCAATTAGAACAGAAAACGATGATTATTTAAGTTTAACCTCAAAATTAAAAATATTTAGTAATGAGTTTTAAAACGATGAAATATGGATGGCCTACATTGTTAATTTTTCACTGACTAAGTATTTTTTAAGAAAATATTTAATCAATATATAGCATGACCTTTCATTAACAAAGGAAAGTTCATATGAGTTTTCCGGTTAAAACCTTTTTCAATTAACCTCATTTTTACATATCACTATAATTAGTCTTTTTATTGTATTTTATTTATAAGGAAACTTCAGACTCTGTAATTGCAATTAAATATTTATGACAAACGATTTAAGTGACATTTACGTAAAATACAATACTTCTGTACATTATTAGTGAGAATATTTTCCCCAACATAATAGTTTATAAATTCCTGTGCGAAGAATTTCATTGTTTACCAATTGAAGGACAAACTGATTATCGATTGTTAAAAATTACAGTGATTCGCTTTTAAAATTAATGTACTCTAATTTGCGTCCATCGTTTCGTAAAGCCATTATTCACATAATGAATTTGTTATGAAGTTATAACCTCTAAACTGCTCGATACTATTATTGAAATATAAAAGTCTACGTCGAGACGACCGTGGAACTTGGCATATAATTCAGATTTTTGAAAAGGTATTTAATTTTCGAAAAAGAAATCAAGCTCGCGATTGCTTGCTTTTATTAAGATTATACTTGGAACGTTCGATGCTTCGTAGCCGCCTGCTTATAGTCTCCGAACGGTAGCCGAAGCTCATTTGCAAGCACCCTGTCTCCGGGGAAGACAAACTTGGTGTGAATCGCGGGGGAGGGAGAGGGGGGCAGGCAGCGGTTCGCGATGGCCGCGTACGTTCCTGCAATGGCCATGTCTATGGTTTCGTACATAATGGCGCCGACTATGCCGACCGAGTCGCCGCTTGCCGCGCCCGTGTCCGTTCGCGAAATATATAGTCAGCAGCAGACTCGCGGCGGTGTCCGTTCGCGCTCCTCGTACGTGTGCGAATAAGTCGGCTGGCGCGCACGCGCGCTGCCTCTCACGTACGGGCCGTCGGGCCGAGGTGTGTGCGTCGCCGCGAAACCCGGCGACGGTAGCGGCCACTCGCCGATCTTCGCGCGTGCCGTGACTTTCCTTGCAGACGTGCATCGCGCCCGTCGTGTGTCCCTCCAATCCGTCCGTCTGTCCGTACGTCGTTCCTCCTTTTCTTGCGAAGGATCTCTCTCGCTCTTTCTTTGTATCTGGCGGAAAAAGAGGCGGAGGCGCGCGCTCGACATCCACTATCTGTGACTGTGTGTGCGCGCCGAGTGCGCGAGTGTGTGCAGTCGCGGCTCCTCGGCGACGACGACGGAAGTCGGCCCGAGAAAGACGGGGCGTAAACGGGACGTACGTGCGTTCGCGAGCGAGCTGAGCGACTCGACTCGACTCGACTCTCTGTGCCTCTCTCTCGCTCTCTCGCATAGAGCGTAAAGGCGAACGCCGATATCTGGGTGTCCTCTAAAAATATAAATTCCGCACGGTCGGCACACTGCCCGGCAGCAGCAGCAGCAGGCAGCAGCAGCAGCAGGCAGCAGCAGCAGCAGCGGCAACGGCGACAGCAGGCGGCGGCCCGCGTTACTTTTTTCCTCTTTTCACGCCTCACAAGTAAGTCTCTTACAGTTTCGAGGAATACTCTTCCGTCTTTGTTTCTCTCTGCCGTGCGCTCGTTTTTCAAAGAATTTTTTCAGAGTTTTACCAGTAGTCTGTACTGGTGGAGAATAGAACTTCTTTTGCTGAGAATTTAAATGTGAGTGTTTCACTAGTGGAGTAGTGGTAGTCTTCATAGGTGGGATCTGGTTACAATGAGATTGAAGTTTTGATCGAATGGCCATTCAAAGTGATTAGAAAAAAAAGAATATGGCTGTCTTTGAGCTAATGCAAAGATGGAAGGATTTTAAAAGTGCTGTGAAATGATGCATGCTACTGATGTGTGAACTTATCTGGAGTGAACACTTTTTCTTGCTCTTTTTTTGTACTCGGTATCAATTTGTCCAATCATTCGCATCTGCTTGACTCTTATGATGTTACCAAGAGAAGTATAGGCATAGAAAATTAGCAGTAGCAGATGTTTGAAGTGAGATGTATAAATATAGTCTGCGATACGTGGCAAATTATTCCAATGGTCAAGATTTACAAAGACCAATTACGTTGCCATTTGAGAAAAGATAAGGTTTTTATCTTTGTGTCTCGGGTAAAATTATTTAGTACTTAGTCGTAGTAGCAATCAAGAATATGTGCAAATAATCAAGCGTTACTGCTATTCTGTAAAACTTAAGCATGCACTTAACTTTCATTATTTATAAAATTGCATACTCCTTTAAATTTAACCTTGTTTTCTTCAAAAAAATTTTATTTAATTTAAAATGTTTTTTAAAATAAATTTTTATAAATGTATCTTTATATCAAATAGTCATTTTTGGATCATCAGATATTTGTGTCCATTGGTCTTGTGATACAAATATTAAATGTTTATATACCATCTAAGTTTGTGAAGTAATCAAATCTAGCTGATTTACAGATTACAAATGTATACGATAGATATTATAAACAGGCTAATATTTATCTGTAGTAAACCTTGGATTGACGAGTATTATTATGTACTGCTCAAGAAACAATCCAATAAGTGAAACCTTAAATTCACCCATTAAATTATTTGCCTACATTTATTTGAATTGTGTGCTTGAATATTATTTGTTTTTGATTATAAAAGTGCAATTGTGCAAAATTGTACTTATATTTTCATAGAGATCCAATTAAGGATTATAAAAAAGATATTTTTTAACTTCAAAAATGGTTAATCTCAAAGCCATTGGTTAACTCATTTGGTATTAACTCTAGATATGGAACAACATCTTCAGTTTGAATTGGACGACATAGTTCCCTTATTTGATAAGTTGTGAAAACGTTTTTTTGCCATTTTAGTCTTTTAATTGAGTTTAAATATAACATCACCTGCTGTTTTCATAATTAAATTTAAAAAATTATATAAAAAATAATTTCCAATGTATAATCAAATTTTATTGTTTTAAAAAGTGTATTAAAAAATATGCTCATGTTTTACTTTTATAATTTTTATCTCAAAAATTAATTTATTTTTTTGTCTTGAAACAATTCCTTATTTTAAATAAAAGCTAAAAAGGTTAATTTAATAAATACTTTTAAAATAAATACGTTTAAATAAAAATAGATGTACAAATAAATTATTGTAATATTGTGTTATAAAATTTTTAATTGTCAACTATGTGCATCTTTTATTTTGCCTTATATAATATAACAATTTGCTTAGTAATCATAATTCCTTTCTTAGCAACATTTAGAACCTCTTCTTGTTTCTTATCGTCTGTGGTTAATTTATCTCTTATTTTTGCTTGGCTTATCAGAGAAGACTGATTGAAGCAACGTCATTTTGATTTTAATTTTTTTATTGGATAAAATGACAGTAAATATAACACTTTATGATTTTTGGAATTTTTTATTAAATAAGTCTATTTTTTTATTGTTACAGGAAGAACCTGCAACCCTGTCAACTTTAAACGAAGGAGAGCTGCGAGCACTGTTGGATGAAGCCATCACATATAAATGTCCCAAAGACCGTGAAGGAAAATCCAATCTTTTTAAGGTATAGTTTTGCAAACATAATAGTATTGATTGTGAGTGCCTTTATTTTTTTCAATAATATATCTAGTTTCTTGACAATCACCTAAATGTATTATGACCACATGATTAGGTAGAAATCTTAAATTTACAATTTTATCCTAAATTATTCTGGAAATAATGTTACTACATTCTAAAGTAGATAAAATATACTGTGCTTAGTCATTGCTCTGAATATTATACCTTGAATATAGCAGACACTATTTTAATCTTATTTAAATAACATTAAGAAAAAAATAGTCTTTTTACTTCAAAAATTAATTGTTATAAAACTATAAAAGCAGTTAAAATATTTTGAGTTGAAACTTACAGTGCAAATTAATTTTCAAAATGTAGTTTTGAAACTAAATTTTTTTACTTAAATTTTTATTAATATTAATATCATAAAAAGATAAAATCATTTCTTTTAATTAAACAAGTAATTTTAAATGAAACCTTATTTTTAGACATGATTCACAAGATTAGTAAGCATAACTGATGTTTATACAGTTGAGGTTAGATTTAACATGATGAAATTATGAATTTATATAGAGTCCCATTTATATAAGCCTCCTTGCTTCTATTAACTCTTAAATTGCTTATGGTGCTAGTGACAATGTTAATGTATTATAATTTATATATATAGCATTATATTTGATAAATCAAAAATCATTTGACTAGCGCAGAGTGATCAAATTATATTTAAAACTTATTTCTTGTGAAGAGTACAGAGTAGCACTGAAGATTAAAAATTTTTCAAATAAATTTTAATACTTTATTAAATAAATATTAAAAATGAAATGATTAGCTCTAAATGAAATTGTTTGCTTGCAATTTTAGGTACAGTTACTACTCTGAACTCTTATGATTCTTACTTAGTTTAATTATATAAACAATTATTCTCCTAATTCAGGAGTAGACATAACTATTCATAAGTAAAAGTATTACGTATAAAATATTATAAAAGGTTATTAAAAATTTTTCACTCTATTAATTTTCCTTTTAAGAAAATTAAAGGAGAGAGTACGACCTATTACAGAATATAAATTATTGAAAATTATGCTAATTCTCTGTAACTTTAAAACATTTGACATCTATAGTTGAACAAGCATTACTCACTTTCTTAGGTTACATAAAGCTTCACGTTTCATTAGTCATATTTACCAAGCTTATATTAAATAAGTACAGTAACAAAAGAAAGTGTTTCTAAATTTGCTTTGAAAATGTAGAATAAATGAAATTTAATTTCTTAACAAATTTAATTTGCATATTAAAAGTTACTTGATAAAATTAAACTGTTTATATAATAATACATGATAACCGTAAAACTGGTTTATAAAAAAGAGAGCCATGTACAGGCAAAAATTTTTTTAAACACATGTTCTACTACAATATTTTTACTTTAAGTTAAGGTTTTGTATTATTTTCTGAAAAGTATGAAAAAATGGCTGAAAAAAATCGTTATTACTTCCTTTAACAGATAGTTTAGCTAAAAGTACAGCTTTTGAACGGAGCAGCAAAGTCATTTTTTAATCACTTTCTTGTAGCCGTAAATTCTAAAATTGAACCGCATGATAAAAGCAGATAAAGCGTCTTTATCATTCGCTGAATCTAACTGCAAGAGTTGAAATTCCTTCGAGCAAGAGATCATCCTCGAAGGAGCGTCAACGGCTTGGCTCGTGGAAAAATCGGCAGGAGTTTCTCTCTCGTTGTCCCGGTGTCGCGCTTCCGCGGGGAGGGTTGAAAATTGCGCCACACCAGTCTGACCGTCGGCCTCGCACTTAGGAACTACTTCAAGAAGCGGAAGCCGACGAGAGCGAGGAGGGCGGCCGCTGGACAGTGACGCACGGCGGTGGCGGTGCTCGCTGCATGCCGGGCTCAAATCGCAGCCGACGCCACAAGCGCGACTCGGTCTCGGAGCACCTGACGCACGGCGGCTCCCTGCAGAACCTGGCGCGCGAGCCCGGCTGCAACTCCGAATTCGACAGCGGCTTCGCGTACCTGACCTCCGGCTCCGTGCACACTTACACCGCCTCCGGCAGGCGACGACCCAAGAAGCACTCGGGCCCGAGCGTCTCCGCCAGGCAGCGCGAGGGCGGATCGCTACCCTCCAACGTCAATGCCACGTACTACCACCTCAATAGTTGCGACCTAATTTTCGAAGAGAAACGGAAGGTACTCAGCCACAAAGCATCTCTCTCTCTCTTTATCTCTCTCTTTCTCTCTCTTTCTCTCTCTCTCTCTCTCTCATTCTCTCTCTTAGCTTTTTTGGGGTTGGATTTACTGAAATTCGTTTCGAGAGTTTTGCTTTCTATCGTGCGGTGTTCTGTCGTTGGGCTTAGGTCGATCAATCGAAAAATCTATTGTTTACACTTTTTCGTCAACAGAGAGTTAATTAAATTTACCTTATTCCTATTGTTCTCCACTTTACTATTATTGTTTGAAATACTAATTAATACTTAAATGTACAGAATACAGTGAGCAACAGTATCGATAATTCCACGACTAAATAGATTATCGATCGATATTCCAGGGGAAATATGAAATTGGACTTATTCAAAGAATTTCAGTAGATACTATTCCGAAATAGAATTTCATTCATTTTAAAGAAAGAAGTCTGTAGACGATACGAATTCTGATTCTTAGACTTTGCTGGAAATCAATTTTTGCTTGATAATGTATTAGGCTTAAAGTGCAGGCCAAAAATGCATTTTTTTGTTCACATCAATGCTCCAGTGTGTGTGGCTTTCTATATCTATGTATATATAATTGTATATGTATATTTATAGTCGGTGTATATAGTCTAGATTCTTGTACATTTGTGGAATGTAATGGAGTATGTGTAAGGAACTTTTGGCATGCACTTTTTTAAGACCTGATTTGTAGGACAAACATTGATTTTTATTGAAGTGTTAATAAAAGATGATCTCGTTCTTCATTTTACTGAAAAGTGATTCAAATTCAAATTTTTTGCCTAAACTAAACATTCATTATAAATTCATACTAATGTTACTTGAACTACTAAAAAAAACAGAAACTAAAGAACGCGTTTAATTATGAAACTACGTCATTGACTACTTTTGTACATGACTTTTTTAAAAAATAAATTAAAATTTGTGATACCCTAAATTTGTTTTTCGTAAATGCAATATTTTATCAACAACTATTCTAATAAATCGATTTATGAGAAAACATTCAATCTTTATCAATGTAAATTACGTCATTTTTTATAAAACTTTCTTTTAAAAGTATTAATTATAAACTGTTTTGATAACAAAAATATTAATACATATCTATCATTTCAGAAGCGTTTGTCTGAAGAGAAATCGGTATGCGATTGGACTAATAAAGAAAAATCCAAATCTTTGGATAAACCTTCTTACGATCGTTATCCTAAAAAAGAAGAAAAAGAAAAGGACAAAAAAGAAAGTAAATTAAGTGGTTCATGTGACATTGAAAGTGAATTACGGGACAAACGAAGCAGTAACAGGGGAAAACTTGGAACAAATGAGATGCTCGAGTCAGACAACCCACCTCCAGAATACAATAAACAAGATTGTATGGTGATCGGTCTGGAAGACTTCGAGGTTTGTATTAAGCGAATTTTAAAATCAGAAGATTCGGCTGATTCGACAATATCTATGCAAAATTTCATCGACTTTATATGGTAATACCGCTCGAAAAGACATCCTAGATATAAGTTACAAAAACTTCGAAATCCATTTCGAACGTCCAAAATTTAAAACGACAGCTAAAAAGTTAGGTTCTACCATTATCTAAATCTTATAAGGTGGCCAGGTTTTAGCGATCACTCTGCGTTGCTCAAAAGACTAGAATATAATATTAATATTGAATAAATACTTTAAGATTGTCGCTAGCACAAATGGCTTATATAGTTTATTGAAATTATAGACCTAATTACACTGATGCAAATTATGCAAAATTACATTACATACTTATCTTAACTATATGTATAGCAGTAGCGTTTTGGTTTGTTTTTAACTTATTTTATTTGATTAATGAATTTGTTTTAGCATATTTAATTGTGTTTTAAAAACTTTTTAACCCAGTTTTTTTATGTACTTAACAAATGATTTTGCTTTTCAATACACCTTACATATTTTTCATTATTAAAAACTAATTTTTCTGTTTTTCCATAAATTATGTTAACATAAAAATTGGAAATTTCTATTTAAAAATTAGATTTTTAGAACACATATTTCATTGAATTTTTAATTGAATTATGTTTATTGAAAGTATCATTTTTCTTTTTAATTTTTATTAACTTATTACAATAAATTCTACGTTTTTATTTTAGAAAAGCTCCTAACGGTATAAGAAAAAATATTTACTACTTTAATGTTATAGTACTAATCGGGTTTGCAGTTAGCTTTGCTTGAAAGATATATAAAAATTCAATTACAAATGTAAAATTTAAAAATTCTTGAACTAAGATTAAACATAGAATACTGCGTTTTAAATAAAGTTTACAAAACAAACAATTGATTGTTCAAAGCAATATTTTTAACTTTGGCTATCATGCAACTTTAAAGTGTTATTTTAAAACAAGAATTAATAATAACCATCGATTCTATCCGATAAAGATCTGCACTGAAAATAATAAATGATCTGTTTTATATGATTTTGCAGGCAAGTGTTATAAGTGAGCGAAATGCTACAGCCGCGCTCGGAGGTGTTCAAAGGCCTCGCTCACTGGACGCAGAGGATGACGAAGGAACTGAAATGAAAGTTATTGACCACCGCCGGCCGGTACAGTTCATAACGCGCGCAACTTTCGAGGTACCTCAGACCCCTGTCGATTCGACCATTGAATTCCCCAACTTTCGCGAGCACACCACTAAACTGGAGAAGTCAAAGATCAATGTTAATGGAACGGAAGGGACCAGTTCGCTTCCCTTTCCGCCTTACAACAACGTAAAATGTGTCATGAGTGGACCCTCGAGTGTTTACTCGGTGATGTCCTGGCCGACACCTAACATTTCTATGGGTAAGCTACTCGTTTAGCTCTCCAATTTAAGGTTGTACACTTGTGATTAATCATGCTACTTACATAATTAAAAATTTCATTAGCTCAAGCGTTCATTTACATTCGTCATCAAAGTTATTGCTTTTATCCAAGAAGGTGAAATAAATATTTTAAATAATTTTTTTAAACTTAGCTTTCAAAATCTTTAGGTGTAAAATCATTAACATATTTTTACATACAGCATATTTTTCATTCGATATCCCAGGTGTGTACCCTTAAAAGAATAAAATGTAAATTATATGCGATATTTAATCTTGTAGAAGCAGTTTCTAGGCTAACAGCGCAACATATTGCTGGAAAAGAGTCATCCTTATCTGGAGAGAAAAAGTCGCTTGATGAAAACGGCAACGCCGTTCAAGGCTACAACGGAGAGCGAAAAAAGCCTCGTCGGAAGAATGCCCAAGAACCAAACGTTATAGTATACCAGGCTGAGAACGTAAAGGGTCACAGAGACGACGACATCGACAGCTTATTAAGCTTCATTGAGAATAAGGAGTGTAAAAGCAAAAAGGGCAAAACTAGTAACTCTGTTAAGGTCAAAGCTGCATCCAACACGAAATCGAGATCTCGGGATAATAAAGATATTAAGAGGGAACAAATACCTACGAAATTACAGAAATCAAACTCTTTGGAAGAAATTTCAAAAACTAAGCTTGAAGATCTTACTACCGAAAAAAGTACAGCTTCCAGTGGATCCAGTAGCATTTCCAGTCAACATGGTAAACAAATAAACAAAATTATTAAATAATATGTAATGAATATTTTTTAAAAGCTAATGTAAAATTTTAAATTTAATTTTAACTATTTTTGTTTTTTAGTTCCCTAAAATGTTAATAGAAAATATATAAATAATTTTTCTTTCTGTTGCATAGGTTCAATTAATGTAGCTTTGCGTCGTGCAAAGCAGCGAAGTACTGGCGACGCAACTGCAGTTGATTCTCGCGGCGATCGCAGATCTTGGGGTACCGAAGAGGGACAGTCAATTTACTGCAATGACACTGGCGACGATTACAGCAGTCGTCGTAATTCCGTGAAAAAAGGCAACACAGAAGTCGAAGCGGAAACAGAGTTTCACGTCGTCACCAACAAAAAGAAAAAGACAAAGAAACAGCGTAGGAGCTCTAGTGGTGGTAGAGCACAAAATCTGTCTGGATCTGGTTC
The DNA here is from genome assembly GCA_035582975.1 of Ormyrus labotus. NCBI lineage: Eukaryota > Metazoa > Arthropoda > Insecta > Hymenoptera > Ormyridae > Ormyrus > Ormyrus labotus. Next base: position 16,267,302 of record JAWWEO010000021.1, on the reverse strand, counting down.
GTACTTGCAACGAAGTAGAGGTTTCACTAACGATTATAGAACACCTTTATCTCCGGAATTGAGACGAAAATCTGCCAGCAGTATGCCACCAAGGTATTACTAATATTATTTTAAGATATTCAAAATAAGTTTAATTTAATAAGAAAACATTAACTAATTGAATGTCTTAATTTTTAGTGACAAATCTGATAGCAGTGATTTGGATTCAGTTCATTCACTGCCCGTTACATCAAATTCATCAAAACATAACTCGTCAAAGACTGCTAACTCATCGAATACACCTCAGGCAAGCTACGCCGAGATTGCGCGGATGGCTTCATTAAACGTGTCAGCAACTCCTGTTCAGAACATATCGAATTTGATGCCGAGCATGATGAATACTGCTACATGGCCTAGTGTCGTATGCCCAAAGAGTAATGCAGAAATTGATAAGCTTCCAAACGATTATTATCCGAGTTTGGACGAATTGCAGCATTCGGACAGAAAAGCGCGTCAACATAACTTTTCTCAACAAGGAGCAAGCACCAGTCTGGACAAACCACCGTCACCAACGATGAATAAAACTAAGAATTCTTCCGAAAGCAAAAAAGCAGAAGCGCAAGAAGAAACGTTGAATAAAGTAGCAAAGTATGTGCAAGATATAGAGAAAATGCAACAGAGTCAATTGCAACAAGAAAGTAAACAGTCAAACAATTCTAGTCCAAATTCAAATGATACAACCCCGACTAATCCACTGCCTCCGAAGTTATCTGAACCGCTGCCAAACTTTTCTTCTGCCTCCGAAACAGAAAATAATGGCAACAGTGAAAATAACAAAGATTTAAGTGCCAATCCGAAGAATAATGGCACCAGAATACGCAAGAATAATAGCTCAAGTAGTCGAGAGTATCTTACTACTCAGTCCCAAGCCGATGAATTGCATGATGTTAAGAAAGTTCAAAATTCTCAGCTAGAGGACTTGAAAACTACCAACAATCCTAGTCACTCAGTGCAGGATGATAAAGATGCAAAGAAAATTACGTGTACGCATAATATAACTTCAGCATCAACTGAAAACACTGATTCATCTAAAACGAGGTTAACCAATAATGTGAAGCCAGTTCAGCAGTTCCGACCCGTTGTAGATAATGAGACTATACGTGTAAATAAAACTGAGAGACTTCCAAAAGTTCAAATGGATCAGCAGCAAGTTAATTCTAAAGATTCCTCAAAAGTATGTTATCATCATCAGGTAACGATATTTACATACTAGTAAATATAATTTTTTTAAATCATGAATTTAATTTTTGTTCCTATTTTGAAATAATGATTTTTTATTAAGATATTCTAATCCTAACAGATATTAGTTAATAAATGAATTTTGTTTTTCAGATTCCAAACTCTCGGCAAGAAAAACCAGTTGAAGACTTTGAGGTTAAAAAATCAAAGTATTTACATTCTGGAAATAAATCCGAAAAAGAACCAAAAGTCAACGAGTTGCAGGCGACAAACAAACTTAGTTTACCAGTACCATCTGCAGCTCCAGGAGTTGTCTTTAGACCTGCGGTAATACTTTTAGATGAAAGTGTTGCTGACCAAGCTCGAAATGCAGAATCGGAATTCAGTGAACTCACATTTGGATTCGAAGTCAACGAACAACTTTTGCTCTCAGAAGAAGAAGAAGAGGAAGAAGAGACCCCAACGGCCAGTCCAGATTTGTCTCGTTTCTCGAATTCGCCACCGAATTTCAGACAACCTCCAATGTTTGATAAACATGTCAGATGCGATAAATTCCCTCCGAATTTTCCTATGAATCCGTATATATCTATGCATCCGATTCCTCCGCATCCAGTGTTGGTTCAGGCAATGTCCTACATGGGCTGTCAAATGAGATTCCAAGCACCATATTTAGTACAGCATCCGCCACCGCCAGTCATTGAGAAGTGTCGGAATCAACCAAAGGAAGACTTCTCTTCACGATTCATTGCCCCTGATGAAAGTCACGTACAAAAATTTAATCACGACAAGATTGTTTCATTTGTTGGATTAGGTATGTCAATGAAAAATGATTTATCATTAATTTAGGTTAAATATGTTCTTTTTTTTGAAAAAAAAAAGTTGCATTTTTTAATTTAAATGTTTTTGGATGATTTTAAGTAATGTTTTGTTATTTTTTTCTTGCTTTCATGATAATTACAAAACAGCTTGGGACGACGTGATGCGAGAAACGGAGTCTGCTTCGTCAAGTCGTGTGCAGTACTATAATGGACAGTGAGGCAAATTTAACAAACATATTACACATATATACAATTCACACAAATACACATACATGCATATATTTCTACATACATTTATTCATAATGAAAAAACTGCCTTTTTTGTCACGCATCTGACCTCAGTGCTCGATTAGTGTAGGTGCGACAGTTTTGTCTGAACTTTGTGAAGTGAACCGGGAATAATAGCGCAGTTGAACTGCGTGCGAAATATAAACGAAAAAACTTATTACAGGAAACAGTCAGATAGAAGAATATATTGATTTAAAGAGTGAAAATAAAACGTTCAAGCAACGAAGCCAAGTGGCGCAATCTAGTGCCTCAGGAGGTAGTAAAGTGTATATATGCGTGTTAACACGGTAGAAAGTGCATGCAAGTAAAAACAAAATAAAAGAAAAGTGGGAAACTTAAAACCCTCGTAAAAAATGTACAGTGTCTCGCGGCAAAAAGCGAAACATCCCTAATATATACGTAGGGTTCATACGTCAGTCACTTCTATTTATCGAAAGTATAGAGACATTTGCAAATCGATATTGTCGAAATCAAAAGTTTGGAACTTTATAGCGTCGTATAGAAAATGAGAAAGGTCGTCAGATACCTTTTTACGTATAGACACACAATGCGAATGTATATACTTTAATAAGTTTCCCTCTGAGAGGGAAAAAGACTACCAAACCGTGGATGAGCTTAGAAGTGAAATTAAATGTGTTGTGGTTCTCGCGTTGTAAGAGGGATCCATATGTGCATTACGATATTGCAAGAAGTGATTCTTTTTGCTATACAGAGCCAAAATGACTATCACGGATGACCATAACACAAAGACAGTGCAAGTATCTCTTAAATACTTCCTAAAAAATTAAAAGACTATTTCAACAATCGTTTTTTCGTGCATTGATCGAGTTCTGTGAAAAACGAAAAATGATTTTTGAAGCGCTACATAAAAAAAAATTTAGTTCGAAGTGTGCAACTACCGCAAAAAATAAAAGAGAGCGAGCGATAAAGCGAGAACGAAAGCTATATAAAAAATTGTGAGAAAAATAGTGTGTACGAAAAAACGTTAAATTTTTACACAAACTCGCTTATTTAATAAATATAAATAATAATTAACTTTTAAGTACGCGTAAATGGTAACGGATAATATGTGCTTGTGATTGACTACTTGAGGAGAGAAATCACTTTAGAAATCGTTGCGCTAGTTAGTTTTTTTTTTTTGTTTTGTAAGGAGATTGCTGTTCGAAGGTTCGCTTGGTGAAATTACTCAATGAGTCCGTATCTCTTGGAATGCATAGTCTGTAAATATATAAATATATTTATCTATAAGGGAGATGGAAAGACTATTTGTAGAAAGAAAAGGAGCTTATTTCCTTCCTATTTCACTGTAATATAAAATAAAAAATGGGAAACTTTGAGTATTACGAGTGAGAATCGTCAAAAAGCAGCAAAAATATTGTGCACATATGGGCATCTTTCGTTGCTTTAAATGTATTCATTCAATATATTTTTCGCCATTTTATACCAATTTCTATAATTTTCATTATAGTTAATACATATGAAGACAATACGAATTTTCCATTGGCTGCTACGTGATTTAATGCAGCTTTGTATTTTTTTATTCATTAAAATAATGATACAGCGTTCGTACGAATATCATCAGTGATATATTTAATAAATAATAATATTAATATTACCAAAATATTAAAAATTTTATTTTTAAATAAAAGGTTTCCTCTACTTATTTAAGTTATTTAAGGGTTATTATAAAATAATTATTTATTATCATTTCAAATAATTGAATACCTTGTTTCATTTTTTTCTATATAAAAAAAAATAAAGATAATACAGCAGTTTTTGTGCCTGTTAATTATCTATGAAAATACGATATTTGTAATTGAATTTGAAAAGCTCTTGCAACATAAATAATTGAGTTATTATTAACATCAACAAAGTTTTTATTAATGTCTATTTACATTCTGTTAAAATATTTTCTTAATCCGATATTTATACCGAATGAAAAATTGTGGTTGCGAAAGATGCCTATAAAAAGATCAAAGCAGAGTTAACATACAATACGGGTACATCAAGTTTAAGGATTCCCCATTGTGCCATGTAAGTTATTGTTATAGTAAGCAATCACGTCGAGGCATGAAGATTCATCACAAACGAAGTAAAGGTGAACTTTAAATGAGATGAATTTAGTACGTAATATCAACTGCCTCGTCGATGATTACTTCTATATTTTCTTTATTCTCACTAAGCTTTCTATTTTTTAAAAATATTTATTACTTGATTCCCGAATGATGACTATATGATAAGAGTAAATTTAAGAAGACCAAATCGCCTTAATATTTTCAAAAGGTTAATTTTTTCTGTTGCGAATCGTGAGAACGTAATAGTTTAAAAAGTCTTTCAAAGGAATTTTTGGTAGATCCAAATTTTTTATACAGATGCTTAAAATTCATCATATTTAAAAATGATAAAAATTATTTTTGAAAAGTATTTCATTAAATTTGTATTGCAGTACAGAATATAATACGGACAATTTTTTGACCTTTTCAAAATTATCCGATTTACATATTTTTCAAAGAAAACGCGTTTTAAAATATATTATTTCATGATTACAATGGAAGCTTTTAAAAGTAATCGAAAATATTTCATTTTCGCAAATACAACTTATTTTTGAGAAAGGTCGCTAAAATTATAATTATTACAAATCAAAAAGTTTTAATTTCAAAAATTGGAGCTAAAAGCAGTAAGTTGAAGAGGCATAAATGAAATTGAATTTAAAACATGTGAAATTTATTTCTAAAAGATAGAGCGTTGTTTTCATAGTATAGAAAAATTATTTCTTCCGCTGATCCGAGGATACAATATAAAGCAGTTGATAGATAGTATTCGAATCGCTTTTAGGATTTGAATTTACTGTTTCAAATTAGATGAATGAAAGTCAAGCTAAAAATTATCATTTGGCGAAGTTCTTCGAACAGCAATTTTTATGCGTCAAAGAATGTCCATCGGTGAGGAAAAATTCAAAAAGGAATAAAGTAATGACGCTCTATCGAGTGTCGCTTTATCGTGGAATGTATGCTTTACCCATAAAGATGAAAACGTGATTGCGTATCACATTTTTAGTATTAAGCGCTAATCCATTGCTAATTCATTATATCTATTAATCTTTCTTCGACTTACCCTTTTTGTTGAATATTCTTTCAAAACGATGTACGTGAAATTTGTTAAGTAGAAGAAAGCTCTTTGTTGTTGTTTTCCCCCTTTTTCTTTCATTTTTTTTCTTTGTTGTCGAAAAAATGAACTGTAAGAAGTGAGAACGAAAAACACGCACTATACGTTTATTGAAACCGTTTTTTATTAACAATTTGTTTAATAAGCGTCAAAAAAATTCGGTATTCTTTTTCTTTTACGCGCTTTTTTTAAAAAAAAAACTAAGTTACTATTGTATTTGAAGTGTTCAAAATCTGCATTTTATCGTATCTTTGTGATTAAATTTTTGAAACAGAAAACTTATATTGTGTTAAAGTTATAAAAATATACATATAATATATAAAAATAAAGTTCATAGTTGCTTTATGCAAGCAATTCTGTTATTTTATTTTAAATAGAATTTTGTAATCTCGTTCGAAGTATAAGAACTTATACCTAGTAAAATTTTGAAACGTGAATAAATTCATAAGTAAACTCATTTTCATTGTTAGACACGCAATTAAAGCTATGAATTTTGTTAGATTATTCAAGCCAGTAATAAGAAATTTTGAAGCATAAATATATTTTTGGTATTAAGTTCCCACGTCTGAAAAAATTTGTCTACTATTACAAGAATTACGTCGAGTAAATTGTCGTTACATATTATTATAATATTTTTACTCTGCGCAATATCTTTCAAAATTACAAATTTAAATATTGAATCAGCTTAATAAGAGACAAAAATGCAATCATGAAATATTTAGATTTACAAAATTAGACTCATTTTTATAATTTTATTTATAATAATCGATCTCATTGCATCATCAATTTAAAGTACTTAGAATCTCGAGAAGAAAAAGATTTCATTTTACAGTTTGATCGCTTTTTTTTCTAACGGGCAAGTTACAAAGAATGTTTTCCTGCAATTTAATAAAAAGCCATAAAACCTGAACCTACATTTAACAAAATAAATAATTACAAGATTCACGGATAGTTACTTTTTTAGCAGTAAATGAGAAATCTTTCCTTCGGCGCACGTCATTTTATTTTCACAAGGAAGACTTGTGCATTTCATCGAGAGATTTTCGTGCTTCGATATAAAATTTGTTCTTTTTTATAATTGGCTTAGAAAAAAAAATTTTAAAATAAAAAAAATAAGATTTTATTTGCATGAAATTCAAAAATTTTGGCCGACAGTTCGCGATAAGCTTAAAGCTGATACTGTTGCTTTTTTGTAAATGTGATTTTTAGTGACGAGACTAGATTGATATTAATTAATTATTAATAATTTAAATAATTTCATTATCATTTCAAAATATTTCTTCATTAACATTTTCATTGGCGGAAAAAGTTCTTGTCAGAACAAAATTATATCTGCATCTAATTTTGTGGGTATCAAAATAAACATAGTATTTATTTCTTTTTTATATTTATGTTAGCGTGAGATTCTAAATTTTCATTAATCAAAAAAACTATTAATTAAAATGAAATTATGAATTTAATTTCCATCCGAAAGGACTGAAAAGAACACACATCTCTCTCGATTGAAGACTGTTAAAAAAAAGAAGATAATTCCAAGTAAATGTCAAAAGAAAAGCGTGGTAAAAATGAGAAAGAAAAAAGTGAATGCAACTCGACGATCCCAGCGTTTAACCTTGTAAAGCTGTATAATTTGTTATTCGGTGTTGAACACTTTTTCCATACTGTGTATATAAATATATACGTATAAACGCGCATTATGAACGATCAATGTCAAATGAAAACAAAGGAACCTATTCGACTATTATTAAAAGCTGACATTATACGTATGCATAAACATGCAACTCAACGTGTTTACGTGCACGTATAATTCATACTATATATACATAATTGCAGTTGATCGAAGAAACGTGCGAGTGCGTGCCTGATGAAAAATAAAAAAAATGAATCATTACATGTCAAGTATGTGTAAGTGTGCGAATCATATGTACAGATTATTATTATCATTATTATATGTGCATAAATAAGTGGCTGTAACGCCCGATCGTACGTGAAAATCATATGGACGGAGCGAGCGAGTGCGTGAATTCGATGTGCGAGAGTGTGAGAGATAGAGAGAAAAAGGGGAGAGAGACGAGGAACACGAAAGGATTATCGTTGCCAACCTTTAGTATGTTGCCAAAGTCCCTTTGTGGGTTGAAAGAAGCTGGCGTATTCGCGGGCAATCGAAACTCTTGTGCCCGAGCTCGATTTATTATTTTTTTCTTTTTTTTTCGTTCTATTGGAGCGTAAGCACTTGTCACTCATTCGCGCTTCGTGTTTTTAGAGTTAAGATTTAGTGTATTCCAAATGCGTTAACGAAATCTTAAGAAATACTAAATTAATTAAACTAAAAGATTATTATTTATTTGCTCCGAAAAAAACGATGGATAAGATTCCAAAAGCTTTATTTTTTAGTAACGTTTATTTATTTACCATTTTCTATTTTTTATGAAAAAAAAATGTTTAGTTTAACGCCAAATTTGAAATTATTATTTTTATTTTGTTGTATGAAATTTGTGCGTAGAAAATAAAGAGGGAATTTTCGAAAACAGTTTTTTTCGTGAGTGCGCATTATTACAATTAAGAATAATTTTATTATTCATGTTTATTTTGTAAAATAAGATCGTATACTTAAGTTGTTTTAATTTACTTGTTTGTTGTAATAAGTTACAACGTTCGTACCAATTTCGTTGGTGCATTATCCCTTATGCAGTCAGTAGAAACTTTTTCTCTCGAAATTCTTTTTTTGTATTAGAAATTAAAAACACATTTATGGCATCATGCTAGTTAGGATTCATCGACGAAGAGCAAGCTGCGCAAGAGTTTCTCGCGATGCTTTTACGCGCTTCTTGAGGGAGCTACATTTCTGGAATCGGAAAATTCAACAAGCAGAGAATATGAAGCAAAAAAAATTGAAGCCTAAAAACGTTGTGCGAACTGTCAACGAAAATAAAACGCCAGTTATTTATTTTTTCGTATGCCTTTTTGTCTTTTCGTGTCTCGTTTAAATGACGTTTTTTGTCGAGAACGCAATAAACGACGTCCAATAAGGTAGCTCCCGGCCGTCGCTAACTACTTTGTTATATTAATCTTTAAACGAAATCTAATAAAATGGAAAAAATATATAAAAACTCCGATTTGTGCAAAGCTAACGAGAACAAAAAATCACTGATTCAGACCACATATACTTGTAAACTATTGTGCAAAATAAATAAGGTGGTTTTTTGAGCGAAAAAGGAAACAGAACAAAAAAATCATAAAAAATACAATAAGGAAAAACAGAAAATACGTTTTAATCTTAAAACTACAAAAGTAGAAAATAATGAAAGAGAGAGACATTTCTTCTTATGTGTATGACGAATGAGCGATATTAAAGGGTTTAAAAAAGTAAATAAAAAGTAGTGTCGCTATATTGGCCTTTAACGCTATATTTTATCTGCGACTCATTCAAGCTTTGCGTACGGTACTGTGATATGTCGCTGTTAATTCACTTTTGTTTGCACACGTTCAAATGAAGCCACTCTCATGTTGGAAAATGCAGCGCTTGTTAACTACAATTAATGAAAAAAAGATGGTGTGACACAAACAAGTGTACATGGGGAAGCAAGAGCTAAATATGTATAATGAATGATAGTGTGTACGAAAGTAAACGAATGCGAGAAAGTAAGAGCGAGAGAGGAAAGAAATGATGGAAAGAGTGGAATGAGACAGGACGGGAGTGATAGCTAGAGGTAGGTCGGAAAGAGGAATACAAACAGCAGAAAATAACGAAACGCCGAAGGATCGTGCGAGTAATCAGGCTAAAATCTTTCTATCGGAATCGATCGATAACAAACTATTCATCCAGAAGAAAAATAAAACGACGACGATGAAGATTTTCCTCCTCGTCATGTTCGATGCGCCAGAGCAATTCCTATGTTCGTGCGTTCCATATCTGCGAAAGTTAAATAAAAGAGGAATAATGTTCTCAACAAATATTTTGTATTGCTTGTCTTTGTCATTATTTTATCTATCCCTCATAAAAACCTTATATATTTTGTATTTTACTGCAAGAAATTTGACTTGTGTTTAACGAGATTAGTCTTCAAGATCTTATTACAATTTTTTCTTATTACAACGTTTTCTAATCATTCTTTAAAATATTAGACATGGAATTAAATTTAACGTTTATTATAATATGTTTTAAACTCTACACTGTAGAAATGTATTTATTAAGAGAGGAAACGAGGCGTCGCGAAAAACGCGCTGCTGGATTTTTACATAAACAATTAAGTATAACTTTATTGTCATAAATTATTTTGCAATTTCTCACGATAAATTTATAGGTAAATATATAAAGAACAAAATAAGCTTAGACATATTGAAATTCTAATTAATAAACAATAAAGATAAAAAACAAAAATTTTTACTGTCTCAAACCACGTTTTTATTTTCATAAGCAATATTTCGATTTACACTATAAACAAATAAGTTTTCAATCTTTTTTCTTGTATACAAAGTACTTTCATTTTACATATATTGCAATTTAAATTGTCAGATTTAAATTACTTAAAGATCCAAACTTTCCTCTAAATCCTTAATTTTGACACGACAACCTTCTTTAATTTTCCTAATTGAACATCGCATTCATTCAAAAATTCAACGATTTTTCTGTAAATTGTTTTAGTGGTAAATATGATTGTGTAATTTGGTATAAATAATTTCCTACCCGTTATTATTTTTGAAGGTATTATTGTAATAATATTTACGAAGATTGTCGGGTTCTATTTCATGAAGTAAAAAGATCTGTGTATGTTTGACATTTCAAAGCTGCAAATCTTTTTTTCTGTAATTCACTGTATTTACAAAGTTTCCACAGACTTTCTATTTCAAGTCCTGTCTTAATTTCATAGTTGGCAAAATTCTCATTTCTATTTTCGACATATCTCTTAATCTCTGTATTCAGCTATAAAAATAAAAATAAAATTTTTTACATATACATTTTTTATAAAATATAAAGAATATTACATATTTCTACTAATTTTAACTTTTAACTCAACCGTATGTACTGCTGTGATGTGACCAGAATATTGTTCAAGAAATGCTTTCCGAATATTTATTGGTTCTTCAACGTTGGCTTCAAAATTGTCTAATTAGTTTGTAGAGTGTCGGACCTTTAACCAGAAGGACTCTGGTTCGATCCCGACCTCCGCCGAAAACTGACATTGGGACACCAC
>JAWWEO010000021.1:16246065-16256518 GCA_035582975.1 Ormyrus labotus | reverse complement strand
CAAGTGCAACAATGCAGAGCCGTATAAGACTCGAAAAGAGGACTTGGGTAGGCTGTAAATATAATAAAAAAAAAAAACGTTCTTTTAATTTGTCTCTTAAATCTCTTAATTTTGTCATGTTACTTCATGAAAAAACAAAATTCCTTTGATCATAAAAAACCATTCTTTTAAAATCTGATTTTGGATTAATCGGAATATTTAAAATGAATCGTAGCGATAATACCCGACACGAATATATTTTCGCCCTCGCCGCTCGCCCCCTCGGTATGAATAATCGCTGTGACGGTCACAATTCGTAATTCGAGATTATATAGTTTGAGCTCAGCCAAGAGCCAATCAAAATTGAATTTTTTCAATATGGCCGCCATGTAAGCAATGAGAATACCACGTGCATTGATTAATAGTAAACAAATACACGTCAATTTTATTTTGGTTATTAAAAATGAAGTCACACGCACGATTTTTAAAAGGTAAAATAATTTATTGTTTAAAATTTTTCTATATTTCTGTTTTACTTATTAAGCTCTACGTATGAAGATTAATTAAGTATGTTAGGTTATGTTTTTATGTTTACTTAAGGTTTCATTATCAAAATTTCTTTTACTATGAGTAAAGTGTACTAATTAATTTGATTTTAATAGATGATGAGACAAGTGATGATGACAATGAGATTAGTATAGAAAGTGACAGTGATGATAACTTCAGTGACAGTGAAGTCTCTTCCTCTGATTCTGAGAATGACAATAATACTAAAGTTGTTAATGCAGATGTAGGTGCAGGTTCTTCTGGTTCATCAGGTATAAATTTTGATTTATGACAGTTTTTGTCTATAAAATAAGAACATTCTTCTTACTGAAGAATCTTTTAGAGATAAATTTTGAAACAGACACTATTATTTTTTATTGCAAATTAGGAGCAGGACCATCTTCTAGCAAAAATGAAGAAAGTAAAGAAGCTGAAAATGAAGAAGTGGAAGAAGAAGAAGATGAAGTTATAAAAGCTATTTTAAAATCTCAAGAAATTCATAGGGATCATCCACCAACTATAACTCTTGAAGATACTTTATCAGATATTTGTTTTCATCCGACAAATGACATTATAGCTTTAGCTAGTCTTACTGGAGATGTACTAATGTAAATAATGAATAATTTATTTTTAATAAAGCTTTAATCTGATAAATTAATATCAATTTTTAATATCACAGGTACAAATATAATAATGATGAAACTCAACTTACATCAACATTAGAATTGCACAGTAAAGCTTGCAGGAAAATTGAATTTAACGAAGATGGAAGCATTTTATATTCTGCTGGAAAAGATAAGGCAATTATGTTAAGTGATGTTGAAACGGAAAAATTAACTAGAATATTTGAAGATGCACATGAGTAAGAATTTATAAGTAAATAATTGCTATTTGAAAGTTTTTTAATTTTAATATAAATTTTTAGGCAACCAATTTATTCTATGACTTTAATAGACAAAAATCTTTTCGCTACTGGGGATGATGAAGGAACTGTAAAATGTACTAATTTCTGTTTACTTATGTTAATTTTGTCATATTAATCTTTATTGAAAAATTAAAAAATTAATAGCCATTTCATTTAAATATTTTTTATACAGTATGGGATATTAGGCAACCGACTAGTACTCCAATATTTTCATTGAAGGAAATGGAAGATTTTGTAAGCTCTATGGTAACAAATGAAGATAAAAAATACTTAGTATGTGCTAGTGGAGATGGTACTCTTACAACTTTAAATCTAAGAGGCAAAAAAATGCATGTGCGGGTAAGTTATTTCAAATTAGTTAATTATTTGATTAGTTTTTTATAATAAATACTATATTGAATATTTTAGACTGAAGACTACCCTGAAGAATTAACGAGTTTAGGGTTATTTAAATATGGAAAAAAAATTGCAGCAGGTGGGAGCAAAGGTACCTTATACCTCTATAATTGGGGAGAATTTGGTCTACATTCAGATGAAGTTCCAAGTTTAACAAAAAAGTCTATAAACTGTATGATTCCAATCACTGAAACTATAGTTGTTACTGGTGGCGAAGATAAAGTTTTAAGGTATTAAAATATGTTTCAATTTTAACAAAATCATTAAAAAATAAAAATATAAATCATTGATTTCTTACAGAGCTACTAGTTTATTCCCAAATCGAAGACTTGGAATCGTAGGTCAGCATGATTTATCAGTAGAATGCCTTGATATTTGTAATGATGGTACGATTATAGCTTCATATTCATACGACAACACCGTCAAATTTTGGAATATAAGTTATTTTGAAACATTAAATGTTTCACAACCTATTAAAGGTGGAAAGCAAAAACAGTTAAAGCATAATTTACCTAGCAGTAAATTAAATAATGTAACAGATTTCTTTGCGGATCTTTAATTCTTGTAAATTATTATAAATAACGCTTAAGTGTTTACCTTCATAAGTTTTTATTACATAAAGTAAGGTTTCCAGAATTAAAAACAAAATAAATAATTTTTTAAGTTCACAACAGTATTAATCATGATTTATTACATATATATTTTTCATACAAGAAGTACGAACTACGCATTGTGTATATATAAAATGTTCGATAGTACAATATATGGAAGTTTCATAAATGTATTTACATGATAGATTCGCATAACAAATTTCTATTATAAAAAAACCATAAAAATAATTATTTCCTTAATATTATAGGGTAATACTTTTTAGTATTATACTGAAAATTACGTAAAAAAAGAAATACGTCATTTTTTTGATCTTTCCATTACGTGTAAGAGTCGTACACATTAAATTGCATACAGACATCCTTATCTAATAACAAAATCTAAATAATCTAATTAATTAAATTATGTAAAATTATCTCAAATTAGTATTCTTATGAAATTGCACAGCATGCAATTCGGAGACAAGCTTTTTTAAACCTTTTAGCAAAATGTGTAAAAGATACAAAAATTGCATATTTTTAAATTAAATTATTTTATAAACCACGACCCGCCTATAAAAAATTATTTAAATATATTTGGTAAAATTAAATTACACTAATTATTGTACCATGCATGTAATGAATTGAGAAATACAGAAAATATGTCTAAAAAAAGATACAAGAACTAAGTTCAATATGATAAATACAGATAAAAATATGTTATGTCCCGTAAGGATTAATATAGATATATTTTGCACTAACTCAAAACTTTTCTCTAATTTTGGCAAATAAGGTTTATCGATTGAGAATGTTCGGAAATCGAGTAGTTTTAAATGATTTATGGATGATTTACTTGTCGTAAATATTCAGGGGCATGGTAGTGTTGTTGCACATGAGCTAGTGATGGATGAATAGGTGGAGGGAAACACCTAACGTGCTCTACGCTGGAAGCATCACTGTCGCCACTCTTCAGGTACTTGTTCAAAACAGCGAAGATTTGTGAGTTTAAAACTTGAAAACGTCTGATTCTATCTACCATTCGTTTTAAATGCTGCAAATCATTCAAGAATTATATTAAAAATTCTTTGTCATAATATATATAAAACTATATACATACAATTCCTTTGACATTCTCATCTTTTCCATCCACTCGTTGTACTCGTAATATGTGGTAGCAAAAATCTAAAGCTTCAAATCTTCGCTGTTGCCCCAGAAGGACAATCATTGCGCATCCAGCCCAATGTAAGCCTTCGCCAAACAATTCTCTAAAATTTTAAATTTTTTATAAGAAGTTATGAAATAATAAAAAATTTAACATTTAACGTTTTTGTTATGATAGGATAAAATAAGATTTTACTGTATACGAAGAATTTATACTTACTCGACTGTAAATTCGGTGTCTCCTACTGGAATGCAATAAACAAATTGAAGAGCACTCCATAATCTGTGGAACTCGGTACATTCGTCGATATTCATTACTCCATTAGCAGGCGGTGGACCTACCCAAATGGGATCGTCCAAGAAGCTTCGTAATCTACTCAATACGACCTCAAATATTGATAAGCCACAGCAAAGCCTTTCACGTGTTAGTAAATCACCTTCTCTAGCTATCATTGCTTGCTAAATTGGTAAAGAAAATCGATAAGAATTACATTATTTTCACAGAAAGCATGAGTGACTTTTAATAAATATTTTAACGACATTAATGACAGTTTTTTCTTTTACAATTTTAGAGATTGATGGCTTTACTCTAACTGCACTTGCAAGTTAGAGTAGAAGTTTTCCCAATCCCAAAAAAATTAACGTAAACTAAACAAAAGTTTAATGTTTTAATTTTGCATTTAATTCAAGCTAGTCCCTTTGAAATTATATAAGTAATTTTTAACTTACTTTTGCTGTTCCAAGTTTATCAACATTAGGCACGATTTGAAGAGCTGCATATTTTGCTTCCAATCTCTTTTGTTTTGTTTCAGGTTTTTCACCCTCTAAAAGAAAAATCAAAATTTATGATAAAATGTTTGTATCAGATTTCAGAAAATTTATAATCTGTTTACCTTTGCAATAAGGTCTTGGAAGAATATTTTGGAAGGGAGCTGCATGCATCAAATCACATACTTCCTCTTGCGAAAGAGCTTGCTCCATCAATAAACAAAATAGAATTGTATTGCCAAATTCTCGGAAGTTGTGGAATAATTCAGTTTTGGCATCTGGATACTGTACAATATCATTAAGCTGGGCATGGTAGTACCCCAAAACTCCTGGCGAGCCGTAATCATATCTTGGCAATTTGCAAACTTTTGGCATAGCTTCCATTAGAGTTTTCGTAAATTGTAACAGACTGCCTTGGATAAGAGACTTAACTATTTTAAGAAGTTCTTCCATTACCACAGCTATGCCTTGGTAGCCCAAAAGCTTACACATTGTGCGGAAGTGGTAGGGTCCAACGAAACCCGAGTATTGTCCGTATTGCGTGCTGTATGCTAGATTTAATTGCTTGCTACCCCACAAATAGTGGTGAGACATTTGAGGAGGTTTGTCACGGTGGACTGGTTGTACAAATTGTAATCCCCGGCATTTTACGAATCTAATCAGAAATTTTGGTAAAAAATTAGAATAATTTTTTGAGAAAATATAAATTTTCAACATGGTTAATATATATTGTACCTATTTGTAGCAGCATTATAGCAATAATTTGGTAAAAAGTCATAATTGAGCTCCCAGAAGACGTGTAATGTAATGCGACCGTATGGTGCTAAAACATTATGATTTGCTTCTCTGAACATCGCATCATATTCATCTAATGCTAGCCATTTGCTCAGCAGCTTATGCGTTAAACGATTGACTTGCAATAACCCTTCTAATTCCTGTGAAACAAAATCAATATTATATAGTTGCTATTTTGATAAAACCTTTACGTTTCGAAAAACAGGAACTTACAATAACACCAGTTATATCGCCAGATTCAAATTTGCTGATAGCTAAATCTAAAGATTTTTGCATATCAGCGTTAATTCGTTGAGTTATTAATTTGTTCAAATCGATACTTCGACCCAAAAGCTGTACATGACGTTGCTTAAGAAGCGTTTCGTATCGATTTGCGCGAGGATATGACAAGATATAAGCTCCAGCGGCGATGCATTCTACCCTAAATCTTTTGTCTAATAAAATGCTGGCTGCAAGTTGCTTGTAATGTGCAAAGATCTGCTCGCTGAGTTTGTAAACAAACTGATCAAAGCACAAGTTTACCTCAGCCTCAACTTCATCATACAAAAATTGCTTGCGGAATATTGTTAAAGCATACAAAGCACTATCATTGTAAAGGTCCAGTGGATAAAGAACATATCTGAAAATAAATATTTAAAGTAAACTTTGGAATTTTGATATTTTATTTGTGTTTAATGAAAATACTTACTCCATCATTGATGGTTCTTTACTTCGGAGTATGTGATCAGTCAAAATCCATGGCATAGACATTTCAATTGGGAACTGCAATACAAGAAATAAACTAGAATTATTTAGAAATACTGAATCCCGACGACCACCACTCGTTAGTACATGACAAAAAATAATCCAAATTATATTTACAATAACTTAAAGTACAATAATGTTACATTATTAATCTTTTTAATAACTTTTTAATGATTAAAGTGCATATACATATGAAAATTTACTTTTAATCATTAAATTTCGTTATCATTCTTAGTTATTGTCATCGTTAGATTCCTTTATTTGTGTGAAAAAACTTTTAGTTCAAAATCAATTTAACAACGTTACTAACTAAATGTTACAATATTAAAGTTTTATATTAATTTTTGTTAAAAGTGAATAAATTAATCATTTTTGTTTAAAAATTATAAAAAAATTTTCTACATAATTTAATAGGTACAAACATTCTTATGCTATCATCCAAATTAAATTCATAAACTATGCGAATACTAATTGCAAATATTACGTTACTATTACCCTACAATTTATACCATCTCAAAATAGTTAGACATGAGTAGAAATAAATGAAAATCTAATAGAAATAAAGAAATTCTAAACAAGTATACAATAAATATATAGATAATTTCTTCTATTAAAAACAATTTCCAGTGATTTTAACTTATTTGTTACCAATCAATAAACATATACATATTCTTTATACATAAAATCATAAAAAAAATTTGTATAGCTTTGTCGCATGAAAAATAAAACACACAAATACACATGTCTATGCGACAAGAAAAACACAGTGCAACTGAAATGTATCCAATTCCCAGTCGTGCAAATCCATGGTATGACACTACGAGTAAAAAAAGTGTCTACTCGCTACAGTGAGGTGATGATTTTGAGGCGAATAGAGTACCTGAATGCGTTTCTCCATGGTGATCAAATCGCTGCATTCCTCATTGTGCTGGTGTCGCACTTGGCATTTCTAGTCATGAAATCAGTCAGAGAAAATAGCTAATATCGTTTTAGGAAGAAATAATGTCGACATACGTTTCAGTCGTGACTCATGAAAGAATAGAATTTGAAGCAGAAATAGTAAAGACATGATAGATATTGTATTTTATATGAACTGTCCATTAAGTACTTAACCGCGTAGACATAAGAAAATAATTAAAAAGTTTATTTTACCTGAATCTTACGTCCCATAGTCATCTCGAGATAGAATTCCCTGTACCACAATTGTGACAGATCACAACAGTTTTGTAAGGACTCTGTCAAAAAAATTTTATAAAGTTAGTCGTACATTTTTTATTACCTAAAGCTAAATATCTATAAACAATTACCGCTAAAATTTAACAGATAACTCCAATAAAAACTAGTCTTGTGGAACTGATCAATTTGAACGAGGTATTGTCCATCAATGTCTTTTCTTAGTGTCCGTTTTCCACCACTTTTATCAGCAATTAGGGATTCAAGCATTGTCCGCACCATGTAAAGTTGAGTTGAAGAAGGACCTTGAAAGAAAATATACATAAAAATATTTTAGCTACATGAATTAGCAGAATGCTTACTTAAAGAGAATACTGATTTCTTTTATGTTTTTTATCTCACATTTTTGTAACAAAAAATTTTAACGAATTCTATCTTTAGAAAGATTCTGATTTTGATCAAATTTAATGTTTTTTTAAATTAAAATTCTCGAAATCAGAAAAAGTAAACATACAATATTATTGCGCTTAGATGACGATACGCTAGTATTTAGCAATTAGAGCAGATGTAAAATTTTGTCGCATACACACACCTACATACAAGCACTATCGTATTTTCCTAAAACGTTTTTGAACTTAAAAATACTTGTTAAAAATACGCACCAACTTTTCTTCTTGGTACTTTAATTCCAAATCCGTTATCTGGATCCTTTTTTCCTTTTAGAGCAGGATCTGCCGTAGGTTCTACTCCAAAATGCCAATCAGCACATGTTTCTCTCACAGAAACGATGATACTAAAAATAAATTATAAAATTTATATTATTATATATTTATGCAAAATTACTGAACGATATGGAAAACTATTGTACAAACCTTCTAATCAAATCCTTCTTATTTTTTATTGCCTTTCTTAATGGTTCTCGAAGGATTAATTGTACAAAATCTTGTAACTCAGCATATATATTTCTTCGAATAGCGTCAACAAAAACGGATTCCATTCGAGCCATTAAGACTTGAAGACCTTTGATCATTGCTATAACTTCAATCAATGCAAACTTTTCTTCGTCGGTATAATTGTAACGGGTAGCCTGTAAAACAATTACTTTTAAAATTTTAGCAAAAATAATATACTTTACTATAAATATTTTGTATGTACTGACTCTTTCATACTCTTCAGCTTCTTGAGGACACTCTTTGTTCATATGATGATCAGTCGGATGTAACAATTTCCAACTGTACAATTCAGTTACAACACTTGTCCACTGTGATAATAATTGCAAACCTCTCAATGCTAATTCGGCAGTTACTCTATTTTCTGTGTCGCTTCCACAATCTTTGTAAGTTGTAGTTACTTCGTTACTATACCTAAACATAAGAGTACAAGAAAGATGAAAAAATTTTATACATTATTAAATATAAACGTAATAAGAATTATTTTATTAACTATTTCACCTTGCCAATTCACTAATGTATTTAACGTGATCTTCACGAATTTGAGGTAAATGGACCATTAAATCAGCTTGAGGGCTCATACTAGTTACTGATGAAGATAATGGCCATTTTGAGGCATCAAAATGTTTAGATCTTTTGATATAATTAAATGGTGCTATTTGCATATCTCCAAAAAGAGGCACAACTTCTAAATTTTTAAATATTCTATCAATTCTATCTAATTTCAATTTTTTCTTTTGATCTAATTTGTTAATATTGCACAATTCACTGTCCATTAGAAAAAGACCAAATCCCATGACTTTTACCAACATATGCTTTTCATTTGGTGTAAGGTACATTTTGGTTTCGAACATATGAACACAAATATTTACTACATCTGCTAGCAATTCTTCATATCCTTGAATTTTTTCTAAATTTTCTTTAACTGTATCCCTAATTTTGTTTTGTGTTGCAAGAAACATGGATAAATTTTGAGATTCTTGAAGAGTTTGTGAATCAGACATAACTTTTAA
Organism: Ormyrus labotus; assembly: GCA_035582975.1. Classification (NCBI taxonomy): domain Eukaryota; kingdom Metazoa; phylum Arthropoda; class Insecta; order Hymenoptera; family Ormyridae; genus Ormyrus; species Ormyrus labotus. The sequence goes on along the minus strand of JAWWEO010000021.1, from coordinate 16,247,481 downwards.
AAACTGTGCAGCTCTGTTAAATAATTAAAAGTTGAAAGTGTTAAATTGATTTTTTGTATTCATTACTTTATAATCTTTTTTAAATTTCAATGAATTTACCTCCTATAAGTTGAATAATCATTCTTGACACTGGACTTCATATTTTTAAGTTCATCTAAAACTGCAAACATGTTAATAAATTTTCCTAATGTTAATAAATATGCTTCTGAAACAAAGTCTTTTCTTTTTTCTTGATGACACAACCGTTTCACTTCTGCTGAAAATCTTTCGATTGCTTTCCTCTGCAAATAATAAATAAACAATTTTTTATGTTCTCAAAGATTAAATGGATAAAAAGAAAATATCACTCACTTGAAAATACATAAAATTTAATAATTTATTAACTTCTGGAGCTAGAACTTCAACCGTTTTCTCATAAATTTCGACCCTATTGGGTTGTTCGTTAGATTTTGGTTGAGGTATAGCTCTTGAACAACACCTCCAAGTGTAAAGCATAACAGCATGTTCCAAACCTTCTTCTAATAATTCGTTCTAAAAATTTTAATTATAATTAGTTTCTTCATTTTTTTTTCACTTTCTTATAAACGTAGATCAATACATACCAAACTTGCATGTACTGTAGCTTCCTCAATATATTTGGCAATTCCAGTAACAAAACCATTTCTATCTTCAAAATTTGTATCAAAATTAGCCTGATATACAACTGAGCATGGCTGGGCTTCAATACAAGGCTGTTCATAAGGTAGGGTAAATTCATCGAGGACATCAACATTGGATAGAGCATCTCCAAGAGTCACCTTATCGGTAGCCATTGTTGCACCTTCTTATATATCCTGTTTCAAATTGTAAAGAATACATACAAACACTTTGTAAACCACTAGCAAAGAAATGTAAAAGTAACATAAAAAAGATCAATAGCTTTAAAACATAACTTATTCATTTAAAATCAAACGCAAAGTATAAAATTCACGTTTATTCTACATCACAAAATACTTTTCACAATTAAAAACGTTGAAAAAACTCGAAATTCACGTTCAAAACAATTAGGTTATGTTCCGTTTGTTTAGCAAAATCGAAGCAAAGATTTCTTGGCACAAATGCACATTTTTAAAAACTTAAAGCAAAAGACTTTTTTATTGCTAGCAACAATTTTAGGAATGCTCACCCTAGCTGCCCTAAAAAGGGCCTTGCGTGGGAGTATTTTAAAAAGAAGACAGTCTCAACTCCACCCTGGCACTGTCAAAGCGTCAGCCGAACAACATGGCGGGTATGAACGGGTTGCTTATACTATTACTATATATATATATATATATACTATCCCGCGGGTGAGTAATGTACGCCCTATTGCAAAAACCTCATAAATCCCGATAAAAAGGAGCAGAAACCTCATAGAACCCGATAAAATTTTATCGGATT
>JAWWEO010000021.1:16192346-16245965 GCA_035582975.1 Ormyrus labotus | reverse complement strand
CCCGATAAAATTTTATCGGATTCTATGAGGTTTCTGCTCCTTTTTATCGGTATTTATGAGGTCTTTGCAATAGGGGGAATACAGGGTCGCGTGTAATACGACTATGTAAGCAATTAGATTACTAGTGTATCTGCTTCACTCTTGTTTTCTAAACACAGGGTAACGACACTTTATTACTATTTATTGAAAATTTCTGTATTCCAGAAAAAACAAATTAAAATACAGATAATATGCACTTTATTTACGTGTAAGAAAAAGTTGAATAAATAATAAAATTTTAAACTATAAAAATGAAACCGAAGTAACATTTATGTAAAAACTTGGACTTAAACAGAATAAGAATTTAATTACAAACGGTGTAAGACTACTTATCTTTTATCACTATTTCCTGTACGTTTGTAACATTTAATTCTGCAACGCAGTTTCCGACTAGTCGGATGTGATTTCGCTAAAGTAGAAGCAATTTACTTATAAACTAAAAAATTAATCGAAAAGTAGAATATTTTCAATATTAAAAAATGAGGAATATGTCATTCCAGATTGGGGGGGGTCGTCTAATCGGCAAAAAAATCTGTACTACCAAATACGTTAGTAAGCATTTATTAATTCAACAATAAGTTGATAACATTTTAGTAGCGAAAAATGAACATGGAGACAAAAACGCTCGTTATAAACTCGTCTACTTGAAATCTTCGAGCGGCCGGAGCTTCTTATCCACAGCAGGCAGCGTCTTGCGCTTTGAGCAGTTCGGGATCTTCGGCGGTGTCTGCAACAGGCGTTGCTTTTGCTTGCCGCTTGGCTCGGAACTCATCGAACATCCGGACGCCGTCCTCTAAGCTTAAAATCATGTCGTGAATCGCTTTCATCTGGTAGAGCTGCGTTTTCATGCTCTCGAGGCGTGCCTTGTTCTGATCGATTTGCTATATTAAGGAAACAGAATTCGGTGACGATTAGTGTTGCGTGAGTCTTTTAATTTGGGGTTGTTATTTTTCTTTCTCGATTACCAAAGTATTGCACTTGCGGCTAATGATTTGGAAAAATATTTAAAACCCGCATACCTTAAAGTTAGGTTTACGGATTGATAATAATTGTCAAGACCTGCACAAGTATAGCTGTCGAACCGAAAAAAATTAGTTTAAAATGTGCTTGTCAAAGCTGCTCTTTTAACAATTTCGAAGTTCAGAAAGTTTGCGTGCAGAATAAACTCAATATTTATTAAACTTATAAATCTTGTAATAAAATACTTCATTGTGTTATTTTTGGAAATTCAAAATCAAAGGCATAACGATTAAGTAAAGCTTTAATAACTGAAATTTTAAAAACCTCAGTTATCGACACGAGAGAAGAAATGAAATTGTAATAATTAAAGAAAATCTAACTCACTGCATCAACATCGAAAACCTGACCGCTGCTGCCGATCTCCTTTCCGGCTACCAGAGCAGTGCAAAAAGTAACCAACAATACTAGCTTGAACATCGTGGCGTGGAGGCGGACGTGTGAGACTTCGAGTTCAAAGCAACTGGTACCCTTTGACTTTCGGTGCGGTCCTATTTATATGGCTTCCAAGTCGAAATTGTTTAACCAATCCGCTGATTTAGCGATCGTTAATGAGCAATCGAGATTATGAATCGGTTGCATTCTAGCGGAATCGCGTGGCTCCTATCGCTTTTCCTATTTGAAAATTCCAGTGACTGCTGAACATTTTTAGAAATGTTTATGGAGAACAAATCAATTTTTTCAAATATGCGCATTTTTTCTTTCTGCTTTATTCGTTGAATCTGTCATATTTGGAAGGAAAAGAAATTCACTATTCGCGATATAATATTGCAATAGATATGCATATATTAAGAAGCTGATCGGTCGTAAAGTGTGCTTTAAAAACGAATTACGTCAGTAACATTCTTCTTCTATTTTTTAATGTCCGTAACTGGAAACGTATTTTAATTAATTTCCAATAAAAAATGTATTATTTTCTCTAAACAGAAGCATCTTATAATACTTATGATCACCAATCCCTTCCCACCTCCCCTCCTTAATAACTAATTCGTTAGCTCGAAACTCAACAATAAATTGCAGAATGCAATCTGCGTTGGCGTAACTCTTTCAATAAAATATTTGCTTTTGATCAACTCTGCGGCGAACGAATGGCAATTAAACTTTCAGTTCGGTGGGGGATCGAGGTGGATGACGTAATTCGCCCAGGGGATCCACTTATTATTCTGCATTGCAAAAAGTTTGCACTTTGGGAGGAAAGAAATTTTATGGTGAAAAGGAAATGGATGCATCGTTCCAATAGGCAATTTTATTGAAGTATAAATAATCATATTCTGTTTTAATTAAAATAATTTTTCCCAATTCAGGCATGAAATGGCCTTCATTTCACACTAGAAAGTAGCGTAGAAAATCGAGCGGCGAGACTTACCGAGGAGAAAAAGTCACTTTTTTTTTATTTTTAAAATTGGAAAAAAATTTTTTTTAATTTTTTTTTCTCTGTTTTAAACTATTCTTTACGATTTGAAATGCACGATCATCTATCTATCCATCCAATTTTTTAACATCAAAGGAGGGCTTTTCATGCCTTTGTTGAAAAAAACGCGGTGTGTAACACGGGAAGAAAAGCTATTTCAGACTCGGGTCAGGTTTTCAGCACTCGAAATAGCTTACTTTCTCCCCTTGTTGCACAATGTTCTATATTCTCTAGGAATGATTATAGTTTGATTTGGTTGTTTGTAGGTAGAAATTTTATAATCACTCCGTTTCGTTATACTATAATTGAAAGTGCGCTTCGCGGCATGATACATTTCTCTTTTGTTTTAGCGATCGCGATCCAGTCGAAATATTGGCTGAATGAATGACCCAATATTGGCTAAATATTGATCAAATAATTGCTAAATAATCAGGCTAGACACCTGCTCGCGCTTCGTGTGTTCCGGATACATGTTTATTAGGATTTCCCACTGGATTCCTTTATCTTCAAACTTTAAGATAAAACGAAATAGATTGGGCGATCTCAAGATTATGTTATCCGGAAAACGTGAAGTGCGAGGAGGTTGCTAGGTCGAATACTGGTCGAATATTGGTTAAATACTGATCCAATAATAGCTAGATAATTAAATCAAACACCTCGCAAATATTGGTTAAATACTGATAATGCACTGAGAGAAAAAAAGGAGTAAAAATTACTATTCTGTATCGTAACTTCAGATATGAGAAGAAAAAAAAAGATTTTTACTATTTAAATAGTAAATATTAAAGTCGAAAAAATAATATTTACTATTTATGAATAGTAAATATTATTTTTCTTCTCGTATCTACAATTTTCGACTTTAATATTTACTATTCAGTTTAGTAAAAATCTTTTTTTTTCTTCTCATATCTCAAGTTACAATCCAGAATAGTAATTGTTACTCCTTTTTTTCTTTCAGTGTGGCTAGATAATCAAAGCAGATACCTTCTCGTGATCCATGTGGTCAATGCTTTTTTAAAGAGAGGAGTACTTTTGTTTTTCAAACATCGCTTACATTATTTCCTTCGAATGTACTGTCATCTATACTACTTCAATGGTATGGGATGATTGACATGAAATTCTTCCTGCCACAGGAGATATATTGGGAGGGGAAAATCAGTTTCAGTGAGTAAAATGAAATTAATAATATATTCATCGAATAAACCTATATTTCGTCAGAAAAGAAATGAGTTATACATGTATATAAACAGTTGATCGATAAAGTATACTTCCAAAATGAATCGTTGCTCGGTATAATATGACACGTACAATCATATGAGATCATCGAAATCAATGTTTAGGTAAATGGTACTTTTTGTACGCAGACATACAGTGCTAAATGATAAGCATAGTAATTGTACTTCTTTTAATGAAACTTTTTTCCGTCACAACATCGCATATAATTGTGCTATACACGTGATTATATTATATAATATATAGCTTCGCATGATATTTTTGGGCGAAGATTATAATTGAGTTTCGTAATCATACACGTCTTTATAACATTTTTCGTGAACGTTGCCATTATTCAGATCGCAACGATGTATTGTCAAGTAAAACACAAAGTCAGCCCGAGAATATTGCAAACGGCATTACAACAATTTCTAGAAAGTAAAGCGAACGCGGGATAAATTGGCTGAGAGGGATTTGGCCGTTGATTCGAATTCGGTGACCGAGAGAAGAGCGATATTCCTGTTTGCGTTCTATATATTTCACGGACTGGCTTTAACAAACTTTTATGTAAATAGCACCACGTGCCTCTTCAATTAAGAGCCGATGCCGATAACGTCAAGGCACACCATTTTTTTCAACGATAAACATTATACATATATATTATAACCTTTTATCCGTTCATGCACTGGGTTGAGAAAATTAAAGCTAAAGATAAAATTTGTATAATTCCTTTTCTCTTATGCTTGTTTTTTTTTTTTTTTTTCATTTGTACGATGGAAGATAACTTAATTAACGAACATATTTTGTCAATATTTCTTTGCGCCCACTTCACTCCGAGTAGTTTGGTTTTTTTTTTCAGTCTTGGTGCATTTGCATATCTCGCATCTGCACTTCTCAAGATAGTTTCGCTACCTCTCTTTCTCGTACGGAAACTTATTGAAGTCGTTTTCTGGTTAATTAACTCCCCTCGATTACGCAGCTTTCGTCAGAGTGCGGAGAGAGAAATTTCTAGTAGAAATTCGGGGATTCTCAATTAGCGATCTATATACTCCTCTAACGAATGAACTCCTCCTCCGTTATCACAATTTCGAAATGCACGAATAACAAAGTATAGCCTTTCTTTCTTTTCTACTAGAAATCTCGAAAAATATTGTTCATCTGGATTGAGGTCGGCTCGTCGCTCCTCATGACCTGTCGTGATAATGCAGGCATTCGTCGCTGCCTAGAATCGGGGTGGTGTCGCTTTTACGGTTAAGCCTGAGACTGCAGGAGCCCCACTTGGCACCTCTTTCCGCCTCGGCGGTCTCCATTAAGACGGCGTAGGAATTCGGGTCGACGGCTTCCTTGCTGTAGTGGATTCCGTAGAGGAAGTAGATCAACAGACCTGGAAGCATTTTTTTTTTTTTTTTTGGCATTTCAATTTTATTCCAATTAGAGCGACGAATTAGTGAGAAATAAGCGTTCTTTAGAAAATTTTGTTAAAAACTTACCAACTATCATCCAAACGAGAAACCGCAGCCACGTTAGTACAGACAGATGAAACATTAGGCCGATATTTAAGAGAATGCTAAGCGCTGGAACAAGCGGGACCATTGGCACTCTAAACGTTGCTCCGCTCAAGGAGGGTGGATTTTGTTGATGAGCAGCGATCACCAAAAGGCCTATATTAAAATTAACGAATTTATATAGAATCAGCCGAAAGAATTGATATAATTATTAGCAGAAAATCCGTCGGGTGTGCGACATTTGCGAAGAGAACACTTACTGACTACGAGGATGGCGACGAGCTGGATGAGTATCAAGTAATCCCACCAAGCGGCGCTGTACGACGTCTTGTTCATCAGCATCAGCAGCGTGACCAGCGAGAACAGGCAGATGCACGCGACGAAATAGAGGATCAGCAAGGTGTTCACCGCGGTTCCCGGCTCCCAGTTGCCCAGGAACCTAGCCAGCCAGGTGTAACGCGGTCGAACCCGGCCGATGTTGTCCGTGCAGAATCCTTGTATGAGCTACGAGGAACCAAAGACTTGTAAAACCTGCGAAGCACGGCCGGTAAAAAAAGAAAAAGCGAGACGCCTTCCTTACCTGGGACTCGACCGAGGTGCACATGCTGTTGCAGTCGCTGGAATCCATGGCGAGGTCGGTGTTGGCGGGCGAGGCCAGCTGGTGGGTGGAGGAGCTGGTGCCGATGGTGCCGGTGTCCGAGGAGATGGTGTGGTCCTGGTTCTGGGAGGGGGGCGGGGGCGGCCTGTACCTGAGGACGATCACGCTCGCCGAGACGATGGTGTAGGCGAGGAAGGTGCCGATGGACATGAACTCGACCAGGTGGTCCAGGTCGTAGATCAGGGCGATGAGGGCGCTGACGAAGCCGCTGATCGCCAGGTTGATGGTCGGGACCTGGGTGCGCTTGCTGACCCGCGCCAGGAAGCCGAAGAGCAGGCCGTCGCTCGCCATCGAGTACATCGTCCGCGGCAGGGAGAACAGGGAGCCGAACAGAGTCGTCGTCATGCCGCACAGGGCGCCCACGCTGAGGAATATCGTAGGTTGTTTGCTTTAGTTTTTCTACGCATTTTAGGGTGAAAAAACGCGAGCTTCGTTTTGCTTTTATAATTATACTGAGAAATGACTTTTAGCGTTTTTATTCTGCCTTTTGTACAAATAGAAGCAATTATAATTACTTTCCAGCCAACTTCCCACGATCCTCTTTTCCCGTTTCATGGCAGAAATCCCAATTAAGACCCGTGACTCGAGGCGAGTTTCAATTAATTCCCAGCCAAGAAATTCAATCAGCAGCCTCTCTATAAACAGAAGCTTCCGCTTAAAAGCAAAAACGTCGCAAATACCCCTTCCCAATACCCAACGTCCCACGCGACAAATAAGCAGCATGCGATTATAAAGTTTAATAATATCTCGAACCTGATGACGTATTTGGCCCAGGGTATGCCCCGGGCGTCGAATGCGTCGGGCAGGGCGGCGGTGCGGCTGATCCTGGCGTACGGCTCGACGAGGGTCAGCGCGGCGCTGACCAGGATGTAGCCGATCGTGACGACGAACATCGAGATGCCGGTCGCGCGGGGGATGCTGCGCGTCGGATCGCGGGCCTCCTCGCCCGAGGTGGCGATCGAGTCGAAGCCCACGAAGGCGTAGAAGCAGGTGGCGGCGCCTGAGGACAAGAGGTCGGCAATTGGGCTTGGGTGGTTTTCGATGAAGTACATATATAGATTTAACGGCGAGGGGAAGCGGATAAAATAATTTGTAATTATAAGGTGAAAGAAGATCCTGAAATATTTATTATAAAAGAAATTTAATTTGAGTAACCTTTCCAAGAATTTTCTCAGGGTAAAATCGAGCATCCAAACAGAAACCCCTAAAGAAGCCGTACGAGCACCGCTTTGGAGTTCCCGTGAACAGTAAACCCACCCTTATTGACTTACGCATTTACTTCTCATCGAAATGATTTCACTTTCAAACTATATAAAAAAAGACTCACCCGTAAAGACCCCGGCGACGCCGTAGGGCAGGAACCCGTTGCCGCGGTAGTTCCAGTTGGCGAGATCCGCGTGGTAGAAGCCGAGGGCGATGACGAGGGCCATCACCCCGAGGTTGACGAGGGTCAGCAGCGAGTTGACGGCGGCGGAGCACTTGACGCCGAGGGCGAGCAGCAGGGCGTAGACGAGGCAGAGGGCGGCGGCCACCGGGTCCGGCATGCTACCGCGGGACTCGTCCGTCACGTAGCCGGACATCAGGCGCCGGGTGAAGTTGCTGATCGCCCGGCCCGACAGCGAGTCCACGTAGCCGCTCCACGCTCGCGCCACCGAGGCTGCACCTGTTGACGGGCGAACGAAGGGGATGTGTGCTCGTTTCTTTCGAGAGAAATTACTTTGTCTTCGCGGGCTTACCTATCATGTGCTCCAAGATAATATTCCAGCCGATGACGAACGCCCAGAACTCGCCCACGGACACGTAAGCGTAGACGTAGGCGCTGCCAGCTTTCGGCACTCGGGCACCGAATTCAGCGTAACAGAGGGCAGCCAGTAAAGATGCAAGACCCGCCAGCATGAAGCTCAATATTATACCGGGGCCCGCGACGTCTCGGGCGACGGGGCCGGTCAGGACGTAAATCCCAGCGCCTATCATGTGTCCGATACCTGAAACGATAAATTTCCTTTATTTTCTCCGCGCGTATTATGTTTTCATGCAAATTGCATTGTCGGACGGGGGGGAGTCATTTTTTTTCCGGGTGGAATATTCTTTTCGTGTTTTTTTTTATTTTTAGGAGGCAGCAGGCGCATTATGATTCCGGAATTCATAAATGCGCATCAGCATTTATATTGAGAATTTGAAATTGACGAATAATGTACGGGGGAAAATTCAGAATGAAAAATTCTTGTACTAAAAATAGTACGTTAAAGAAGTCGAGCGAAAATAGCAAGATAAGAGACACGCATCGCGGTAATTGAAATTAGAAGCGAACTTAATTTTATCTCGTTAATTAAAGTGCTCAATCAGCAATATTCTACTTTTATACGTTTTACACAATTTTTCATGCAAAAAGCGCATATATATTTGCCCGATAACGGCTTTCATATTAGAATTCGATCAAATATCGAAGGAATTTATATTGGTGCATCTTCTTACATACCAAGGAGAGTAATGTCGAAGGTGGAAAGGCATCTCTTCAGTGGGGTGTCCATGACGTCACCCTCCAGCTTTTTCTTACGATTAATTTTCGCGCACATCCCCGACATGACGTGCCCCAATATCATTCGCCTGACCGACGGCATCTCTGCAAAATTAAAAACGGTTACTATAATTTCTGTGTTATGCAATCGATTGGAGTTTAATTAAAAACTTTAAAAATCAGCCCCTTTTCTATTTTTCGAATGGCAGCGTGTCTTTTCTGTAAATTAAAATTTTTCATCCAATAGGAATAATTTTATTTATTTATTTTCCAATTAGTCGACGTGCAACGTGCAAATGAAACTTTCGTTCACAGAGACGTGACAGTATCGTTTCCATCGCAGAATCCGCACTCTCATTACATACCACGCATTAGCCTTGCAAATTTTCACTTTTAATGACTTTAGCATAACAATCGGCAAGCGGTGTAAAACCGGGATGGGTACAGTCGAGGCTCGCTTTGAGGCGCGTTATTGAATTACGCGGAGCGTTCAGCGTTACATTGCACGGCGTCGCCTGCGAAATTCAATCAAAAACGTCCCCCGCGTCCCCGAAACGTGACCATTTTTATAATCCTTCTTGTAAAACGGAATAAAAATCAATACGCGCTTCCGCGAATCGAAGCTCCCGCAACGGCCTGGTATCCGCTTCACTTTTGGCTTTACTTCAATAACCGAACTCGATTTATCTTCGACGAGTGATTGTACCTCGACGGGCGGTATATTTTTAATCGATAAGGGAGAGAGCGAGAGAGATAGAGAGGGATTTAGAGCCGCGGAGTAATTGATTATTTACGGTGGCAGTTTGACGTGCCAGTAGGGGTTGTCGAGGTATCGCGCGGAGGTGACGATTGATTCTAATGAATGAAGAATTGATTGAAAGGAACGAGCAGCGTGCTTCCTCGCATAGTAAATGAGGCAATTTATTTTTAACTCTCTCCTCGACGTACAAATTCTACGTCGAATTCGCACGTGTGTCTTACAATTGCAATCCTTCACTCTATAATCACAAGTACCGAAAATTCCTCGAATAATAATCGCAAATCGAAACGAAAACTACTACACAATACCCTTTCCCCCGCTTGCGCAAAATGAATTCCCCGAAACTCACCCCGACCTCAGCACCGACGACTCGCCTCCCCGTCGAAAAGCCTGATATCGAGCAGCGACGACGAAGCGCTCGAGGAAGCCCGCTACCCACTGCTCTCCAGGCTCTCGGGGGATCCTCGTCGGTCGGCGCGCCGCGCGCGTCACGTATATGTGTGCACTTGCCCATTGAGGCGGCCGTCGCCGCCGCCGTCGCCGCCGAGCCGCTCGCCGCGGAGACGACGCATGCTCGGGGCCGCGAGATCGATCGAGCGGCCAGCGAGGCTCAATGATTTTCCGCACGCGTGCGTAAGAGCAAGGCGCGAGGCGGCTTTCGGATCTCCCGCTTTTTATCTTTTTCGGGCCGCGGTCGATGAGGCGGCTTCAAGGCCGCCGGGTGACGGCCGCGTAGGGAGGAGCGCGGGATTTCGGGGGTAAGGTAGGGCTGTCTATTTTTTGGTAAATTTCTGCTTCTGAGAAGTAGCGCTGCCAAAATTTGCGGAGTAAATCTCCTTTGAATAAATTTTATGAACTGAAATTGGGGAAAAGAGGCATAAGAATTTAGCGTTCAGGCAGCTGTAAATGAAGCGCGTTTAAATAATCGCATATAATTTGCATGCGATGCCCTTCCGATAACGCTCGGTTGTAGATTAAACCGAAATACAAAAGGTTTGCGTGTCTTGCGATTAGCGTAAGTAGATAAAGTCGGGTTACCGACAGACTCCGGATAACCGGCGCAATTATGAAGCTTCCCAGGGATTTCTGCAGATAGCGTAACCACGAAGTTGAGCTGCAGACTTTCGAAGCTGAAAATCTGCCTCGGACGTAACACCGATTGCGGTATAAAATTCGAACTCTTGAGAAATTGTTATGAAATTTTTAAAATCTACAGAGCTTCATTATTTTTAGGGAATGCTTAGAAATAATCTTAATAGCATTCAAAGCGGTGCAATTGACGATAAATATTGTACTCACTACTTTCTCTTATACTTTTCTTACAAAAATAAATCATTCATTAAAACTATTTACCGCAACGGTCACATTTGGCATATACAAAGGAAGACGAAAAGCAGTCGATCAGCAGGCCGTAACTCGCCATTGATCGTAAATAAGTGCGAGCGTATAGCCCGCAGACGCGGGCATAATAACGTGTCACCGAGGAAAAATCGCTCCTCTCGGGCGAGAAAGCGAGCGCGAAAGCGGCCCGTTTACGTTCGCTCATCTCGGGGCGAGAATCGTTCTCCATATTCCGGCATAAATCATCGTCCGAAATCCCCGCGCGATGGCAGAGAGAGAGAGAGAGAGGCCATTACCGGCCGCCGTCACTCCCCTAGAAAAGAAAAAAAATCGCAAGCCGACGACCTCCCCCCCTCGATCAATTTCTGTTTTCGAAACGGCCGACGATGTATATATATTCCTTTGGGGGAGCTGGCCGACCGGGGCGAATGACCGTCGCGACGAGGAGGTCCATCTCGCACTTTTTTTTTTCGATTCTGGCTCCCTTGCAGAGTCGACGCGCGATTACGTAAGCCCCTGACGCTTTCGGCTTTTCTTTCGAAAGGGAAGTGCGCGTTATGGCCTTTATTGCTTGTTGCGTAAAAGCTTATAGGTTCGGCGGATTTAGGCGGAGTGCGCTGCGGCGAAGGGAATTATAAGGGCTTCGGAAAAAGTTAGCAATATGTTGTTCGATTATACGTGAGTATAATCTTTTAGCTGTTGCAGTCAGCGATGTATGAATATCTATGGATTTCTTGAACTATACGTTGAGATAAAAAAGGAGTAAAAATTACTATTTTGTATCGTTATTTCAGATATAAGAAGAAAAATAAGAACATTTACTATATAAATAGTAGACATTGCAATCGAAAATTACAGATATGAGAAGAAAAATAACGAAAAAAATAGTAATTTGTACTCTTTTTTTTCTCTCAGAGTATAAATATTCGTTTTTTTATATATATATAAATACAATTAATTTTGCGATTTTACTTCCTTAGATTTTTTATGCACAACTATAAAAATTTGTTGGTGCACGTTTTTTTCAGAACCTTAAGGGACTGCCTGGACGCTCGTCAAAGTTAAAAAAAGCCGAAAGTTTAAACTCCCAATCCCCGCTCTCCGGCGGCCCTTCAAGATTGTCAAGCGAGTAACGACTCGGCTAAGTCCTCCCATTCGTTACCCCCTCGCGCGGATACGTCGCAGCTTCTTTTACGACGCCTCTGCGAGCCAGACGCAATCGAGCAAGCAGGCGGACAAAGGAGTCTTAAGGGCTCAATCGGGATTTACCTTTTACCGCCTCGGGGGACGATTTTCGCCGCGGCCGCGATTATCGAGTCGATGCCCGGGCGATCCGCTCGGACAATATTGCCGGGAAATAAATATGACGGGCCCCGCGTATTGGGATTCGCGCGCAGATGAGATATCGGGGCGAGGGAAACGGCCCGAGCCCGGTGATAAAACTGCCGAGGTTCCTTCAATTTTTGGGGATCGCTGACTTGCGAGGAGGGAAGGTTTATATGATTGAGGAGGCTCGGTTCTGTAGTTGTACTGCGATTTCGGCTGGTATATGGGCTGCTTTTGTTACGAAAAGATTGGAAAGAATACGCGAGAATTGTTCTTGTATTATTAGAATTTATTCAAAATAATTTTTTATTACGGAAACAGAATTTTTCAACAAATTGGAATAACGGTATGCAGAAAAAGTGAATTTTGAACTTCTGATTGATTGATAAATCCTTTAAAATTCACATTTAAAAAATGCAATTAAAAGTAGAAAAAGAGCCAGGGATCAGATTGAATTTAGCGTGGAAAAAAGAGCGTACCCGAGCTGCGCATTTGTCATGATTTTAAACGGGCGGAGCAGTGACATTCGCCAGTATTTTTCTGCAATACGCGATCGCTCTCATAGCATTGAATGCTGATGCGCAGACATTTAGACAGGTACTCATCATCTAGTTCTGACAATGTGCCACTGACAGCTGCGGAATGAAAAACTTCTCGTTCGAGGAAAAATCTTGCCCTCAGCAATGCAATCAGGATGAGCGAGCGGCTCCTGGTTCGAATTCTTTCTTTATTTGTCGGAATAAAGTCGTTCGAGAAATGTCTGACGGACTAGTTTTTTTCCTTTGATTAATTAACTCATTTAAATTCGTTTGTTTGAGTCAAAGCCTGCGTTTTGCAAGAAATATGTATTTTTCTTTATATGTTTATAATCAGATTTATTTTCTGGTTATAGCTTTTGGATTTATGGAAGATTTTTAATAATTGAATTAGTAAATTTTTAAGTAATTGCTCTCTTTGAAATTATTATTTGGTATATAATATATACATTTATCAGATTTGAAGACTGCATTTATTTATGAATACATACATCTTTCATATTTACAATATTTCTAGAAAATGATTATCGTTTCAAAGCTTCATTATAGAACCTTTTCAGGTTTGTATTGATCAGTCACATTTTCTTAAAATTAAACTGATTAATCATCGGATCCATCAGAGTCAGTATCATCGCCGGATCCATCCGAGTCAGAATCATCATCGGAATCATCAGAATCAGAATCATCATCGGAATCATCAGAATCAGAATCATCATCGGAATCATCAGAATCAGAATCATTATCGTTTCCATCATTATCAGCACCATCATCTTCATCTTCATTTGCTTTATTCCAGGCTGCACATGAATGATGATTTGAATTTTTTTCCTGAAATGGCAGAACCAACATATTCATTGATAAAAAGATTTTTATTGGAAAAGTGCACAATAATTTGTGAGTTAATTTTAATAGTTTGATGTCAAATCTTACCTCATTATTTATTAAGTCATACCAACTTTCAGAATCACATGGAACGACGTAATTAATACATTGAACAACTGGTTGTTCCTGAAATAATAGAGCAAAACATGTTTATTAAAAAAGATTTTTACCTGGTAGTAGGTTTCCGATAAGTTCTAGTGAGAATTCTAGATTCCAGATAGATCCGCTAGAAAGAATATATTTAGAATTGTAAGAGAATTCTAGCACAAATATCGGCAGAATATAGCAGAGCCTTTGCACATACACTGCATGTAAAAATTATCTAATTCTTAATTTTTTATTAAAACAAAAACAATATAAATAATGCAATAATTATTCAATACATTTATTACATAAAATTTTAAAAAATTGTTAAGATAAAAATCAGTTTACAATCCTGCTTTTGCTTGCAATATTTTTTGTCGAAATCATTATCAGATTGCCAATGATGATATCCAGGTGGTGCGCCCCGTAGTTTTCGGGGTCTAGGTGTCGATTTGCCTTGAGGTGCTTATCTCCAAATACCAGGTCGCCGATGATAATGTGCAAGTAGTGTGCTCCGTTGTTTTCGTCTTCATCATCGGCGATCTGATACTTTAAGATAACGGCCTCAAAGTGAATCGACACCTAGACTCCGAAAGCAACGGGGAACAGCACCTGGACATCATCATCGACGAGTAAGTACCGTCAGATATCGTCCTCAAAGTGATCGACACTTAGACCCCGAGAATTGTGAAGTGCACCACCTGGACATGATTATCGACGACCTGATGATGGTTTCTACAAAAACTATTGGAAGAACAAAAGCAGCAATCTGAACTGAATTTTAATTTTATTAAAATTGTATGAAATAAATTTATTGAATAATTATCACATTATTTATATTTTTTATATAATTGTATTAAATATTATTATGATTAATAATTTTTTTAGCTAATATTTAATTAAATTAAAACTAGAAAATATAAAGATGTAATAATTATTCAATAAATTTATAGTCTGCTTCTACCGATATTACTGGTAGAATTCATATTCTTTGAATGGAAATTTGTATGGAATTCTAACGAGAATTTATTACAAAATCTAGCTAGAATGTCAAAAGCTAGCTAGATTCTAGCGATATTATCGGAAACTTGCTACCAGGGTATTGGAAAAGGAATATAATAAATTGCAAAAAAATAAAACAAAGCGTTAATTTGTGAGATGATTTTCATAGTTTGCTGTCAAAGTTGAAAGTCAACCTGTCCATAAAACTGACGAATTATCAAAACTAAACAACCTTTAATTGTGTTTTGTTGTCAAATCACAGTGACTTACTTCAACGTAAATCGGCGTAAGTTCATAGCCAACTAGACGTTGCCTTGGATAAGCTACGCTGATGGCAAAAAGTGCAGATGCTAATACTAGTAACTTCAACATCCTTCTTAGTCCTTGAAATTAAGTTCAAATTATTTAGTTGTGTAGTTGCAATATACTTAAAAACTTTCTTTTTAGAAACAAATTAAAGTAAATGAAATAAATATTTAACGCAGTTATTAAATTTACTTTCCTTTTTTATTTACCTTTCTTTGCTTCAAGCAAGTAAATATTACTGAGAAGATTAGAGACAACCTCGAGGAATTCACTATTTTTATACTAAGTAACGTTCACTGTTCAAAGGTGAAAAACGTGTTCTATCTCAACCCAATAGCTCTGATAATAATAAAATATGGGAAGCACGAAGAGAATTGTTGCTTGTGACGTTAATAAACACGTTTTTATCAAAGTTGCTTTCTAATGTTAACTGCTTTATGTTAATTTTCAATATTTCCTCTAAACTACTTTATTTTAAAACCCGCTGCCAATTCATTGGCACTTAGCTACCTTCTAACTAATTTATCGTTCCAATATTATCTGAGATTCATTAAAAACAATCAATTTTAACAACATAATTTCCAATTATTCTATATTTAATCAATTATTTATTTTTGTACTATTATTTTATTTTTCTATGTCCATTTTATAATTTAATGAGCAGCAAACAAAATTTAAATAAAATTATTGTTATTGGAATTTTTGAAGTCCTAATAAATACAGAATTTTTGAATTTTTGTTTTTCCATGCGCAAAACCCGACTTCGCACAAGGGAAGGGCAGCAGTTGGGCGATCACAAAGCTTCCTCTAGGAGGAAGCAAAATTAGAGGAAAGAAACAAAACTTTTATTTTTAATGTGTTTTTCTAACAGATTTTTGAAAATGAATTTTTACAAAATAAATCGTTTAATGTACGCGAATTAAAAAATTGTATCATGTAGATTTAAAAAATACATTCGTTTTGTACAGAACGTTAAAAAATGCATTCTAGAAAATCGATTTGCGTAAAAACGGCGAAGCATTACTCATAAAACAAATAATTATAATAATAGTTAGTTAACAATAAATCAATAGTCGTTTTGTCACATTGGAAAAAGGGACGCTTGTTGACCTTCGGCAAATTTAGTTGCGCAGTTCTACAAATGTATTTACAAAAAATGTGGTTATCTTCATTCTTATTTTTAACAATAATTTGTAAAAGTAAAGTTATTTACTGTTTCGACCAATTTTGGACGGATAATTTAGCATTCCAGCTAACAGACGGTCGGCATTTTTATCAAATTACTTTTTTCGTAAATAATTTCTATACTAATTTACCAATAAATGAAAACATTGTAAAACAAGTTTCGATGGAAACCCCAATTTCAATTATTGATTTAAACATTTTACAAAGTGTTGATTATGAACGAGTACTTGCAGCACCAATTTTTAATTACTTTGGCCACTCCAACATATTTGTTTTAATCGAAACTAAAGGTAATCAGGAAAAGCACTGCAGATTAAAACACGTTTTTGATTTTTTACATTTTCTTATTCGTGTTTCAACCAAAACTGTGCAATCGAAGTGCTTGATTATTCTGCACTGTGAAAATTCTATAAACGAAGAATTGTATAAGTCAATTTTAAGCTATGCGTGGTTACAAAGATTTTTGGACATTTCCCTTCTCATTATAAATAACGGTTATAAGTTCAACATTTCAAATTCTCCTATTGCAACGATTGTCAACTATAATCCATTTTTTAATACGTTTGACCGTAAGGAGTTTAGTTGGAAAGTCGATATGTTTCCTAACAAATTGAGGGACATGAACGGATACACATTAAAAGTACCTTTTGTCGGAAAAGAACCCAAAATGATTTTGAACGAAGTCGATAACACGTTATCCCCCAGTGGCATAGATTTCAATATACTTCAGCTTATGTCGGAAGTTTTAGATTTCCAAATAAAATTAAAAATTAACACAAGGGGGAGTATACAAGATATAAGGGAAAAGGAAACTTTAACCAAAGCGTTTGAAAGTTTACGAAATAGAAATGTGAATATGATGCCTATTCCTTTGTACATTCTTAACTCAATGTTATTTTCAGATTACGATATTGGTAAAATTTTCTCGTTTGATCATTTAAAGGGTATCGTCCTGATAAAATTTTCAACGTCCTACAATCAAACGTTCTACAGTCTTATTTATTTTGTTATATTAGTATTTGTAATTTATGTTTTAACACATGCTACTTATCATTTTTCTCATCGGATCGAAAACGTATCGTTCATCGAGATTGTTAAAATACTAAGTGGACAGACTGCAACAGGACCGAAAGACACGGTTGAAAGGATAATTTTTCTTGTTCTATTATTGGTATCTTTATTGTGGATTAATATGTTTTATGCTAAACTGACAGAAGCTGAAGTGACAAATTATGAAATACCAATAACATCTTTTGAAGATATAAAGAAGACTAACTTGACACCTTACGTTGAGAAAGGATTATTAGAAGTGCTTTTATTACATAATGAAAGCTGCAAGTATTTCAAAGAATTTCATGCCAAATTAAAGGCAATCGAGGACGTTATAGAATGCATGAATCTATTAAAACGAGGAGAAGATGTCATCTGTTTTATGGCTGGAAGAACAGCGAACTGGTTTTTGAAAGAATATTCAGACGTAGCGAATCCTACAATGAAAATTGCAGAGATAAAATTCTCCAAATCTGGAGAAGCGTTCTTGTACGAGAAAGGATTTCCTTTCATGCGAAAATTTGACGAAGTCGTCGATCGATTGGCAGAAGCTGGAATTCAACATCTTTGGGATGGAACTAAAAAACGGAATAAAATTTATGAAAAGACACATAAAGATACTTCGGTTCTTAAGCAGTTACACATGCTTTTGATATTCGGCAATACGACAGCCAGTATTTCATTTTTTGCAGAAATACTAATAAATAAATTTAAGCATCATGAAATTCACTTTTACTAACATTCAGTGTTACTAAATTGCAATGTTTTATCAAATCACAATATTATAAATTTGATACTTGATTCACGTAAAATTTGAAAATAAATTTTAAACAATACGCACCAATATCGACTGTGTACTACTTCAACTTGTTTATCCCTCCCCTCGCGGTCCCTCTCGAGAAACAACAAGACACGAATCGCTTCAAAAGCAATACGCTAAAATAATCGTTCAAGTCGACTCCCAGAGCCCGCAATTCCTCGGACTCTCCTTGCATCTGTACTCGCGGGTGGGTGAAAAAAAAAAAAAAAAAAAAAGCGTATCGAAATTCGCCAACCAGGCATTATTTCATGCACGACCGGCTGCAGCTCTGCAGGCATGATTGACGAGCTCTTCGATTTCCGGCAACGAAGGCGGCGGCAGCGGCGGCGTCGGCGTCGGCATTCCATCGCGCGCGTAGCTGTTACTTTACGTCGCGGCGTATATACGCCGGGACATAAACGCGCGCGCGCGCGAGCGGTAGCTGTTGCTCCGGCGGCGGGTTAGGGCCCCGTAAATCATCGGGATATAGTGGCACTTGCGCGTCGAGCTTCCGCTCGGCGTTAAAGAACGAGCGCTCCCGTCGTTCTCTGGGAAACTGCGCGAGCACGTAAGGGAGAGAATGTATCCTGGCGCGTATATCGCGCACGGGCGAGAGCCTCTAATTTACAATGGTGACCGTAGCGAGGTAATAAGGGACCCCGAAGCAAGTCCTTTTACTGCTGCGGCCTAACGCCGACCTTTTTTTTCTCCGACGTGCTCCTTTTGCGGGACGAGATACGAGTTTAGCGCGGATCTGCTTTTTGGATGCGTTTCTTGGAGATTTTTGTGTAGCGGCTTGCTCGATATTGCGAAATTGAAATTCAAGTTGTTTGTTGCATTTATCTTTGTGCTTCATGATTCTTCATCGATAAATAACGAGGAAGAGAAGCTTGAAAATAAAGCCGCTCCTTTTACATTATTAAGCGTCGCCCGTTACGGACTCGCTTCTGCTCGTAAAATCAAGAATCCCTCACGGCGCCGCGATTTCTCAGTCCGTACACACGATGTATACACCAGCACTGAAGCAATTTCCGATTTTACGTCGTATACATGCCTCTCCGCGAGAGCCCAGCGCGTTATGCGCGCGCGGCAAAACTTTGGCAGCTATCGCTCGATAATGCGCTCTGTTTTCATTTCCGTTCTGACCTGAATTTCCTGCGAGAGCGACATTCGACGTATTTATGCGGAGCTGCCGAGGCGGCTTTGTTCGCGAAACACACCGCGCGGAACAAGCTTGCGCGATCTGATCTTGCGAGATCTCGGTGCCCCGTTAGCGCGGAATCTGTACGCGAGAAGTCGAATTAAGCCGCACTTGCGTATCGCTGCTGCACGTCGGAAAGTGGACGTTGGTTGGCTCCAATTAATCGATAAGGGTTGGATCTCTGATAATAATCAGTTTGGATGACCTACTTGTCTTCTTTTTCTTCTTTCTAGGTCTGCAAAACCAAACTGTTGGCTACGAGCATCTACAAACAATAAACATGACACGATTAATCTTTTGTTCTCCATTAGCAGACACGTCGAAACATCGGACCGTTCACGCGTCAAACTTGTCGATATCCCGTGCAAAAAAACGTGCTCCCCAAAAAAAAGCCGCTACACCGCTCGCCCAACACCGTATACAATATCACAAAAGGAGCCTTTACTCCCTCCCATTAGATATTCGGCCGGTGCAGCTCGGGGCCCCGCGCCAAAAGGCCAAAAAAGGCGAGACAAAGCAAACCGGGCAGGGAGCCACTTAGCCGGGTAATGACGAAGCCTGCCCCCTCTCCCCCCCCCCGGGATCGAGGATCGGAAAAAGGATATCGGGCCTGCTGCCGCGCCGTCGGCTGCCCCGCATCGAAATATACGACGGGCACGCACAACGAGCGATAATTACCGTCGTCGTCCTCGTCGCTCGCGCGCGCGCGCGGCTCGCGAGAGTGTAACGAGTCGCGCACGCGAGATACGTTATTTATGACTTTATTACGTGCCCCGGGCCCTTTTTTGCCGGAGAGCGCCCCGGGCAGCCGGGCAGGTCTATATACATATACACGTGTACGCGGGCGCCAAGCGGAGTAATTTCGCGGGCAGATCGCAATTGCCCCGGCTAAGGATCGGACGGGGGAGGGGGACTTTCTTTTTTGGCCAGCGCGGATTCTTGGAGAGGCTTCTGCGCGGCGCGGTAGCCGAGAGAGCGCAAGCTGTGCGCGTGTGCGTCGCCAGGAATGTCTTGATGAAATACGTGAGCGGAATCGCCGGCGGACGGCCCCGGCTCTCTCTCTCGAGATTTTAATTAGTTTATTAGACCGATTTGGAGATTCTGGAGCGAGTGAAAGGGTAGTTTTTGATTTCCGCGCGGCCTGATTGCGCGCGCCTCGAACGTTTTTGGCGACGACGGCCGTGATGGGACTTGGGAAGCGATTCGCGGCCCTTTCGCGGTGACTGCGGTTCGCGCGAGAAATCAGGTTTGCGCGGATTAACCTGTATTTTCAGTCATTCTTTTTTATTTAAATAACCCGATGTATCGATATTTTAACAACTGGAAAGGTGGTATGAAATGCGCGTTAAATTATTCATAAGCCATTTTCTTTTAAAAAGAAACCGGTTTTTCCCATAATATAGCTCTGGAAACCATTTGTCGATATCTTATTATGCATTTAAGTATTTATAAAACACTTATTGACTTTAATAATCAATGTACGTAAATGCACCTCCGCATCCTCAATTTGAGCATTTACTCGCAGCAATCCCCAGCTGACTCAATCTGCATATACGAAAGCGCGAAGCGAACCTCCGGTGAAAAGCCTGCCGAAGGACCGCAAAAGTCCATCTATAATTCGTCAGGGCGGTTTCGCACCGGCAGATAGAGAGAGAGAGAGAGAGAGAGAAGAGAGAGCCGCGCTAATATATGAAGGCAGGCCCCGCGGCGTCGGCAAGATACGCAGCTATCATCGTGGTTTATTGCTTGGAAGGCCCGGCTCATAATTAATGTTAATAGCCCGAATGGCAAATGTTAATGGCAAGTGCCGACTGACTAATCTTAATTTATGTCGCACTAAAACCACCTCCCATATATCCCGAAGTTAATGCGCAAGCCAAGCGCGATAAGATCGCCAGATTAAGATATTAAATATGGCCGACGTGGCCGAGAGAGAGAGAGAGAGCGTATAATGCCGAGAGCCGCGCGCGGACGCCCGCGGCGACGACGACGACGACGCGGACACGCCGCGGGAAAAAGAGCGCCGCGGCCGAAGGCTTAATGCTTCATTAATTTCGCTCATTTGCATCGGGATTCGCGCCCCCGGCGACTTCTTTATTCTGACAACAGAGAGAGAGAGCTTTTTATAAGAGCCGAGGGGAAGCGAAGGCTTTGTTTTGCTTTGTAAGCAAACGTTACACTTTCTAAAGAGAGCTCGCGGTTTTGTTCGATATAGGCTTGCGTTATATTGTTTAATTATTTTAATTGCAAGCTTTTTGCGTATCAATCTATGCAGCCTTTGGGCTTGCAACGCGCGTTTGCTTTTTGTACAATTGGTTCGTTTTCCCTTTATTTGCCGTGCGCGTCAAGTTTTTACGACGGGAGAATAAAAAGCCATGTTTATTTAACAATAAAATAGCCAGTCCATAGCGGAATTTATTTATGGAAGCATTTGCGTCTAGAGCGAAAACAGTATTCGTCCGATTATAAGCAGCGTCTCTCTCTCTCTTTGCCTTGCGTTACGAGTAGTCGTTTAACGTCAAACAAAGGCGCGTTTATTGCGATTCTGAAAAATAATCACAGCCGCGGTAAGCTCTCGACTCGGCTCTGCATTAGCAAAAGCCAAAGCGGCGCGCGCCGTGATTTACAAACGACTTTTATCGCATTTAAATACCCGGCGGGCTGGTCCATTGTTTTAATGCGTCAACTATTTTAATTAAAAGTAGTCGCGACGCGACGTTATATAGCCTAGGGCGAATGGCGCGCGGCGCCGCTCATATCAATCGAAACTAATCGAAGGGTCAGATGCCCTTCATTCCTTAGCTCCTCGCCCAGTATTCCAATAAATCACAGAGGCATTCGGGGCTCGCGATTGTAACTATGTTAACATCCTTCCAGCATCCTCCTTTGAAAATTATTTACATTCTGCAACTTTTCGAAATGCGCTAATAAAATACCGGCCGAGAACGGATCGGGCATTCTTATTGCTGCGAGTAAGGAAAACTGATTATGGACATATTATTTCGGCTCGTTTGTGCTCCTGTAGAGATTTAGACGATTGCAGTTTCTACACTTACCAGCGAAAAGTTTTGCCGAAAGGTTTGGACTTCGGCTCGCTAGATGTCATTGCTTTCAATGGGTGAAAAATGTATTGTAAGGGGGCACGCGTTGGCTCAAGTGGTTTTTAATCAGTATTTCCAATTCGAGCCTGCGTCGTAGATATCAATTAATTGATGTTTATCAATTAATTGATAAAAATTGCGATTGTTAAAAAGTCCTATATGGCACTGAATTTTTAATAAAGGCAAATCATATACTAGGTTAAAACTAAGCGTTGCTAAGTTCTCTCCTCGTTTCTCTTAGGTATCGATCATGTAAAAAATTAAAAAAAGCGAGCGAGCGTTTAAAATATTACAGTCATTGTTGTAATAATTCAGAATTTGTGTAATGGCGAAATAGACATGTATCTAATGCCAATAAAAATATACTCAATACTTTAATGTATTGTAAACAGTTGCTTTTACAATTTTCACTCAAAGTAAATAGGCACGTTGATTTTTTTAAACTTTTCTCGGTAAATAATTTGTTAGTGCAAATTTTTATGACAAATTGTTTGGTGTATAAGCTTATTTAAGTATGATGCTATAGGATTATTTTATGCATTTAATATCGATAATACTTTCTAGAATAGATTTTGAGTATCATAAATTATAATCGATTGTGACATTTAAATAACTTCATAAATTAACACCAGCTTTTATTACGATAATTAAAATCATTTGTGGTATATCCTACTTAAAGAAAATTTTAAAAAGGATCGATCTAATATATAGGAATCTAAAATAAAAATTATTTGATGCCATACACTTTTCAAATTTACTTTTAATATTTGAAGATACGTTTTGGAAAGGTTCTTTAAACAGTCCGTTACTGCTGTCTACACCTGAGCTAATATTAAGAGTTACCTAATTTAGACTAAACAGCACAAAACATTACGCAACAAGTGAACATTGTTCATTGTCAGGTCATCTAACTCTTCTTTTCTATAGCTCCCAAAATGCTTGCGATCCAAGTAATCGAAAAAAGAATAGCATGCTACTTAATGATTCTAGAAAAAGTAAATTAAAAAGTATGAATATTTTAGATTTTTTTGCTTGATATCTCTTGCGTGGTATTCAGAAAAAGACTACAGTTTTTTTTTGTAAGCGCTTATATCAATATTATCATAACTTTGCAAGATGGCCTTAAGCGTTAAGAAACGTGCCCATAAAGACGACGATACTATCGTTTACGACGATTCATTGAAATATACCAAGAAATTTCTTCAGAAAAAGAACTTTTTTGTGCTGTGTCATTTTTTAAATCCGTTATAAGTTTAGTGTACAATTTTTTATTTTATAGGCAACAAATCTAGCGAAATTGTTTCGGCTTCTTCAAATATTTTTGGTGGTATATCATTAGTGCAATTATTATCAGACTCAATTTTTACTAAATCAAAATGAAAATACATTAGTTAAATATATATTTTTTAAGACTGCATAGATATTTTTAGTCCAGTGTCGAACGAATGCGTTCATAGCGGAGTCACGAACTGTTCGGGAATCGAGCTATTATTAAAAATATTATCTATGAGCCTAATTTCTTTGGGTATAAATACTAAACCTCGTTTTACAAAGATTGTAGTCTACATTCGTCAGTAGCGCAGCTCACGAAAGAATGGCGTTTCGCAAGTTTTTCAGCATTTGCATTCTTGTCCTTTTCGTTGCCGGCGCAATGGGAAATCCAGTTAACAGTGAAGATCTCGCAGACGTCTTTTACGATGAAGAATTCGCGAAGGAGGTAAGGATAAACCGAAATTTAGAAAAACGTTAAAATTTATTGTATTCAATTTTCGCGGTCTTTCAAAACTAAAACTTCGGCGTCACGACGACTATCTTATTAGATAATATATATAATCGACTTCCCCGGCACATTGAGTAATCCTTAACACTCGAGTATATATTACATCCCAAACTTACATAAGGACACGCGCTAATAACAATGTTTTATTCAAACGATCCTAGTAATAACCATGCAAATCGCAGCCGCAAGCTCCCCGGCATAACTCGGCGTTAATCTTCCTCTCTCTCTCTCTCTCTCTCTCCTCGTCCCCGGCTGGAAAAATGTTCCACACCTATTAAATTTACGGAGTTCAGTGCACCTCTTCGCTCTCGCTACACATACATTATCCCCTCGCGTAAAGATTAACTCGAGCGCTCGGCGCGGGCACGGGTTTTAGCGCGCGGCGTCGCGGAGGGAGAGGAGAGAGAGAGAGAGAGAAAGCTTCCAGCATCACCCGGGATGATTTGCTCTCGCGCGCTTACGCAGGAAGGGACGACGCGGGAGCATTTTCAATTCGCGACGGCGCGCTGAAAGGCTGTAAATCAGCCTTTAATGGGCTTTAGCTCGGCGTTACTGCACGAGGCGCAGGAAACAAACCGACGTTTACGTACGGCGCGCCGTTCGCCGTTGTATACGTATATATATACTTGGACGGCGCGAAAGTCGTTTACAACGCGAGGATAAATCGGCCGCTTGACGATCGGGTGAAAGTAAATCTCTCGCGAGGATATTCTTTCTCCTGCGGCGTAAATTCTCAAAAGTACGGCCGCTCGTAATCAGCGCGGCGTATCCGCGTAAGATAAATTTATCTAGCGCCCCGAGAGAAAGAGAGAGAGAGAGAGAGTGAAAGCTCAAGCGCCACCGACTGCCGCGTCGACGGATTATTATGCGCGCATTGATCGCTCGAGGCGCGCGAGGAGCTTTCGTGTGCTTTTCCGAGGCGTTGTTTGCGACGGGTAAACTTGCATTTGGAAAGGTGCTGTTTGAGCTGACACTCGGAAATCATCGGGAAGGTTGCTGCGCTGCCAGCTGCTGATTGAAGGAAGATTCATATATTTATCTGCAAAATCTGCTCGCTCTTATTATTATTATTCGATGTATAAAGCTCCTTCTCGGAGGACGAAAATCAGAAAATTTATTGTCTTCGTATATCTTTACCGATTCCTACCGACGCGTCGGTTTTGTATTTTAAAATAAACGATCATATATTTTTCGTCCGAGCAAAGCCTCTTTCTTTCGAGAACGGATTATGCTTTTTCATGGTTTTTAATGAAACACCGCTCTGATCCGCAAGATAAATTCCGGAATAAAAACATGTTTTTGTCCGTATCACGGCCGCAATTCTCTTCGCCGGCGCGCTATCACATCTCGCGGAGAACGATTCGAATCGCAGTTATTTACAACTCATTACCGTCAAATAAGAGCCGCAATAAATAATCGAGCCCGCACGTCGCGCCGTAAATCACCGATCGCCTTTCGCAGGTTTTTTCCCCGTCGCCGCCGTCGTCGGCAGCAGCAGCAGCAGCAGCTCCGATCTCGACGACATTTAAAACACAAGTACGATAACTATCGAACTGGCTGCGGGCATTAATATAATTTTCCCGAACGCCTCTCGCTCGGCTTCCCGAGAAGGCGCTTAGCGCGAGCGGGCCGATTATCCGCGCGCGGCGCTCGAAAACGCGTATATAAATCATTTCGGAGTCCCGCGCGCGTACACGTGCAGAAAAACGACGCTCGCGCTCGCCTTTTGTGCCGCGCGGCTCGACTTCTTTTTTTCGAGCGCGTTCGCACGCCACACTTCAATTTCCACATCGGCCTCCGCTCGCGGCATTTGCATAATGCGCATGATCCGCTCGCGCGCGCGGAGGCTCCCGCGAGTAATTTCGAAATTCCGCGTGCGTCTCCATAAATATTAACCCCGGCGGGCGGGCGGCTTTTTTTTCTCTCCCGAGCGAGGCGATAAATCCGGCCGGAGCGCCGAGCGCTAATAATAATTTGCGAGCTCTTCGGCTCCTCGAGAAAAATACGTAAGTTATCGCGCGAGCGGAGATGACGACACGTCGAGGAATTGTGCGCGCGACGTGGTAGAGGACGGAGGGAGGGGGCGGGGCGGGTTAATTACGACTTCCTTAACACTTTGCTCTCGGCGTTTCATTGCCTCGCGCGCCATTTAGCAATGTTAAAAAGCGTGCGGAGCTCCGGGGAAAAAAAAGCCGCGGCGCGCAATTTGGCAGAGAGCCGCGCCGCGGGGACGAGCGAAGCGACCGGGGCTTCTGGGAGAGAGAGCTTCTGGGAGGGCCGGGACTTCGTCGCGAGGAAATTGGACGAGCTCCCGTGATTTGTTTGACGCGGCTGGCTGAGGGATCGCCCGCGAGTGGAAGCGGAATGAGAGGCTGAGACGGAGGCCCGGAGCGTCTTATTAAGTGGCCTATTAAGAAAATCTACGGTCTGCACGAATTTAGAAGGCCGTTAAGTTCGAAATAATAACCACCACCTTCTTCCTCTCTCTGTTTTTTTTTTTCCGAGCAATTTTTAGAAAGGTACTTTTTCAAATTTTTACGTCTCTTCGCAGGATGAACTTTGGGTTAAGCCCGTCATCGCCACCGAGCTCTCCTTGAAGCAGGAAGAGAATCAGGCTTGCGTAGATAAAATTGCTAAAGTTTGCGCCAAATATGCTGGTGCTTGGGGTGACGTGGCCAACTGCGCGGTACGTATTTATTTTATTTTTTAAAATACAAATACCGCGAGTTAATGATGGTTTAAAATTTGCAGAAGGAGAACTTTGTTTTGTGCAAGCCGGAATAAATGGGATTATATGGAGAAGTTTATTTTAAAAGGTATATCTGGATTTTCCAGAATTTATCGACTGATTTCACACTGCGAAATTGATGCAAAATTTGTAAATATACGATTTATGTAAAAATAATGTTTATTTTAACCATGCCTACGATACATTGTATATAATACATTTAAATAAAACCAAAAACTGCCTATACACAAAGTAATAAAAACTCGAACAATTACATTTAAAAAAAAAAAAAACAAATCCCTCGACACTCGTCGAGAGCGATCCGCATTCGTCGAAGAGCACCGAAAAGAAGCTAAATACAGTCTCCGAAAAGCGAAAAAAAAGGCCTAACACACCAGCTACTCCTCGCCGCGAGTCGAGAAGATGAAGAGAGCGGATAACGCGAGGTTACCGCCGGGGAGGCAGCGCGGCGTCGCGAGCAAAGAGAGAGATTAGAGAGGCGGTGGCCCGGGGACGTTTCGGATAAATCACCCTCTTCTACTCCTTCCGCCGAGTGAGAGAGAGAGAGGGAAGAAAGAGCGATGCTTCAGCCCCGGACGACGGCTCCGCTCTTTTGCAGTGGCGTTTCGATTAATGGCCGAACAAATGCGGCCCGACGCATAAGTCTTCCCCGGGTCGGGCCGTCGATATAACGCCTTGTCCCGGAACGGAGATACGGGATTGGACTTGTCGCGAGCGCTGACCCTTTCTTTTTTTTTTTTTCCCCCCTTACGAAAAGATCGTCTTTATTACCGTGAGGAATTGGCGCGCGCGGGTATTAATGATGTTTTTGGCCAGAGGGGCGAGTTTTCCGGGTTTCGGATGCGCGAGGCGAGCGCTGATTTTGATCGAAGGCTTTTGTGGCTTGTAATGGTTTTGTCCTTAATTGTTGGGAGAGGGATTAGGGTGTGCTCGGACTCGTATTTCGCTCGCTGGCTTGGCCTGTAGCAGATTGGTCGGATCTTCGATAAATTAATTAAAATCAATATCGTTTTGCGAATTGTCAAAAGAAAATTGATTACAAGCAATAAAAATTCTATCGCTTACTTCTTAATTTGAAAAAAAAACAAAAAAAAAAATAGAAATAAAAAGCAAAGTCTTCCGGTGCCTCGGTCAGCCTTCAACGGCAATACGCTTCCTAAACATCGAAGGCACGGCAATTTCTCTTACGAGCTCCGTCGATACTCCGTCCTGGGAGCCACATCGAGGGCCCCCTGGCTTTTTATCGAATATCCCTCGCTTTTCTCCTCGCTCGAGAACTTCCAGAAGATCTCACTCGCATCCGAGAGAGAGAGAGAGAGAGAGCGAGCGGTACCACCGGCGTCGTAAATCAAGTCGAGCTCTCCGCGTATCCTTGCGCGCGCGCGCGCACGAGTGTATATCCGCTGGGATTCTACCCCGGGCCGAGGATACACGCGAGAAAGCGAGAAAAGAAAGGGCAGCAGGAACAACGGAGACAAAGGGAGACCGCTAAACAGCTCCTCATTCGTACACTTTTGGGACGATACGTCCGACCGCCGCTGTCGCTGCCGGGTTTACTCGCGAGAGGTTCCTGTGGCTGATGTAGCCTGCCGATCCGGAAGTTGTTCCCCGTCAATTTGCTCGGGGAAGGGGCGAATTTGTTTCGGTGATAAAGGACAGAGGTTAAGCGAGGACTTATTTGACCGGGCTTCTGAAAGTCTCGTTAGGAATGGAGAGATTATTATTAGATTGTTAATTTGAGCAGCCGCTTATTAGGAAAAAAAAAAAAAAATCTAAGACAATCAACGCCGCAAGAATGATGTCACAATATTTATTACTTTGATATAAAGTTCGTATTTGCGGTGCGAACGCGAACAATGAAACGAACATACTCATTTTGATCGCAAACCGAGCATCAAAATGAATTATCGTTGTTTGTGTGTAATGATACGCCAGGCGCATAATTCAGCGCCTCGCAGCTAAAATCAGCATTTTACAGGCATTAAGAAGTATTGAAATAACGCCGTGGAACAATAGAAACAAATGTACAAATAAATCCCCCGATGACTAATAAATCACTCTTAAAAGTCTTACCCATCCATAGGCATTAGCGACACTTAACATCGCATAATGCACATCTCGCTTGCGCAACAATGCGGCCGCGCCGCGACCCGAACATTCCGCTCGCTCCATACATAATCCGCACATAATCGGCATCGGCAACCCACTCTCTCTCTCTCTCTCTCGAAAAAAAAGGTGGCACCCACCTCTCCGCAATCGAAGTCGCCTCTGCGTCCTTATTTCTCCGTTCGACTGTCATAATTACGTTGCGCAGACCGGCCGAGGGTTATTAATAACTCCGTCCGTCGGCCGCGCTCCCCGCTTAAAAAGTAGGAGCAGCAGCAGCAGCAGCAGCCGCCGCGGCAAGTAAGACCGGCGCGTAAATGATGACTAATTAATAAAGCTCCCGGCGGCTGGCGGAGATTAACGAGGCTCGCGACGCCGTAATTACGGCGTACATACGTGTCTCCCCGGCGAGGATTTATAGATTTGCTCACGTATACGCCGAGAGAGTCTCTGCCTGCCGCGCAGTCCACCTTTCCCTCGCGCCCGTTAGACTCCGCGAGAGAGAGAGAGAGAGAGAGAGAGACGTGATTAACGAGCGGCAATTGTCTTTACGACGGAACATTCATTTCTGGCCGAGAGAGCAGCGGCGGCAGCACGCCTCTGCGGTGTTGTTGCGCGACGACGTATATACGCCTGGCGTGCGGCGCTTTTCCGCGGGAGCCGATGGATGTAAGATGATTTCCCGCGCGATTCTTTTCCGACACCGACGCGCGCGTCTGACGTGTGGGAAAACGGATTTTTCCCGATTGCGCGCCCCCGACTGATTGATCTGCTTTGTCTTCGCGTCGAGGCGCGAGGCTTCGGGATACTGATATCCAGCGGTTTTTGCGATGTCTTCGCTGATCTCGTCGAGTCTCTCCGACGAAGTAAGTATTAGCTTGTTGAAGCGGATTAGCGAGTGATTGCCGCTGTTGCCGAAGCGGATTTATTCATCGCTCAAAGATCTCGTCTTCGTCCGAAAATAGGGTCCTCTAATTCCGTCCTGTCGTCGGTCTCCGATAATTCTTTTGAAATGCGCACTGCTATTTAAAAGTAACTGCGGCGTAAATTTCACGGGCGGAGCTGAGGATTCGGCTGAAAGATCTGGTTCATTTGTTTCTGTAAGCCTCGAAACTATCAGGAAAGTAAACACTTTTAAAGCGTCGCCCCTCTGGTGTTATTTTAAATCTGAATGAAGTGAGAACACTCGACGACCGACCAAACAGTCGTCCAACTAAGCTCTCACTTTTCTCTCTTCTCTCTGCTACTTCGCTCCCGAGGATAAAATCCGGCTTAATTAATTAGGCCTATTATTCCTCAAACAAAGAGGACATTCATTACGGAATTATCTTTCCGATTTTTTTTCTATCTTCACGGGGTAAACTACAAATTTCTGTAGAAATGATATAACGCGGTGATTATTTTCGCATTATCCTCCTATTAAGAACTCTTTCTATTAATAACTCTGAACTCGAACCTTTCTCATTTGCCTACTTTTGATCTTATCAACCCTTAAAAACGTAACGAAACGACCGATCTCTTAATTCTCGTTATAACCGGCCTTCCTCCCCGCTTGTCCGCCGTCCAACTTAATTGGCAGTCTCGTCGATTAGCCCGCCGTCCGCAAAGCGCGGAGAATCGGTCCGCGAGTGTATAACGAGGCGCCCTCACAAAAGTACAATATCGCCCCTCTCGCCGCGGGAGGCGCGGCGCGAGACACGCGTCAGTCATCCGGGGGCGCTCGCGTGAATAACGAGGCACGCGCACAAAGTCTCAGCGGGAGAGCCGGGGGAGACGCGCGCGAGTATTCTTATCAGCCGCGAGAGCGCTTGTATACGTTGTATTGCCTGCTCGTTATGGGGTCCTCTCGGGGAATGAGCGCGAACCTGTAATAAGTAGCGGGACGAGAGCGCACGCGCATGCCGATCGATGCAAATAAGGGAGCTAAGGGGATGCTGAGAGGGTTCAAAGGTTGGGTTTTTTTTTTCGAGAGTCGCCAGTGATGGATGGCTGTTTTGTGGTTTGTGTAATTGTTGAGAAATACGTTTGGAAGGTTCGGTTATTTGGGTTCTGCAGGTTAACTCGGCGGTTTTCTCGCGCGGAGTGCGAGAGGAGAGATTTTAATCTTTTGAGATAGATTTATTGACGCGGTTATTTACCAAAGTGAAATGTGTTAAATGCGCGTACTTTAAGGCTGGGAAAAGATTTCTGCGATTCGTATTTTACTTAATATCTTAATTACTACACCGGTGATTAATTGAACGAGCCGTATATACAAGGCGCGCGGATTGTGAAAAATTATATTTATAAGTACGCTCATTTACAATTGTGTAAATATAATGAGCACCGTAAATCTATCCTTTGTTAAAAGTTAATAGAATACATCACAAAAAAAAAAAAAAAAAAAACTAAGCATAGCTTGAAAGAAGCAGCAACACAAATACAGCTCGAGCCCCGAAAAAATAAAAGCACCAAGCAGATTGAGAAAACAAGCGGCGCGTGAAAAGACGCGAGAGAAAAATAATACATATCTGTTCCGCGACAGTAGAAGCCGGGCCAGCTGACACACGACGATGGGGTTGTGCCCCGATCCACGAGCAGCCGAAATAAACCCTTAGCCTCCCGCTGAGGTCCCGTTGACGTGTCGGGGCGCTTGCCAAGCGTCATTCACTGTCATACCCCGAGGCTTTAATATACATTTTTGATGCGGCCCTTTTTTTTCCGGACTTGTCATTCCTAATAAAGGAGCGACACGGCGATCGTGACTTTCTTTGAATTATTAAGTCCCCCGCGGGAGAGAAGAGGCCGCGGAAATTTATTCCGGAGAGAGCGTCGATTGATTCGAGCTTAATAAATGTTTGATAAATGACGGGCTTGCGGAGGATATTTTGAAGCGCGGCCGCGGCTTATTTATTGGGGCTGTAAGATTGATGTCGGAAAAATTCAGCTGGCCGAGCTATTTCGGACTATAAATTGTAGATTATGTTGGAAATATCCGCGAGTATAAATTATAATTTTCTTATTTGGTACATAATAATGTATTAACTTAATTATCGAACTTGAAAACTCAGTTTTTAATTGCAGTATAATATTAAAATATATAATTTTCCTAAAAATATGTTTATTATCGATTTATTATCCAGAATAATTTAATAAAAAAGCAGATATTAAGTTTTCTAGACATTATTTTTGAAAGCGGAAATTTCATTATCTCATTTTTTTTTTAATTCGAAGATTCATAAGAGTTCAACGTCATTTCAATTTTGATGACGTTAATTAAAAGCTAAAAAGAATTTTCGCTCGATTTACTTCCTATATTTTTATAGGGTGATTAGCAATCTGAAAATAGTTAAACAGTAAATAACTTTAGCATTTCTAAAAAGAGTTTATACCAATTACAAAACATAATGTCAAACCGCACGTTCAACGCAGTCCCTTATCTATTTTCAGTGGACTGTACGAAGCCACGAAATTGCCTTTAGGTATAAAAAAAAACTGCTTCCAACTGCCATTTAAACAGCTTGCGAACAAGGAGCAGAAACTCGCCCGAAACACCGGCAAAAAAAATGAAGCAGCTCAATCAAGCCCTCAAAAACAGCCGTAAGCGACCCCCCCAAGAGTTGGGGAACGAGCCCCGGGAGAGAATCAATATCGCGGCGTTGCGGGCTTAATCCCGCAAGATATGCTAATCCGTTGAGGCGGCGAAGGCCGTACAAGAACGTCTTTGGAGGCGGGCAACTCCGATATACGAAGCGGGGCGGACACCGCTTGTCGCGCTCGCGCGAGCTGCCTCCCGGAGATTAGGTGCTCGGCAATTAGTGGGAAATATGAGGAGAGAGCGAGCTGCTGCGCCTCGCCTCCCCCGAGGGAGCTGAGCGGGGCTCTTCCTCGTTTATGGCGCTTTGCTTTTCGAGTCGGATCGGACGCTGCTTTTCGGAGATTTCTGCGTGTTTCTGCGCTTTTGTTGGCTTGCAAACGTGCTTTCTTCATGCAAAAGCCTCTGTACAATCCTTTCAATCCTGAAAATAACTTGAGTACATCTCTTTCGCTCGCTAACTCCCTTGATTCCCCGTTGCCTAAACAGCTAAAATCCAGCAAGAGCGTAAAAAGCCACGACGACTGTTGGAGCAAAGTAAAGACACTTGGCGCGTTACTCGATTAACGCGGCCACTCGCCGAATTATACCCGGCGCTTCTGCGCTCGCTCATCTGCGCTGCTTCGCGCGGCTCCACGAGGCTTCGCGATCAATTTAATTTCGGCTTCTTGAGCCGCTTGAATTATAAGCGAGCGCGCGGGTCGCTTCGCGCGGCTGCTAGATTTATATACGATGTCGTTCCTCGGTATTGAGAGGAAGAGAGCGCCGATTGCATGCGTTTGCGGTCTTGTGATGAGAGCGAATATTGGGACAAGTTCAGTACTTGTGCGTACGTTTTGGCTATATCATTAACAGATATTTTTCACGAATTATCGCAATTGAAGCAAAATTCAGTGTGCCCGCCATCGATTTTGTCCGATTTATTTCCTCGAGTATTAGCCTCTCACGGCTTAATACAAATTGCGGAGTGTCCTCTTAGGGCGTGAAAGTGTGCGCTCCGTGAAAAAAAAAATGCAAGCCACGCGGGCACACAGAGCGCGCAAACTGCCGACGGGGAAATTCCTCGGCGCGTATTGCAGCGCTCGTAAACGGGTGGGTGCTAATTAAAGCGGGCGCGCAAAGATCGGCGAGCTCGGCGCTCTTGTCGCGCGTCCGAGCGTTGGTTAGTGGCCGATACTGTCGCTTCGGATGCTGTGCCTACACGGGTATAGGAGGCTTGGAGAGGACTGAGCTTCGTTTGCGGTTCATCGGAGCGTCGCGATGATTTATTTTCTAAGCGAACCTTGGATCGAGAGGTGTCCACGGGGGAGGGCTACCTGTTTTCGTTAATTTAATCGTTGGAAAATGAATTATTGAATGAGCGATTGTTAATTTTATGCAGAGTGGAATAATATTTTCAATGTGAGTATTTTAGTTTATCGAGTACTTTAACATTTCACTTAAGCAGGCTTAATCTTACTATTAGGTGCTAAGTTTCAGTTGAATTATTGTTTCTTGCAATAAGTCTAAGCAATTGAAGATAAGACGCCGAGAGGCGGGAAGGAAACCTGATACTATAATGTTGCGAAACTTTGCTAGTTTGAATTTAGTACGTACACGCATAATGTAAACTATGGGTGAGGCGTACTTTGCAATAAAACCACCCTCGATGTCTCTCCTCGTAGAATTAATTGCCTTAAAATTCGAGAACGCAAAATTGAATATGACAAACTTCTTCGTCCAGAATTGCATTGTCGAAGCGTTCATTAGCAGATAAAAAAATAGTTTTACTTTAAATTAATAACCGTCTATCTATTACATTAAACAGGTCACTAAAATATTCCACCCACTTAACCCACCGACGGCACAAAGAAATACCCCTCCTCCCGCAGCACAAAGCCTTAATAAACGCGAGAGAGGCCAGGTTGCGGCACATTATGCCATATCCATGTATCACCTCGGTTTTATCACTCGGCCGACGCTCTCATTGTCCCCTTTAGCTCGTTGCCGAACGAGCCCCGGGGCAGTAAACCGGCTCTTAACGAAGTTACGGCGCGGATAGATAAGGGCCCCGAAGACCGGGCCGGAGAGCCGGAGGAAGGCGCAAGACGAGGGATACTGCCGCCGTGGACGGATTACGCGAGGCGGGGATGCTGCTCGTGTTGTGCGGCTCGATAATACCGCCCTTAACAGAATTATTAGATCAGATTAGACGATACGCCGAATTTACGGCTGTTTTGTTTGCGGGAATGACGGAGAGAGTAGAGTTAACGGCGGGAGTCGTGACGAGGGAATGAATTGCTGAATTAAAGATAATGCAAGTTTGTTTGGGGTGATGTTGAATTTACGGGGCAGCGGGCGTAATTGTGTTTTAGGTATTGGTTGTGCTATTTTACAAAAAGTGTGTAAATGTATTCACTGTATTTTAAGGCTTAAATAAGAATGTATACAGCAAACATCCAAGTCGGACCTGTAAAAATTGTTAATTTTCAACCTGACGGCATTCTTGCTTTAAAACCCGTAATAAAGAAAAGCAGCGCCGAAGGATCATTGAATCCCAGCTAATTCCCCTCAGCAGCGGGTGAGAAACTCAAGCGAAAGCGCGAAGAAGCCGGTCTTAGTTGCCGGGGGGTCGGCCTCGTCGTCGTCGGCGGTCGGCCTTAACCTCTCGCGCTCACGAGTCGCGATGTATATCGCGTAATTCGAGGGAGCCGCTGCTGCTGCTCTCTCTCTCTCTCTCTCTCTCTCCCTGGAGGCGTTTGTGTACAGTGTCCCGATGGCCGTTTAACTAACGCGGAGAGCTTTTGCCTCGCTCGCGCTCTGCGGGCTCGTTACGGCGCATTAACATCGTGTCCTGCTTTTTATCTTGCTTGTTAATCATTTGTTGCGGCGGCCGAGAGCGAGCCTCGCGTGCGAGGCCCGATCTCCTTCTTGCGCCGCCTGGTAGGCCAATTTCGCGATGCGCCCGTGAGATCAAGCGCCTCCAGATGTCGTCGGGAGGGAACTGCCCGGGGGCAGAGAGAGAGAGAGAGAGAGGGGGGGGGGCTGCTGAGGATTCTAACGCGGCCTCGTAAGGATGTTCCGGGGAGATTGAGAACTTGTTCGAGCGGGGTTATGAGGCGCTCAAAGTGGGCTGATTTTTCGCTAAGGTCTGCAGTTGCAAATAAAAGTCTTTATGCAATATGTTTCTTGGAATTGTGCTTGATTACGAAAGGCAATTACTGCGAAATTATGATTATTGTATTTTTAATACTGTTGTAGTTCGTTTTCTTAAAAAAACAATTTGAAAATTCTAAAAAAAGTGAAAAATCGTGGATTGTATAACTTACGAGTTTAGAAAAAATTGAATATTTTAAAATTGAAAAATTTGTTACACTCAACGATAAAACTCGAAAATTTTATTATTTCGCAGCATAGCTCCCAATAAAATCATCACAAATTTCATTCATCAGAAAATTCGTGCACGACGAACACCTCGCAAAAAAAAAAAGAACAACAGCAACGATTAATTAGAAGCTCTCGAATTGAGTCGTTGCATAGCTGCTTCTCAGCGGGATATATTCTCACATCTCTTGTCGTCCGAACACATTCCCCTCCGCCATAAACGCATGCTCGGCACGACTTCCATTTCGCATCTCGTCGCTCCGGTTCCGGGGGGGGGGGGGGGGGCAACAAAAGCCTCGGCTTTTTCCGCGCGCTCCCATTCCACATCCATACGCAGGAGCTGCGGTGCCTTTTTCCGGCGGCGTGTCGCCGGTGGCCGATGTATCGGAAGGTGCGGAAAGCGCATCGGTATAATAAGAAGCTGCCGGCTGCCCTGTACCGGCTTGCCACTTAGCGCAAATAAATCTCTCTCTCTCTCTCTCTCTCCCGCTTTATAAATTATTTATAAGGGCCGCGTCGCCACACAAGACGCGCTCGTTTCTCCGTCTGCTTGTAATGAAACCGGCCGGGGAGTATATAAGGGAATTTTCATGATCGTTAGCGAGTGTCCGAGAGCGGGATTGTGCAGTATACGCGGGGTGAAGGGGGGGACAAGATGCGTGTAACTTTTTGCGCGGGAGAGCCGCCGGCTTGTTTCGCTTTTTGCCCCGAGCGCGCGGAAGGTGCGCAGGCAATCAAATTTCTGGAAATGGGATTTTTCTTGCGGGCCTTTTTTCAATTTCATTCGACTTCTTGAGCGGCAAGCTCGTTTGTCGCTGCAAATTCAATTTTACATCCACGAGTTTTTGCGCTCGATTGTATACATGTATAATTGCTCTCGATGCCGATTCTTTTAGATTTACCTTTGCAGTCGACTTCGCAACTAAAAGCAAACTGCGTCCCTCGAGTTTTAATATCGCAAAAGAACCATCCATCACGTCTCCGACCAGCACCTCTTTCTATCAATTCAAACGCCTCCTCCCCTCCCCGAACGAATTTAATTTTCGCTCTCGCCCACATCCCTCCAATTCACAAGAGACGAAATCCCCTTCCGAATAATCTTAATCTCAAAAATATTAATAACTCGCCTTACATCCCGGCACGTCCAACCCGCGTTTAAAAGCCCGAGCTCTCTTTCGAGCGCGGCTCTCGCGACGGATGGATGGATGGATGGACGGACGACCTCCGCAGCGACCATTAGTTCCCATCCAACGGAGGATCTTCTCGCAGGCAGCGACTAACGATTGTTTGTGCTTTGTCGCCGCGGAAAGAGACATCGATCATCGGCGAATCAACGCCTGCGGCTGCTTGCGAGCTCGGTGGTGGTGCGACGGGCTTTCGTGTCGGGACGCTCGTGGAAGAGTGTCGTTCTCGCGATCTCGCTGCCCAGATACGGCTAATTAGCTGATCGTGCAGCGATCCCGCGGGGAATGCCGGCTGACGTGCAGCTGTTCCTTAATTATTTAACGGATTCGGCTTCGAAGCTTTTTAAAGAGCTAAATGTTTCTGTATTGGTTAATTTTTTTATAAAAGATTCTTAGATAATGTAAATAGAAAAAAATTTCAGAAACAGCACAACGTATTCAACAAGTTTTGTTCGACGCTAACCATGCACTTACTACATACAAGATTGCTCAGAGAAAAAGAAAAATGTACGAATAGAAAAGAAGAAATCTATTAATGCCTATACACGCCTGCAGGTCGAGTAAAAAAGAAAAAAAAAAGAAGAAGCGAATCGGCCTCGGTAGGCGAGTTTTAGGGGAGAAAGATCGAGCGAGTCACGGGGTTGAGCGTAAAGACGGCTGGAGCTCCACGGCGGCGGCGGCCTCCCGGCTAGTAGGGATTTATAGTCAAAGTCTGGCTGCAATCGTCGGGCCATACATCACCCTCCTCGCAGCTTTAGGAGAGCAGGCAAGTTTGCTCGACGCGGACAAGGATAAAGGACGCGCGCCGAGCGATCTCTTCCTCGCTCTCCTATCACTTACCCCCGACATTTCCTCTCTCCGTTCATTCTCTTAATCTTGCTCTTGTTTGTCACTGTTTATTTTCCTCGCCTCTTTTCGCCTTTCTTCCCCGCCACGGTTTCGGCCTGAAAAATCTTCTTTAATTGATTCCGGACGACGGGGAGGGGATGGCTACGTAAGCTTTCTTGGGCAGCTGCTCAGGGATGATTCTTATTGAAGCAATGGATTTCTCCCTTCGGGTACGTACTTGCCATTTATGATAAGTGAGCTTAGGTCAAACAGTCACTTTAACTTTTCATTTGAACAGTGCTTGAGATTAAGATAACAGAAACTCTATTGTTCTTTAAAAAAAAAAAAAAAAACTTTCAACAGTTACGAAGAGTGAATTTTCACCGTGAAAACAAAAGTGTTAACAATCCACATACAATCCAGCGTTTAGCATAAAAACCTCCGCCAAAGAAAAGCCTCGACAAAAGCAGAAGCGACACACACCCGCAGCCCCCATTATCCGAAGAAAAAAAAAAGGATCCGCGGGGGCTCGGGCGATAAAAAGTTATTTTTTAGCTCTCCGCTGCACTAAAATACGAAACGGCCCGGCTCTCTCTCTCTTTCGCGTCGCCGTCGTAAAAGCTGCTGCTGCCGCCGCCGCTCCGGAAAACACATGAATATCTCTCTGTCCGGTGTGCTCCGCCCGAGGAAATCGGAGATTTGACGCATACGTGAGGCATTAGCCGAGAGAGCAAACGCCCCCGCGCGCTGCCCGTATATCTCTCTCCCCGGGACTTTTATCTCCCGCGTCTGCGCGCGCGCGCGCGCGTGTGTGTGTCTGTGTGTCGTCGTCGCGCGCGTTGAGAGCTTAATTGACTGGCGCTGCACGAGGCTGCCTTAATACGGGCATGCCTCTTCGTTAGAAGAAACGCAGGGGAGGTCGTGGCGGCAAGTGAGATATGGCTCCATTCGTATGAAGGTATTTAGATACCGGCTAGGAGTGCAGTCGAGTGGTTTATGGTCGCGCATGGGGAGTTGCCTGCTCTGGCGGACGGCGGTATACGAATTTTCTGGGGAGAGGAGGATACTTTCGGAGATTTTTAGAATGCGCCTCGGATGGCTAATTCGTTTGATATCGTAGAAAATTGTTTTCAAAAACAATATAAATGTCAAAAATAAAAGATGTCCAGGTACATAAATTTATCCAAATT
This sequence comes from Ormyrus labotus, assembly GCA_035582975.1. Taxonomy (NCBI): domain Eukaryota; kingdom Metazoa; phylum Arthropoda; class Insecta; order Hymenoptera; family Ormyridae; genus Ormyrus; species Ormyrus labotus. The sequence continues at coordinate 16,207,258 of JAWWEO010000021.1, read as the reverse complement.
CGAGTTCTCAATGGAATATTATATCTTTAGAGCGTTTTTTAAAAAGTGTGTTTAAAATTTATCTTTAGAGCTTAAGTTTTATCATACACGGTATTAAGATATGACATCACAACACCAGATAAAATAAATGGGTTTAGAATAATTATGCACAAAGTATAGTAGCGACGTAGGAAAGCGCTATGATCGTATGAAAAAGTTTAGCATTCTTGTACATTAATCGTTCATCTTAAAACTATTAGTGCCACAATGCATCATCATATTTTGTTGCTTTCCGTGATAAATCTTTTAATTTTTCATAAATTTGCGACGGCTGAAGAAGTTTCCTCAAACTTCTTTGTTACTGTAAAGAAGTTTAAGCAGAATCTGGAAAGAATATTGACAAATTTAACAAGTTGCAGTCATGATCCAGAAATTGATATGTCAACGGTGAGTAACTAATAGAATATGAAAAATATGTTGTCTAAATCCATCAATCAAAAAAACATAAACTACAATATTTGCTTTATAAAAAAATCATAAATATTTAAATGTTTTCATTATCTTTTTAATATAAGTTAATAATATGAAAAGGTTGAAATAATAAGAAATAATGGATATCCCGGAGAAGAACATTTTGTGGTAACAGAAGATGGATATATTTTAAGTTTGCAAAGAATCCGTGGGCCAGATGGATCAATGCCTGTCTTGTTACATCATGGCATCATGGACAGCTCATTTGGGTACATCGCGAATGGACCGGAAAAGGGTTTAGGTAATAAAAATTCATTTTAAATAGGTTAAAAGAAGAAAAGAATTATTGTAAATTATATTTAATATTTAGCCTACGTTCTATCGAGGAAGGGTTATGACGTTTGGATAGGCAATTCTAGAGGAACAACTTATTCCAAAAATCACACTACTTTTTCTACTAAAGATTCGAAATTTTGGAATTTTAGGTAATTTATTTCGGAAATTTAAAATTGTTTAATCAATTTAAACAGACTTTAATTTCAGTATGCATGAAATGGGAATTTATGATTTGCCAGCAGATATTAAGCACATAAAATCAGTTACAAATTGTAGCGGCATTTTGTACGTAGGGCACTCAATGGGTGCGACAAAATTTTTTATTTTGGCAAGTACAAATCCGGAAATTGCTTCCAGCATCAAAGGGGCTTTCCTTCTGGCTCCAGTTGCTGGTTTAACGCATATGAAAGGAACGCTTAGACCAATTTTTCTAGCAAGCAATTATTTTGAGGTTTTGTAGACTTTCTCATCAAATAATTTAAATAAATCATTGGAATTTTTATACAAATAATGCACGTTGGTGATCTTTTCTAGAAATTTACTAGGTTTAATAAATCGTTTGAAGTACTTCCGCACAACCTTCTCTTTAAATATATAGGAAAATGTCTTTGTAACAAACCATTATTCGACAAACTCTGCGGTGAAGCCTTCTTTTTTATATTTGGCGGACATCTAAAGAATTATAATGCAGTAAGTAACAATTATTATTTTTCTATTAGATCTTTATAAGGATGCTTTTGATTGAACTTGAAATAAAATTTTTAGTCGCGCTCATCATTGATTCTGTCGCATACTCCTGCGGGTATATCGCTTAAAACCTTTTTTCATTACGGTCAATATGTACCAACAACACGATTTACTTATTACGATTATGGTCCGGAAGAAAATCAGAAGATTTACGGTACAAAAATAGTACCCGAATACGATTTATCTAAAATTAAGGTGCCTATAGAACTTTATTGGGCTGAAAGTGATTGGATTGCTAATGAAAAGGTGAGCAAATCATAATTTTAGGTTTATTTAGAAGGTTTTTTTATACTGATATTGCTTTCGATTTCTTAAGTAAGATACTTCATAATATTGAATTATTTTTCAGAATATTAAGATACTTTACCAAAAATTATCAAGTGTCGTCGACGTTATTAAAATACCACCAGATTTTTCTCACGTGGATTTTATTTGGGGTCTCAACCAAGTAGAAGTTGTATATGAAAAACTATTAAGTAATATGGAAAAATATAAGTAATTGTTAGTTATATATCACTATGTCATTTATATGTCGGTTACAAGAAACAAATTCAGGTACAACAATAAAACTTCTGAACCTTCGAAAACAGGTAAAAATTTGCAAACCAACAGTGTCCCGCGAAGACTTCTCCAATAATACAGCCACTGCTTCATTTCCGATCTCCGTCGTCGTCGAGCATTTGCCGGAGCGACTCCAGAATAAGCAGAAAGCCGCGGGAGATAATGATTGAAGGCGTCGGCGCGCGCTTAGCGTCTGGACTTAATGCATCGAAAGGGACAGCCGCTTGACAGGCTGCTTTTTCTCGGCGGGGTTATCTTCTTTACGGCTTCCTCTTTCCCTCGCTCGCTCTCTCTCTCTCTCCCGCGGAGCGCGCGCGGGCCGCTCGGATGTTTACGAGCGACAGGTTTACGTCACCGGGGGCTCGGGGGATCTTTAACGTTCCGCGCGAGCGTGCGAGTCGACGTTCTGTATATGCGCTCTATCGCCTCGCTCCTCTCTTCGCCGTGCGAGAGAGCGCGGCTAAGGCCTGCGCCGGAGCTTTTAGCGAGCGAAATTTCCCAGTCGTCGACTCTGTCGTATAACTGCCCGCTGACCCTTCTTCGAGCTACTGCCGAGTTTCTGGCCTCGGTGATTTAGTTGGATTTGCGAGTGCGTTTAGTAGTCGACGGGGGCTTTTATTGTAAATTACTTTTTCGAATTGTACCTCTTTTTAGCTCGGAGGCTTGGGAATTTCAGTTTCAGGGCTGCGTCGCGCGGCTTGCACGTTTTCGTCGGTAATTACGAATTAATTATACGAAAGTATTGCAGTAAAAATCATTGGATGCTTTACAATTTGAAAATCTAAGAAGCGATTAAAGGATAACAGATGTATAAATCTAAGTAAGATTTTATTCAATCTCTATTAAAATTTCATATAAATGTCTTATTTAATGTTAGCCTGGTATTAAAAGGAACGGCAAAAAACGAAATGCCTCGTTTAATTGATTTGCAAGATACATCATTACAACATTGCTTTACCTGAAAGCCGTTGAAAAGGTACCCTTACCCCCGCATTAAATCAATCAAAGCGCTCATTGTGTAAACGTAATTTATTTTACAAAGCAGTAAATTGAGAAAGGTGCGATATTATCAGGCTTAACCATCAGCACACGATGTAGGTGAAGAACATTATATTGCGAGAAACAGATAATTCACTCGCGCGCGAGGCAGTTATAAGCGATTATCGTGGGTGTTTCAATGCAGATGAAATCGCGCCGGAACGCAACTCTATTAAACGTGAATTATCAAGAGGTGTTCGACAAGATGTTGAAACGATAGCTTGTAAAAGCGTCTGTCCCGAGAGTCCGCAGGTGTTGTTGTCTTTGTGCATATGCGCGCGCACCACGAGTCGGCGTGTGGGCGGATCGTTTCGCAAGGGGCCTTTTTAGCCTTTCCCACTAATATGATTTATGATGATTTTCAACGGCCGGCTTTATTGATTACGGCAATAAAGCAGTTTATTAACATTGAATTAAGATCAGCGGGCGTGCTGATTTTTCAGCCGCGGGAAACTCTGACGTCATCCCAGGGTGTTATTGGTCGGGACGAAAAAGGCGAGGAAGCTGGATGAAAAAGCGTTGTACTGTCTATTAGTCTGCCGGTTATTATTGATTTTAAACCTTGTCACAACAATCGTACGTGTTGCATGGCTGCCCGGAGAATTGCGAATTCGTAATTTATAGTTGTATCGGGCACTATTGCATTATGAATATGTGGATGATAAAAATTCGAGATTTATGGGTTTGATTTATACTCTATTAGTGGCGGCAGGAATGTTTTTCAATCGTTTTTTTTTGCTAATTGTATATTCATGGGATCAAAATTAATTTATCGTTAATCAATATTAGATTTTATATAAGACAACTTATTAGAATTTCAGATCGTATCTGCATGTGAAAAATTTTATTGCAGCTATTTTCATACCTTCGCGGACTCAATCGTCATTAATTATGGTAAAATTTACATTTTGCACTTATGTAAATTATTATTTCGCTTTCACATAATTGTCTCTTTATAAGTGGATTTGTAATTTTTGTTACTCTCCTTTTATCTAAAAAGGGTCAAAGATATAGAAAGTCATTGAAAGTTTCTAACCGCATTTCAACAGCGATTAAATTAATTTTCACCTCCAAAGAGTTTTCTCCCAAAAGAAGCCGCGTAGCCCTCCCCTCGCGAAAAGCCCAAAGCGATGCCTTAAATAAGCCTTGCCGGCCGTGTCAAAAACACCACGGGACAAAAAAAGAGCGCGCAGCTCGAAAAAAAAGCAAAAAAAAAAAGAGGGAGCGGATCTCAATCACCGGGCTTCGGCTCGTGAATCTCGGCGCCGTCGAATCCAGGACGTCGGGGCGCATGCATCATCGGCAGCGCCGCGGCGCGGCCCACGTATCTTTATGGTGGGCCATTAACGTCCGGCGCAAGCCCGCGCGAACACGCGCCAAGGAGGCGATCGTTGGCTTTTATGAGCGAAGCGCGGCTCGGAGTCGCGTCGACGACGCGACCGCTGGGATTTTCGCGGAAGACTTCGGGTCTCACTTGTAATAGGACTGGGAGAGGCTGCTTCGTTTTGGGCTGCCGAGGTTTTTCACTTTTCGTTGCGAAGCGACGTTGGATTGGATTTTTCGAGGGTGACGTTTTGGAGGATTTTGGGAGTGAGTTTCTTTTTGGAGCGACGTGAACGTTTCTGATACTTTGTTCTGATTTAGTGGTTGACGCTTCAAACTTTAAGTAAAAATATACGTAAGAATTAAAAAGATTAATAAAATTAGTAGGATAAAGCTCCCGCTTTGCCATGTGGAAACGTCATGAAATAAGCTTTTCTTAGAAAGTTAGAAGAAAGTAAAGCAACGGCAAACACTTCCTAAACATCAGAGCTTATCGATCAACCTCAACCGAGATAACCCCCGCAACAGAAATCCAGAAATCCAGCCTCGCTCTCTTCTTCCGAAATTCCTCGCTGCGCAGCGTACCTCGGCGCCCTCGGAGAGTGGCTCATCTCCATCCTCCAGCCAGCAAACAGGGCCGAGAGCGAGCTAGAGAGTCTGCGGGGCGGCACGTCGTCGTGACGTCGTCGACGGCGCGAGGCTCTCGCGACGTTTCACACATCCGGGCGCTCGCTTTCACCCGCTCGCGCACAGCCCCGGCGCTCTCGCACGTATAATACACACACACACACACACAGAGGGGCAGAGACAGGGCCGCGCTGCAGCCTGCAAACGAATGTAGCCCATGATTTAAGGGGGTCGCTCTCGCGGCAACGGCGGCGGCAACGGCGGCGGCGGCAACGGCGGCGGCGGCGGCCCACCCTACACGCGCCAAGGATATGAGTTACTGCGCCATATAATTCCATAATTCAGATTCATACCCGGAGTTTACGGCGACTGGGTAACAAGCAGACTGCGACCGTTGTTTTATGGCCGCGAGACCGAGAGCGCGCGCCTGTATCTCACTCTCCGCACACCCCTTTCATCCCTCTCTCTCTCTCTCTCTCTCTCTCTCTCTCCGACGCGAGTTGTGGCCCGTTCATCTGCACTCTCCGCCCTCGAGAGCGAAGTGTACCGGCACCGATACGAGAGCGAGCGCGAGCAACTTTTTTTTCTCTCTCTCTCTCTCTCCGACAGCAGTCGCCGTTTTTGCCGGAGGAGGAGGAGGACGCGCGACCTTCCCTGCCGCTGCCGAGGATTTAATCAGAGAAATGTACGAGTGGCCTGTGCCGCGGAACTTTTTTCGTTTAGCGAAAGCCTCCAAGCGCCGCGGGCTGATTCCGCGTCTTTCCGCGGAGACGAGCTGAGATACGAGCGCGGAGGGGAAGAAGCTGGACGACAGCTTTTCATGTTAACTGATTTCAGTTTTTTTCGCCGGCTAACGTTTTCAATCTTTTCGTGTATCTATTAAGCGAAAAAAATCACCATCAATAAGTCAGAGAAAAACGACAAATAATAAACTAAAAACTATATGTACTGTCCCTTCCACAAAAGCCCTTCGAAGCATCTAAAAAACTGTGGCTGAGCTCGTCACCGTCGCCGACCGTATAATCCCAATTTCATAGCTCCGGAAAATTTCCATTCCCCGGGCGATAAAGACGCGTATCCCGTATCAGCCGGCGCATAAACCGCTCGAATTTGCGGCGGCACTTTGCGCGGGGCAAAAACACTTATCCTAAGAGCAGCTTCCGGCGGCTTGTATATATATAAAAAAAAAAAAGGAAGGCAAACCTGAAAGAACACTAGAAACGACAGCTCGAAAGGTCCCTGGGAAAGGATATCGCGTCGATGAAACTTCAACCGGCGTGTTTAAAAAAAAAAAAAAAAAAAAAAAACAAAAGCCTCGGCGGCGCGCGGATATTCCGTCGGGGGCGAAGCGCCGCGCGCATCGCTCATAAACGTCAGCGACAGTATATAGATGCCTGCATCGACTGCCGGATGAGACAATGCGGTCGCGCGCCAGATGCTCGCCGCGGCTGCTCGTACGCGCGACTGAAACGTAATACGTAGGCGCTGAGGCGCCGCGGCGTGTGTCATACTAATCGGTAACTCAAGTTTTCCGAAGGAAACTTTAAGCCGCCCCCTCCGACCCCCCCCCCCCCCCCTGCCCTGAGCTTGACGGAAGCGCCGGGGACGCTTTTATGTATTCTCCTTCGCGAGCTGATTGAGAGAAGAGCCGAAACTGACTCTTCGAGCGCTGAGAAAATCCCAAAGTGCCCGCGGGAGAATCGGCTTACCGAATAATGCGACAGTTGCGAAGCGATGGTTTCTTATTAGATGTCGATTTCGGTATAGGAGACGATATGTGTTTTGGGGAGTGCGGGAAAATACGGAATTATTTATATAATAATTGTGACTAAGTTGGGGTTGGACTGAATTGAAAAGCGTAGTATCTCTCTTGTTATGGACAAGAAACTGGATGAGACGCGACAATAGGATGAGCGAAGATTTGTTTTTACTTTTATAAATATTTGATTTCGTGTCTTCTTTTACGACAGGTTCAGGTGCTTTGAATAGAACTGATTGGTGTAAAAGTGGAATGAACATGAATTTTTAAGAGAGGAAAGTGTCAATACAGGCGTTGATGTGATTTTTATATTTAATACTCGGGCTGACATAAAGCTTTAAATATACAATATTCTTGTCCAATTAGGAACTTTGAGCAAAGTTCGTGGATCTTGGATAACTATAAATATTTTTAACTGATTTTTTTCTCCTTTTGACTCCTCAATTTTCATATTAGAGAATTGTAGCTATTTGTAGCTTAGCCCTCTAAAAAGTGATTAGTTAATTTTTAAAAAGTTGCCTTGTTTCACAAAAAATATTATATTTACTCTCAAAATAAAGAAAACAAAATAAAAGCTAAGAAGCCCCATTACAATCCCATTGCCCAAAAAAAAAATAAACGCTACTCCTTAAGTAGCAACGTAGCTTCGCAATAAAAGATTACCCGCACGCAGCGAGCTTCTCAATATTCAAAGGCCTCCTCGGCGCGCACACAGCCTCGCACAGCACCCAGCTCGTATCCCCATTCGAGCTTGACGCCATTCGGCGCATCGTGCATCTGACGCCCGGCGTAAATCTGCAGCCGAGCCGTCGTCGTACTTACACCAGCCAACTCTCTCGCCCCTCCCCGCGTTCGGTGCTCGGGGTAAGGGAGAGAGAGAGAGAGAGAGAGAGAGAGAGAGAGAGAGAGAGAGAGAGAGAGAGAGAGAGAGAGAGAGAGAGAGAGAGACTATTTTAAAGGGGGGAAGAATTTTTCAGTCAACGCCAAGTGAATTCGCGGCAGATTTACATGTCAGTCACGCTCTCGGGGCGCTCGAGCTTTTTGCATGTTAAAACGCGCTCGGGCCGATGAGCCGTCGGTAAGATTGACTTACGATTGTCGAGCCCTCCCTTTAACGCGGAAATGCATTAACCGCCGCGACGACGACTTTGACGAATTTCGCGTGTGCTTTGGAAATATTCGAGGCGACTCTCGAGAGAGAGAGAGCCTGACACCGAGAGCCGTGCCGTGGATATAATAATGACTACGCCGGGAATTCGTTTTCTCGGCCGCCGCGGCGACGAAAGCGGAACGAGACGTTACGCGTCCGATCGAGCTTTTATCGGCAGCTCTCCGCGGCCTTATTTTATTTATCGCCGGGGGGCTGATGTATATTTAATCAATTCGCGGAGTAGCAACGCCGCTCTCGTTGCCTGCTTGTTGAAATAGGAGGTATATAGTCTTGCGGACGATCGATGGGCATGATTATATATTTGTGCCGCATCAATCATTTGCCGCGTGCAGCTCTCCGAGTTACACACAGCTCCTTTTATGTACCGTTGTAATCCTTGTTTGAAAAAGAATATTTATGATGCGATGATACAGATATATTCTCGAGGAATGATTGTAAAGTTCAAAAAATCGCCTGTAAAAATGTCAAATTGATGATTCATCTTGCTCGCCATTTTTTAATCTGCTTGTAATTGAATTTTTGGCTCGCGAATAAAGAGGATCATAAATATAACAATTAATTTTCTTATTCACAGGTCTAAATAGTTTAGTAGACATACACCGAATTAAATATTTACGCTAAAGAGCCATAAAATTACCGCTTCAAAAACACCGAATTAAGACTGGATGCATTAAGAAATCATAATTAAAGTTTCGCAACCACACATTACCCCCCCCCCCCCCCCCCAAACAAGTTCGCATCTTCGGTCCTCATAAAGTCCGGGCGCGCACGCAATCGTATTTTACTATCCAATTCCCCGGGTGCGTTTCGCAATATGTTGGTATTAGTGCGATGCACGGAAACCGCGCGCAAATATACATCGAACGCGGCGGCATAAACACATTTTCAGAGCCGCGAGCATCGTCATGATTTCATCAAGCGGTCCATGCCGGCGGTGAACACGCAACTTATGCTCGTTTGCACTCGAGAGAGGGAGTTAGTCGCTGCGTAAATTTCAAACTTCCCAGCTTGTGTCTTTGATGTTTCTCAAAGTAGCTTTCTTATTTATGATATTCTGAGAAAGGGAAAACTTGCTTAAACTTTATTTAAACATATATATAAATTTATGTAGCATAATTTTTAGAATGGAAGCAACGTTTTGTTTACGATATTTTTGGTATGATCAAAAATTATTTCAACTCCCTAACGGTTTATTTCTTCTTCGTATCTTTGGAAATAAATGGCAACGTTAAAATCATTCCAATATTATCTTCGAAATTCATTAAAAACAATCGATTTCAACAAAATTCATTTCAAACTGTTCTATATTTAATTAATTATTTATTTTTGTATTACTATTTTATTTTTCTACGTCCATTTTAGAATTTAATGAACAGCAAACAAAATTTAAATAAAACTTTTGTTACTGGAATATTTAAAATTCTAAAAAACAGAATTTTTGAAATTCCTTGGGCAAAGCTCGATTTCGCCCCAGCTTGAATAAAAATCATGCACTAAATCAAGTTTTGTACAAGTCGTATCAAAAAATAATGTTCAATACAAGAGCATAAAGGTGATTTTTTTTAACCTGGTGTTACCTTTTCATAGTATCTTCGTGTTGAAAAAAGTTAAATAAAAATTTCAAGTAAATTGAACTATAAAAAAATTAACTTTGAACCAAAGTAAAAAGTTAGGCAAGTTTGATGTATTCCATATTACCAATAATGTAAATCATATAGTAAAAATATAGTTTAAATATATAAATATTTTAATAACAGCAACTGCAAAATATATCCAAAATATGTAAGTAAATAAATAATCTTACAACAAAATGACAGATTAAAAAAGTAATGAAATCAAAGTAAAACAGTTTTTCAATTCATAAATATTTTATTAACCAAAATCAGAACTTATATCCAAAATGACCTATTCCACACTCATGCATGTCAATGACATACTTTACTTAACTATTTTACACTACATATACAATGATTTGTTATATTCCTAACAAACTCATTTTTACGCGTATTCATACAGACATACACACACATATACACATACATCCATACAGACATTTTTGAAAAACCATTTATTCTTGTCCCTGACACCTTAAAATACAATTATAACAGATTTTTCGAACAACTATAAAAATTACTATCACAAAGCTTCCTCTAGGAGGAAACAAAACTAGAAAAAACTGTAAAATTTCTAACTCTGATTTTTTACTGCAATGATATCCTTTAACTTTTGGACGTTAAATTTTTAGATCAATTAATATTAAAAACAAATAATAAAGATTAATTCTATATGATAAAATGATATATCAAATTATATTAAAAATTATCATAATTTTCTTATACATTTATTACATATTACATACAAATAAATTTAAAGAAAGGTAGGAGTGTTTTTATTCTGTCTCTTTTATGTTAATAGTATTTTATAAAAGGTGCTGTGCAGACAAGTGAGGTTGAAAAGTACGGCAATTTTTCTAAAGATTAATATGGAAGATTTAAATTATATATTTGATAAACTCTAGAATTTTCTTCGAAGTTCTGCGAGTACCATTCCAAGTTTGTGATATTGCATCTTCTATATTTCTTGTAAAGTTTTTGCCAACGTTCTTTACAAAATTGGTAGTGCCTTTGATGGTAGATCTAAATGTAGCTTTTCCGGCACTCATCACACTATTTAAAGTAGCATTTCCGAGTTCTTTCGTTACATCAACTAGATATTTTCCTAACTGTATAGAAAATTTCGTATATGAAATAGTTACATTTTTCGATTTTTCGATTGATTGTTTAGCTGCCTTAGCTGTCCAAGTAAAAGACAGGTTCAAAGCTTCCTTAGGGTTACTTAATGAATAAGGTACGGCTCGCTTAGTGAATTTGTATGTAGCTGCAACTGCCTTCACAGTGGATTTGTACATCGCTGCAACTGCTTTCATAGCAGATTTGTACCTCTCTGCAATTGCGTTCATAGTGGATTTGTACATTGCTGCAAGTGCGTTCATATATTTTTTAGTCAAAGCTTTTGTATTATCAACAGTTGCATCTCCGAGGTTTTCTAAATACTTTCCTAACTTTTTAGTATATTTGGGTAACGTCATTAAAAGTTTAGCTGTTTTAGCTGTCAAAGTAAGAGGTAGTTTCAAAAAGTCCTTAGGGTTAGTAAACGGATAAGTTATAACTCGTTTAGTGAATTCGTACGTATCTGGAACAGCGCTCATAGAGCCTTTGGTTAAAGCTTCCGCACTGTTTACTGTAATTTTTATCGACTTTTCAGCAACCCTTAATGGATATACATACAAGCAATTACGAGTTACTGCTGGAATTAACCATCTGCACATTCTAATTTGTGTGGGCGAAACCTGAAAAGTTACTTTTCTCACTGTATGGAAGAAATACGCTTTTGTGTTAGATTTGACTTCATGAATATAATCAGATGACTTCTTAAATGCCTTGGTTAAAGAATTTTTTACTTCAGCTTTTGTATTGTTGATTAAGCTATCTACTCTTGACATAGTATTATTCAGAATTTCTTTCGTTTCAGCCATCGGAAGTGTTACTATTCTAACTGTATTTTCTGAAATGTTTCGTACCGCAGCATTTGTATTTGATACAGAATGTTTTACAGCATTAGTAAAGCCTGACATTGCAACGGATGTAATACGTTTGGTTCCGGATAATGTATCAAGCATTATGTCCAGTGTTTTTAATACTGCACTCGTTATTTTATCGGTTACTCTTCCAGCAAATGTTGTAGCCTTTGGCAATTTGTCTACGCAACACGCAACGTCCTTATCTCCAGATGATATTCCTAAAAATAGATGAGACGTTAATTTCACAAAATTTTATAAGATAATAATTAATGTTCCAAAATTTTACTCATAAATCTTAAACGAATAAAAAATTCAGACACTTATAATATTTAATAATATATAATAATACTGATAAGTTTTATTAATTCCGACATTTCAATTCAAGCAAGGATCCTTCGTAAAGGACATTGTAAAAATAGGTAGACCCTTAGGTAGAACAATTAATTAGTCACAGTATTATTGGCTTTACTCAAGCTTTGTATATTTGCACAATTTCTCTTGAGCAGGATCTCTGTTGGGATTGAAGTGTCGAGTTTAATTAAAATTCTTAACAGTACCCCCCTACTATCTGAATAATTTTATTTTAATAATTAATGGTCACCAATAACAAGATATTTTAAGCTATAAACTAATGTTTTCAAAAAATTAAAAATATTTCATACGTTGCCAATAATATACTTAAACTTCCATCGACATTGAGCTTTTATTGGTTTTGTAAATTAAAATTAGTATGCAAATATTTTCATGCTGTCAATGTCTTACCAGAATTTTCAACTCCTGGCGATTCGTCTGAAGGTTTCATACTTTCGGAATCTCCAGACTGTGACAGAGAACCTCCGCCGCCTAATTTTCCTGCTGAAATATTACTATTATCATTAGGTTCTGAACCAACGTCTGCTGTAACATTTTTTGAAGTTTCTAAAGCAGAGCTATCATTACTAGCAGATTCTGAGGCAGGAATAGAGGTGCCTTCTCCGGATCCTGTAATAGAACTACTTTTACTACTTGATTCTGAATTAGCATCTGATTCGACGTCTGTTGAATCTTCTGTTACACTGTTAATATTTCCACTAGATTCTGAACCCGCAGCTTCTTCATCTTCCACTGATTCTTTTACGGTATTATTACCGATATCATTGGATTCTGAGCTAAAGTTTATTTTACCATGTGTTGATTCTTTCGTTGCACTGCTACTTTCAGCGTTTGATACAGAATCTTTTACAACACCAGTAAATCCTGATATTACGCCTGATACTATCTGTTTTGTTCCAGATAACGAATCTAGTGTTATGTCTAGGGATTTTGATGCAGCCTCGAATACTTTATCAGATGCTTTTCCAGCTGTTGTTTTAGCCTCTGGTAACTTATCCACGCAACATGAAGCTGCCGAATGTCCAGCTGATTTTTCTGCAAGCAAAGGAAATAATATGTTTATATAGTTCATAGAAAACTTCTGCTTAAAAAAATGGTTTTACTTTCAACATTATCATTACTACCTTTTGTTGAAGAATTTGCTGACGATGACCCTGTGGTAGTTGTATCTGCATTTTTTGTTGTTGATTCATTTTTGTTGCTGCCTACTGCAATAGGTATTCCTGTCAAAGATATTTCAGTAAAATATTAACATCAGTGATAAAGTAATTATAATTAAAAACTTATATCATAATTTATATTAGTATATCTTAAATCAATATATTATAGGTAAGTACTTGGAAGTCTTAAAATAATTATCATAATTTATGTTAGTATATCTTAAATCAATATATTATAGGTAAGTACTTGGAAGTCTTAAAATAATTGATTTTGACTTAAAAACAAAAATAAATTTTATGGTGTTTTTTAATTAAAATTTTTTTTATAATTATTCCGATATTATTCACAGCGATAGTCTGTGATATTTTGGGAAACCGTTATAAGTTTTCACATCACTTTTACACTTTACACTTCTGTTAGCAGTGTATTAATTCAAATGGTAGCAAGTTTTATTTTCTTCTTGTTGCAAGTCCCCCTAAAATAAAAATAGTTAAAAATTATTATGCTATTAAGTAATAGTTTTTTTATCTAGTATTATTGTTTTTAACCTTATTTGACTCTTAGTGTTGATAGTTTAAGCATATATTTTAGTTTTCTACAATTTTACAATTTTTAAAAATGAATTCAACCGATTAAGCAAAATGAGGTGACATAAATAATGAGTAAATAATGAGTATACCATCAACGAGTGTAAAAATTCAATTCATGCAAATGAATATAGTGATGCTCTCAATTGTGTTGTATCAAAAAATGTACTACTATAATATATTTTTGTACTTTCTATAAAAAAAAAATGAAATTTAAAAAAAAAACTTTTTTCGACAATATTTATATTATTTCGTGTAATGAATGTAATATATAATATAATAATATGCAATAATATGAAATAATATGTAATAATGTATAATAATATGTAATACATAAATACTTTGTTTCGGCCGTTTAAGTATAGTAGCGAGAAGTCGGGCGAATGAGGAGCGAACGACAGAAGTTCATATATTGAAAACCGACCTTCTGTAGTTCTCTCCCCACTTTCATTTTGCTAATTAGCCTTTTGGGGGCCTTTCGCGGGCTGTCGGGCGACGCGCATCGACTCTGAGCGAACGAACTCGAGGCCGATCGGTCGCCTGCGAACAACTAGATAAGTTTTTTCTGTATCGCGACACACTGCAGGAATAAAGAATTGTACAGACATCGCTAGTGAGTGTTTCTTTCTATCGACCTACTATCCGGCTCATTCTTTCCGTCATCCTTTTCGACCGTGATCTTTTCGTATAAGCACGCGAGTCTTTCTGCGCTCTATTACGGTGGGAGCGGAACGAGCGTGAACAACTTATTATTATTAATGTAAACAATCATAATAAAATAATATTATTTTTGTATTATTATCTTATTTTTCTATGTCCATTCTGGAATTTAATGAACAGCAAACAAAATTTAAATAAAAGTTTTGTTATTGGAATATTTAAAATTCTAAAAAACAGAATTTTTTAAATTCCTTACGCAAAGCTCGATTTCGCGTTAGCTTCAATAAAAATCATGCACTAAATCAAGCTTTGTACAAGTCGTATCAAAAAATAATGTTTAATACAAGAGCATAAAGGTGATTTTTTTTAACCTGGTGTTACCTTTTCACACTATCTTCGTTTTGAAAAAAATTAAATAAAAATTTCAACTAAATTAAATTTTCCCTAACTAACATTAGTCACGTAAAAGTAATTTTTTGTATTTTATTTAAACTATATTGCTAAAACTAATGTAAAAAGTCATAATAAAATAATAATAAT
>JAWWEO010000021.1:16152930-16192246 GCA_035582975.1 Ormyrus labotus | reverse complement strand
CGATCATTGAAAGAGATCGATTATTCACTAAGATACAGTTATTCAAAAAATTGAAACAAAATAAATAAAACTTTAATATCTTTTGAACTAATACGTTTTATAAGCAAAAAAACTATACTGCCCAGAAGATGTAAAAGATCTACCTTTCCCAAAATTTGAAGTAATTTAAAGTCTTTTTACTTCCGTAATTGTTTGCCTTAGAAAACTCATTTTTTCGGTTTTCAGCTTTTTATTCAAAAACTAATTGACAAAATGATTTGAAATTTTTACAGATTATAGCTAATTTAATTTAAGAACTATAAACTTTTTTAAAAAAAAACACGTTTTTATTAAAAACAAAAGAACCATAACAGCTAAGATAACTTTTTTGCTCTGAAATTTTAGGTATTTTTATGCTCATTGGCCTTTGTTCGATTCAAGTATCTCAATTCTATCATTAAATAAAATTAAAATTAAATTTTTCAAAAACCATTTATTCTTGTTCCTGAAACCTCAATATACAATTATAACATGTTTTTAGAACAACTCCAAAAATTACTATCATAAAGCTTCTTCTAGGAGGAAGCAACATTTATACACAAAATGCTTAATCAACAATTCCTCTATGGTTGTAACTTTCCCCCTTAAAAAAATTCAATAATTCGAGCCCGAACATATTCTCGATTACCCGGTAACCGCGAGAGCCGAGTCAACAAAGAAGGAAAATCCGCGCACACGTCCCTCTCTCCGTCCATGTAACGGCGACATTTCACTCCGGTCCGGCCGCACGCCTCCCCCGCGCGTCGCTCGAGGTGGCGGCGGACGCGGGACAAA
Source organism: Ormyrus labotus (assembly GCA_035582975.1). NCBI lineage: Eukaryota > Metazoa > Arthropoda > Insecta > Hymenoptera > Ormyridae > Ormyrus > Ormyrus labotus. The sequence continues at coordinate 16,191,433 of JAWWEO010000021.1, read as the reverse complement.
CCGCGGCTACGTGCACGGGGCTCCATTAATACAGACGTTACATCGGCCACCTCTCTCTCTCTCTCCCCTCGCGTGCTTATCGCTGACTCGCATCTCTCGCCGTTTTACCCGCGACATTATACGCCGTGCGGTCGGGCTCATTTTCCGCGCGCCGCTCTGAAACGTAACGCAGTTGATGGCCGCCGCCGCCGCAGCCCTTTTCCACCGAAAGCGGAATAAGGAATTGCTGAGAGCGGATCTTTGCGGTGTGTGTGCTTTTGCGGATTACCCGCAACGGTGCGTGATTGCTGCAGTTCCGACCGTCGAGTGCAAGCTTTCCGAGCTTCGCGGGTGCCGGACACTTCAAGGTGGCGAGTTTTTTTATCGAAATTTCAACTTTATCAATTATTGTAAAACTAAATCTGGTTGTGTGCACTTGAAATATCTAACAAATGACTCTCAAACGCATTTTATAATAGCAGATACTATCCATATTCTGTTGCAGCGTCGGCGTGTCGAAAAAGCTCGGCGGGCCGCTTAACAGGACGGTAAAATCAGAGCCGCTTTAGTAATGGAATTTCACGGTTCGGCTGCTGGCTAATTACGGAGTACTCGTGCGCATTCGGCACAAAATCCGCGGACGCGCGGAGAGCGGCTGCGGCGGCAGCTCGAAAGAGAGCGCCGTGCGGCGGGACAGCCTGACAGCGGGGCTGACGCCGGGCCGGGGGCAAGTGTTCCCCGTAATCTAATGAACCCTTTTCAGCGGCTGACAACGCGTGCCTAATCGCTGACAAGCCCGACAGGGCCCGGAGACGCCCGGCGAACTCCGCCCTCGGGAGGGGAAGCGCGCGCCGAGGTATCAACTGACGCCCGGCTGTAATCTTAGCCGAGGATCGTCCCTTTCGATCTGCCGGAACACCCTTTTTTTCTTCTTCTCGAGCACGGCCTGCCTGTTATGAGCCGCGAAGTAAGGGAGGATAATGAAATCGCGACTGCGAGAGCTACTGCTGACGAACTCTTGGCCTGTCGCTTATTTCTTCCCCGAAGCTTTGCGGGAAGCTTTTGGAGGAGGGAATTCTGTCGATGCTCTGATGATCTTTTGAATGACGAGGGAGAGAGTACTTTGGTTTTACTTTTTGCACCGCTCCTGAATTTTTTTTATTATCTTTCAGTTTTTGAGGGGTTCTAGATAATGAAAATGTTTATTTTAGGAGGTTACGACGCTGGAAACTAATATTATACTTTATGAATTACCGGTATGATATTGATGATTAATTGTTACTTTATCTCAATTCATAAAAATAGAACTTTTGTCAAGTGCGGATAAGTTCATCGAAGTAATATTTCAAAATACAGTGTTGCTTTCCTCGACATTAGCATAATTAACGTAATCAGCAATCATTTTTATACACTTCCAAGTGAAAAACGCGAAGAAAAAAAAAGGCAGAAAGAGCAATAAACGTCCGTCGGAATGAATAACGCACAGATTAAATAATATTAAAAGCCTTATTGAGCCGGCCGTTTTAATCAAAAAATATACCTCTCCGCCGTAAATTTCTTCCCTGAAGAATTTAATCACCGGCAATAAATTTCAATTCCGCGGCCAATAAAATAATATTATTATCACAATCAACATTTTATTAACGATACAATGAAATCGTTGGCCGATTAACGTTGCGAAACGCCGCGCGCAATTAATCACCACCGTGCAGCGGGCACGCCAGGCAACGCGCAGGCAGGCAGGCAGAGCGATCGGTTCGCGCGCGGAAAAAAAAAGCCAATCTCGGATCATTAACCCGATACACGTGAATTTCCTGCGCTAATTTCCTCGCCGCCTCGGCTCTCTCGCACCGAGGAAAAGGAACATCTGCTCGTAATCGATAGGCAGTACATCACTCCGCCGCGGCCGGACGAATGAATAAGTACTTATCTGCCTGTTACACGCGTCGATGTATGTGTTCCTTCTTGCCGAGGAGAGCGCGCGCGCGCCGGCGTCGAATAAATTTCCGAGGCATTAAAATGAAATAGCCGAGAGCCGGTAGGCAGGATAATCATAGATCTGCCGGTACATTAATGTTCGGGGGAGGGAAGGGGGGGGGGGACAGGCGGTATTCGCAGGTACATACACGGGCTTTCGCGTGCAAAATGCGCGATCGCCAAGCTCGATAAGGAGGGAGTGTGTTGAGCTCGGCTTTTTTTTTTTTTTTTTGTTATTTTCTCGTTTAGCGGCGCGGGCAGGTGAAACATCGTCATATAGCAATTTCTGCGAGACGTGTCATTTTCAGCAAAGTTTGCTTTCACCTCTGACAGCTATGAAATTATTATTGAATTCATTCGTTACTCTCTCGCTCGGAGAGCTCTTTCAAAAAAGTCTTTCCCATATTTTAACTTCATTTATCATTTAGCGCTAATGACAGTCTTTGATTAACGAGCCTGGAAATCTATTTTTAATGACGCCGCCCGGCGCTTTTTTTTCCTGCTTCACGCTTATTATAGTCTAAATTCGCGTCTGCCGCGCTTCATTACCGGAGCTGTCGTTGCGAGATTTTTTAACGATTGCGTGCTGGATTATTAGTTTAAAATTAAGTAGCAAATAAATCGGAGATTTATGACGGGTTCGCAGGTGAAAAATTACCTCGCGTTTGGTAAATCATTTCATGAGAATGCAGATCTTCGCGCACGGCCTGATGCTTATTTCAAAATTTGTCTGATAAATTACTCTTCTTTTTTAAAGTTCGTTCGGGTAAAAAAAGATTCTTTCATTTTGACGGCATACTAGTTATTAAAGTTTTTTGAGGAAGCAAACCTCAAACTATTCTTCAGTTCTTAGCTCAAAATCCAATTAAATAACGTTCAAAAAATAATCTATAATTCAACGTGGTGTCGGTTACACAACAAACGGTAAATTCAAGTCTCAGCTAATGTAAAAATCAACTTACTTTAATACTACTTCAAACAGTTTGCCCGCACAACGTATACCACTCATTAAGTTTAATTACACAAAATGAATTCCCCACTTTCCCAAGCTAACAATATTCCGAACCAAAAAAAAGTTAAAAATCGACAAACGAACGCCGGTTCATTACCGATCTCGAAGCGCGCAATAAACATCTTTCCTAACAAGGGCGTCCGTCTAAGCGTTACAAACTAGCAATTACCGGCGAACGAATCCATCAGGCAATTCCCCGCACGGAGGCAACTTTTCCGCGCCGAAAGGGGGGCAAAACAAAAAAAAAAAAAAAAAAAAAGAAGGTAGCGACGGCGCGACAAGCATCGCGCATTAAGTCGCGTGTACCAATAACTCAGGCGAACGTTATAAGATCGGCGGCGCGCGGCTGGCGTGCGAGATTAGCCAGCGGCAGCCCGGCCGAACGTCGGGCTGCCGGGCGATAGCGTTGTTTATACGGGAGAGCGTCATTACGGTAATTGCGAGATGGAAAGAGGAGGATAATTGTTGCTGCGCCGCTGAATTATGGGAAAGCAGAGCCCGGGCCGCTTTGACGAGAGATGATGCCTGAGAGATCGATCATCGGAGGGGAATATGCTTGTTACTCAAGCGGTTTCTTGCGTAATTCGCACACGGAGACGATTCTGGGCGATTGAATTTCGAGCATCGAGGAGAGGGGGGACAGCCGCCTGTGTGGGTAAGTCGGTAGAGCGTTAAATTGCGCCGTTAATTAAAAGATAAATGATCGCCGTCGCTTGTCTCTTGAGAAAGCTCCGAGTAAGTGGCTGGGAGTGCGGAAAAAAGTGGCGAGCAAGGCTGCAGCAGCAATCAGCTTGAATATGCTTTAGCATAATAGCGTTTATATGATAAGTGCAGCGTTATCGAGGCGAATCTAAAACGTTATATATATATATATATATCGGCGAAGGAGAGAGCCTTGAACGATCGCGCCTCAGTTTTTTCTCGGATTTCAGAATTTTATAATCGGGCGCCTCGTCCTCTCCTCGCTGAGAATCTAAAAATTGATTTGGCGAGGAGGCCGCCGACGGAGAGAGAGAGAGAGAGTATCGGTAACCCTTCGTAGGCGGAAGCTCGAATCCCCGATATTTCACGGGGCAATCTTCCTGTTAAAATCTTCAACAAGCTAGTAAGCAAAAGGCGATAAAGGCGACTGGCGGTTGACTCAACGGGCGATTTATCGCTCCGCCCTCAGCATTTCCCGGCTCGTACATCAGCCTCGTCCTCCGAGGTATAAAGGATGAAGGACCACGGCGGAGAGCTTCCAGTCTTTCGCGATCGTTCATGCGCGACGCCGCCGCCGCCGCCGAGTTCGAAAGGACGAGCGATAAGTGTATCGCGCGATGATAAATCAAGATTAGGATCGAGATTTATCGCCGGGAGAGTAATGGGCCCCGCGGCTTAGGATAAATTATGCGAGAAAAACTGCGGACAGGCCTCTCTCTCTCTCTCTCTCTCTCCCTCTCTCTGCCTCTCTACACGTGTTAAGGGCTATATAAGCGAATGCCGATATTTAAAATCGATTAGGGCCCGGCTCGCGATTATTAAGTGCCGCTGTATATCTTTCAGCAGGTGGTAAGTGCGGAGGGCCGCTGTTTATGGAGGCACGAGGACTTCATTAATGCTGAATTTAAAGATGAGCGCGGGCTGATTTAAGCTGGCTGAATTGCTCGCGGCTTCTGCTGCTTCATTTTTTTTTTTTTTTTATTCGATGAAAATTGGTTTAACGTCGTTTTGACACCTCGCAATGAATTTTCATTAGGCTCGCTGAGTACCGAGAAGTGTATTTGCATAGTTTATTCCGTACAAGCATTTTGCAGACACTCGTCAGCCGTTAAATATCGTCTCGTCTCTGAAAAAATTTCCATTTAATCTGTAATTTAATCCATATTGTAAGCGGCTAATTAGCAGAATAGAACGTAAAAGAATCGACGACGAACCGATTACGAAGCTGTATAACGTTCGGCGAAACCTCGACAACAGCGCTGAAACAGAAATATCCGGAGCGCGAAAGCCGGGTGGGGCGACGCACATATATAAAGTCCGCTGCGAGATCCATCAGGCTCTCTCGAGAGCGCGATAAAATTTCCCGGCGACGACACGCACCGTAATCCATCCGTCAAAAAAGCTCGGGGCGCTCGCGGCTCGCGCGCGGAGTGAGCGATTTGCGCGCGCTTTGCTCTTTTCGAGAGTCGCACACGGCCGCGCGATCAAAACACCCTTTTCCCTCGGCAATCGAAGCCGCGCTCGGCAATGATACTCTTTTGTGATTCGAGTTTCATAGGCTCGACGTGGCTGTATGTGTGTGTGCGCGCCTCGAGGCAGGCCTGGAAATTCGCGTGTCGAGCGCGCCGGGAGCGTGTGAAAGAGATGCGATATTGCAGTCCTCTGTAAGCGAGCGGAGCTCCATTGAGACGTGATTTCGAAGCTAGTTCGATGCGCATTGTTAATGACGGTTGATTCGTGCTTTGGAAAGCTAGCAGTTTTTGCAGTTTTATAGCTTTCTTCGGTTTTTGAAATTTCTTGGATCGAGGTTGGAGATGTTTCCTCGTTTTGTATAACTGGTTTTCGTTCGAGGTGGTAATCCCTTTCTTTCGCTTTTGCGCGAGCGGGTATTCGCTACTATTATTTGCTGAGAAATTTCAAATGTTTGAATTGGTTTATTTGATATAACTTGAAATCCTATCACAAGTCTTTGATTCCACATCAAGCCATCAGAATAGTTGCCTCAAATCAATAACAGACACTCGACGTTATATCAATACGTTATACAGCAATTCCACCCTCGATTTAGCAAGTTTCGCATTGTTCCATCTAGGACGGCAATCGCTATAGAAGCCGATATCTCTCGGCGTAGAACTCGAGCCGCGGCGCACAGAATCGCTGAAACAGCGCGAACGATTGCCACAGGAGCAGCGAGTCGTCGGATCCTCCCTAAAAGCGCCTCGGGGGCCTGGCGCGTTCATTCGTCCCTTTTGCGCTCGCACAATTGTTATTACGCGATAATTTCCGATCGCGCGCGGAGCGGCCAATTTCCGCGACGGCGGCGGCGTCTTGCGCCGCGGGCCGTGTTTGCGTACGAGGGGCGGCGGCGCCGGCCATCGGGAATTTATTTATTCCGCCCCGCGCGGACGGATAGCGGTGCCGCGGCGAACTATGAACGATTTATCGCCGAGGGAGAGTAGGAGGGTGGGAAACCAACGGGCGAGCCGCGCTTTTTTCCCGATATTTCGCACGCTCCCACTGCACCGTTGTTTTCGCGAATAACAGCTGCTCCGGCTTCTGTTGCTGCAAGCGCGACGGGGATTGCTTGATTGGGAAATTCGTAGTGCTGCGAGGTATAATGATATGGCTTTCGCGAGAGCACGGTGGTTGTTGAGAAAAAGTATTGATTATGGTTAAGTATGGTTTGCGAGTGCTCAATAATATAAATATTAAGATAGTATGTGGTCTTTTGAAAAAAGTTAATAAGCAGCTATTATTTATAGTTATGGACACACTCTGTTATTATTAAAAGCTTCGAAGGGAAAAAATATGCATATTTGGAGGAGAGTAAAAACGATGTAGTTCTAAAACTTATTGAAAAAAATTGATGAAATTTATTTGCCAATTCCCAAGATGATTGTCAATCAGTGTTTAAATACTTTTTAAAATATAAGTTCAGATTAGTTTTACAAAATATATGCTTTTGTATAGCTCATCTTAAAAAAACAACATAATAAGGTCGATAACACTTTTCATCACCTATACTCGGACATTCCCAATGCAGAATAACCCGCAGCACAAGACAGTAACGAGCATCAGTCGTTGAAAGTTGAGGCGCATCCACCTACGTAAGAAAAGGCACACAGCCTCTCTTTCTCTCTCGCATCCAGCGGAAAAGGGAAGCCTCGCGGAGCGCGTCATAAATAAAGCAAGCTGCCCCAGCAGCCAATTGTTACGAGCGCAGTAAGTGTAGAAATGCCACCAAAGGGGTCAGCCCCCCCTCTATCCTCGCGCGGTCGCGCCTCCGCGAAGTTTTGTTCTCCGGTTGCGCACGCAGGAAAAGCTTCGGCGCATTAGCATGGCGTCGTTCTCACATTCGCCGGGGCCGACGATTCAGTTGCAAATTAGCCGATGATGCATCTCTCTCGGGGAGGCCCCGAAAGCCAGGTCACTGTCAGAATTTCGCAATACGTCATCGGCGTAGCGTGACTGGCCGCTGCTCGCGCATAAACGAGTTTGCATTCGCTCGTGAACTGGATGCCTCTGCCACAGCGTGATTGATTGCCCGGCTGCCCCCCCCCCTCCTCCCTCCCTACACTCTACAAGCTGCCGCCGCCGTTGCTACTCTTCCATCGTTATACGCGGCAGCGGCGCGTCCGTCGCGAAGGCCCGATCCGCCCGTCCATCTTTCTCGCTGAAGCTTCCCGGCGATGCACTTCTTGCCGCCGCCGGGCTCTCTGACAGCGCGTTTTCCCTTTTTATTAATTGAGCTTTTCGCGCCGACAGACGCCAAATTGATTTTGCCGGAGCCGTATAGTAATTAGGGACCGGAGAGAGAGTCGTCGTTTTTTTCGGAGGCGCTGTAATGAGCTTCGAGGGAGGTTTGTTCGGCAGGTTTTTAGGATGAGACTTTGGGATAAGCGTAAAAGTTTTTGACTATTTTGAAATTGAAAAAATAGAAGTAAAAAGATAAATCGAAAAATTAGAAGAAAAATTAAAAAAAAAAGAGGTAAAATAATATTCTTTGTATAATTAGATGGGAAAAAATATTTGAAAAAATTTAAATTGGAATAATTTGTATTAAACGACTCTGTTGAAAGAAAAACCAATTGCCTTTTTACGACTCTTTTTACATAAAGTAGCTTGAGAAAATTACAATTATTAATATCAGCGCAAGGATTTTAATTTCAATCCACAATTAACCTGCTTGAATTGCTCACACTTTTATATAACCTTCTTCTAAAATTCCAGCATATAATTTTTGCCACAAAGTATCAGAAACTTCATTTTTCATCAAGATCCTAACGAGTATAATTAAGAGGATTATAAACTACAAAACATCGCAAGCTCGATTCCACAAATCAGATATCAGCTTACCGCTCATTATAAATAATCTGCGCAGCTCTCGGCCGGCGAATTTAGACGAAAATTATACATTCGGTTAATTGACTTCTTGCGCAATTTTAAGGCGATCGATTAGCGGCGGCGGCAGTCAGCTCTCGCCGATATTTCACGAGCATAATGCAAGCTGCCAGGCCAGATCTTCGCGCGTACACCGCTTTTCCTCGATAATAAGTAATAAGCGAGCCGCTGGAAGAGCCGGGATACGGCCAAGTGGAGATTAAGGCCGATAGCGATTAATTAGCGCGCGAGAGTCGATAAACACGGAAGCTCGAAAAGCCGAGAACTCGCGGGAGATTCTCGCCCCGCTAAAAGGTGGCCTGTACAAATACCGCGGGCTGCTCTCCGGGACTGTATTACGGTTTATCGGTCGATCGTTACTCTCTCTCCGCTCGTTGTATAGCTGCAGTATCTGCGCGCGGCTGATGAATGGCGCCGCGGTTATTTGCATTTAGATAGAATACGCGAGTGTTTACTATATTTGCCGAATTGCCGCTCGAGAGGCGGGCTTAGAAAAAGATATCCGATAGTTCGACGCAATCGGATTTCTAAATATGATTAATGCCTCGCTGCTCATCTCCACGCAGTTTTTCTCTTTGGGTAATACGTGCGCTGTAATAAGAAGTGGCTGCGACGTTTCGTTCGTTTGAAAATAGTTTTTTGATAACTGCCAATAGATCGCACTTTCTTCTCTCCGAGCGCAATGCGCGACATTAAATTCACCCTGCCGACCTTTTTACGAGTTCCGCCGCCGTGTGTTCGTAGGTGTAAAATCAATGCGTCGGAGTAACATCGTCTGAATGTTCCCCGCGCGTTTTACAGGGGCATGAAGCCTCCCCCTCCGCTTGACGACGTACGTGTCCCCGCAGTAATTCTCGCGTCCATTTGCTCAACATGAAATAAGCAGGATCAGCTATTCCGCTCGTTCCCCGATTCAGCTCTCTCTCTCTCTATTATCGATGGCTCCCTGAGCCCGGCCATTTATGCGGGACCGCGTTTTCTCGGCTCGCTCCTCGGACTTCCTTATTAAAATTTCTAATCAGCCCCCGGCCGGTAAAGCGGTATGTAAATGCGGCGCCCGCGAAAACCTGGCGAAAAAAAAAAAATTCTTTACGACATTTACTTATCTCTTATTATGCGGAGAGGCGGGTTTTGTTTGAGCTTTCGCGACAAAGCCCCGCGCCGACGTTATACGGCCGAATTAATGCCGGAAAATGGACTTTTGAAATCGTCCGTAAACGACGGGGGCGGGGACTTTTATTGAAATGAGAATCAGCCGTGCTTTGAATGAGATTATGGCGGGGCGAACGCGGCTTTTAAGTGCCTCCCACGGCGATGCCGTTGTAAGGCTGCGGATTATGTTTCGCTGATAAGCGGAATTGTCGCGGGGCGCCGAGTTTTTGCGCCCGCCACATTTGTACACTCGGCGACGGTAATGAAATTTTGAATTTCAGCATTTTTCGGAACACTGACTTTTAGGATTCTGCTAATTTATTTGCCTGGTTTTTTTAATAAGCAATTTTTTTTTTAGTGATGCTTTCGTACATCAATTTTTATTATTGCGTTTATAAAACAGTCAAGCATCGTTTCGCCGTACTAAAATCTGCTTTGATGAATGAATTAAAAACAGTTATTTACAAGGCATATAAATAAGTTATTCGTACAAATAGGATCCGAGACTTTTTCAAAAGCTGCTGCTCACAAATTAATAAAGATTTATCTTTAGTATGTACTTTTATAACGGGCAATAAATCTTACGGTATTGATTCTACAGTTCGCCGTAAAAACGGGCTTTGATTAAAATCCTTTGATTACAATCAATAAAACCGAAATAAGTCACAACATATCAATCACCCGAGGATATTAGAAAGGAGATTTTCTCCAGCCTAAGCAAGACGGCGTAACGTTCGAAAAGCCCGAAGTGAATAGCACTCGATAATCCGGCCTTTAAGCGCGCCTGTGGAACTAATAATATACGTCTGCCAACAGGATTACCCAATAATCACGATTATCCGCAATAAGCACGTAGAGCATAATTCCATTGAAGCGCTGCGCGGCTCCATAAAGAATCCATCGGTTCTCGTTGGCAATATTGTCTCTCTCTCTCTCTCTCTCTCTCTCTCCCTGCTCTCAGGAGGACGAGGAAGAAAAGAGAAAGCAGCAGCATAGGTTTCGCAGCGCTAACGGCAATTTGACCCTGGCTGACCCGCGGAAGCTCTCCTCGCTATTCGGCGGCTCTTTGCCGCCAGGCGCGCGAGAGAGCAAACTAATGACTCGGCGGGCGTTTTGCGAAATTCAAGCGCGTACGTGTTTGTGTGTGCTTGTGTGTGTGTGTGCCTAGAGATGCACGCGAAAGATAATGAGGCAATTAAATTTATCTTATTGCCGACTAGAGAGGCGAGAGAGAGAGAGAGAGAGCTTAATGGCCGAAGAAATCGCAAGCGTCGTCGTAAAGATCGGGGAAGACTGCGCCTCAGGTGCTTTCGGAGCCGCCGCCGCTGCCGAGGCCGCCGCCGAGAGGTGTTGCGGGGATTAACGACGGGCTTCGATTTCCTTTCAATATGTTAATTAATTGCCAGAAGAGCCGGTGCCTCTTCCAGCCGGGATTAATGCGCTTTGTTTTTCAGACGCACACAGAGCTGCGCGCGCCGATCATATTTTTCTCGTTTAAAAACGAGCCGAATGAGAGAGCCGTTCGAATATTTAGATTTATCGCTTTAAATACATTATGAGTTCATCCGAGAATATCTTGGGCGCTATTTATGTTGTATGATAAAGTATCGACACTTTGAAACAGTAAAACCTGTGCAACACCACTCGAGCTTATTAAAAAGGCGCATAAAATAACTCAGGCCATTAAATGAATAATACGACGCGCGATAACGCACATCCCTTCTAATTACAGTAAAGTTCAGCCAAGAAAACCGACGGCAAAACTCGCTTATATTTACCGAAGCGCAGCTCTCATCGCTCACGCCAGACGTCCCGCACACACACACACACACACACACACACACCGCCCAGAGAGCGGAGCAAACGAGACAGTCAATAAGATCCATCAAAGCGCCGGTCTCTCTGCACCGGCGAGTGTCGGCGGCGTGAAAAATCGCCGCGGCGTCGTTAGACCCGCGCGCGAAATAAGCTCGGCAGCTCGTAGAATGAAATTACAAGCCCGCGGGGGCGTATATATACATTATCCATCATATTAAACGGCGAGCGGGAGAATCTCTCTCTCTCTCTCTCTCTCTCTCTCTCGCCCCGCGCGTGTGCCATCTTCATCAATCGCGGCGACGCGACGCGGCGGTGTAACGGGGCAGACGCCATTTATAAACTGTTATCCGCCGCGGCCCGCGGGGAGTACGGCGAGCGAGATTTATTCGGTAAGAGAGCGTTTACACGCGGATCTGACAAGCTCATCTTTATAGTTGAAGGGAACGCCTGCTGCCTTCTCCAAGACGAACGATCGCGCCTTCTTTCTCCCCCCCTTTTACTTCGCTTCCCGGCGATGCTTCGTCGTCGCGGGGGATATATCCTTTGCGGGGGAGCTTCGTCGAGCCGTCTGAGCGACACTGGGAGTCGGAGACTTTTTGCAGAGGCTTTTCTGCCGCCGCTGAACGTTGCGAGATGCGGATGTAACTTCTGACTGATTGTTTTGCTCGGGGCGGTAACTGCTTATTTAGAATTTCGCTGATGGATAAAGTTAAGACACCTGCTTCTGGTGGGATATGACAAAGTTTGGGTTACTTGAAATATTTTTTATTATAATATTCGGATGCATTTATCTTTAAGTATTGGTTTTTAAGTGCTGAATATAAAGCTTTACAATTCACGATAAAAATGCGGTAAGTATTTCAAATATTTAGTGCTCTCAATTTTCCTAATAATAACGACAATTATCGGTTAATAATCGCCGAAGTGGAGCTATAAAAATTATTTCAATGTATGCGCATTAAGAGCTGTTTTAATATCTTTTGCAAATTGCTGCATTAACCTACATAATTACTCGCTCGATCATTACCGAACGGATTAAAATATTACCGCGAACTTGTTTTGTACTTCCATTTTTACGAACTCGCTCGGTAAATTAAATTTAATTAAAAACGATATTTTCGGCTTAACGCGCAATATAATTTACATCGCAAGAATGATTTCTTCATATCCACGTATATATACGCAACCTAAAATTATGCTAACCGCATATTATACTTTCAACCCATTGTTTTCGCGTCCATTCGCAATAATTTACATTTATGGCGCATCAAATCCATGCCCCCCTCCATAACAATAATATCGAGATCCTACTCGAGTTATTAAAAGTACCCGACTCTACCCCGCATAAATATTATTGCAGCATCGCTCGAGCGATCAGCGCAAACACATTTCGGCGAGAAGAAGCCCCGGCCAGACGAACAGAAAAGGAGTGAAAGTGCCCGATAGAGGATTCAGCCTCTCTTAGGGCCACCTTTTCGTTTGCTGATGGTTATACGGCAAGAAATTAATTTAATCTTTAAACAGTCTGTATTAACCTTTCGTCGGAGGCTCTCCGCGTAAAAAAAAAAAAAAAAAAAAAAAACCGGTTCGCCGAAACGGCCGTTTATACGGAGAGATTCGGCGGATGAAGTCCGGCCAGCTGGAGAATCAATTACGGCGAGTTCCTTTAAATGTCAATGCTATCTCTCCCGGTCTCTCTTGTCTGATTTATGCGCGGCTCGGATCTCGATGCGCGGCGCTCCGCCGAACGAGCGGCGCGTTGATTATGCAAGGCTTAAACCTTATACTTCTGCTAACAAGGAAAGCCAGTAAATTCAAATCCCATTTGGAATATGATGTTAAGCAAGACGCGGCGGCTCCGGAGCTTTCTTCGCGAGATTCGCTCCGCGGCGAAACGATTGCCTTCCCCCATAATAAACAAGGCGCGAGAATAACAGCCAATTACGGCCGCGTTAGATTACGGCCGCGTCGTAAAGAGAGGATCGAGCTCTCCGACGCCTGGTGCACGAACGCAACGAGCGCCCGATGCCATTAGCATTATGCAAACACGCCGAGATCGGCGGCGGTATATCGAAAACGCGCGTCGCGGCTAATAATTAAACGCTCGGCGTAACTCGTCGGCCGAGCAATCGGCGCTAATTGAAGCGACGTCGTTGCAATTGCGAGGATCGCGCGCACACCTGGCAAAAAAAAAAAAAGAAAAATAGAGCGATTAGAGCGCGCGGCAGTCGCCTCTGTCGAACGTTCCGCGGGATATATATTCCGCCGGCTGACGTTGATGAACGAGGAGCGACTCTTCAATTGACTGCTCGATGTCGTAAGAAGGGAGGGTGGCCTGCTTAATTGTCCGTTACTTTTAGCAATTAACCTAAATATACAAGCGGCGGCGCGATCGCTTATTCCGGGTTGAGCGCGCACGCAGAGTCCGATGTGTGTGGCGTGTAAAGAGGATTCGTTTTCTTTCGCAAGGCTCGAGTACACCGACGTTTGACGGGTGATCATTCTTCGACGGCAAAGGGGTGCCATTAGACTGATTATGGAAGGGAATTGGCGAATTGGGTGTTGGTCCCTTTTGCTGATATTTTTTTTTCGTTTCGCGATGCTGGCTTTTTACTGTCGGACGATCGTTAATTTTAGATTCGATAAGAAGTTGATTTTTAACACTGTAACTTCGCAATTGTTTTTACGATTTTGACGTTTAGGATAGTTAAATCGGTTTAATATGCCTGAAATTTTGGTAATATCGCCGTCTTCATTCGACTTTAGATAATGAGATAAAATGCTTCGAAATTTTCCCAATTATGCACTTAAGCAAAACGAAGTTTTACGCGCCCGGCGTAAGAAGCCACGAAATTTCCACTCCAAAATGCTAAGTACCATAACCAGGCGAAAACTCGGCTCGCCCCAAAATCAGCATAAAAGCCGCAGAGAGAGAGAGAGAGAGAGGAGTCGAGGAGGCATCCATGCGCGTCATGCAGCAGCTCTCGGTACCCTTGCAGAGCGTCACTTACGGTTGACGGAACGCATCACACGGCTCGTTGCGGAACGGTACTCTTACGCTCGCACACACACACACACACACACACACACACACGTCCTCGAAAAGCTCGCCGAACGAAACACATCCCCGAGATATCCGCTTGCGGGTTTTACAGGCTCGCGTCTTGTATTATTCAGGAGCTTCCGCGCGCGGCGGAGGCTCTCGGATTCCCAGCGAGGAGAGAGAAAGAGAGAGAGAGAGAGGCAACAATTGCTCAACAAATCGCCGGCGAAGCGTTTCCTGGAATAAACGAGTGTAGCGGGGCGAGCGCGAGCGACCGATTCACGAGCCGCGATTTTATACCCCGCGCGCCGCCGCCTGCAGCGCCGATTATAGACGTAGTCGCGGAGAGCGGCGGCCGTTTATCGAGAGCTGCTCTGCGTTTTCGGTGCAGAGGCGGACGGGAGAGCGAGCGAGTTACTTCGGCGAACTTGACTTCTTGCCACGCGGGAAGCTGGGGAAAAAAAATCGAGGGAGCGAATTATCCTTGATTTTGAAGGAATTTTTAGTGCTCGAGGTTTTAGGAGCTCGGATTACGTTCCGCTTCGGGAAAGAGCTGTGCGATGGCTTTTCATTGGTGGTAGATTGTTGTTTTAAAAAGTTTAAGCGGCGTTGCAAGATGGTACGAGATTAGGTATTTAAAGAGAATTACGTTTTTACGAAAGACTATACGATGCTTATTGCGCGGCATTTACTTCTGTTCGAAAAAATGTAAATATCTTTGCCGACAAGCACTGTTCGAGTCTGACAATATAATATGAAACGGACAGTTTTTGCTGGCAACGCTTTGCGAAACAGTTAAATATCCCCAGCGATTATTGTGTTAGACGATTGTAACGAAACGTCGTGTCTGTTTGAAGAATTACAAACATGTAAATGTAGCCAGAATAATGGCAGCATTTCGCCAAATTGATTACGAAACTGTGTTAAAGTCTTTCTTCATTCGCGTAATTATACAATTAACGTAACAAGGCCTTATAGAAGCCAACACGCACGATAATTTGCTCCGACAAGCAAGTGCCACTAAAAATTCTATTCAAATCGTCTCTGGTAATTGCAAAGTCATTTCGAGAATAATGAGCGCATTACGGAATTACTATAACTAAACATGTAATTTGCCATCCTTTTTATATAATTATACAGTGTTTTGACACGTGCGCGCGCGGATGAATTTCAATGGACGTGGAAATCGTAAAAAAATCTAGAGAAAATATGCGAGCCCGCGCGTAATTTGTTCCAACGAAGACTGGGAAAACTAAAAGAAAAGATCGCCTGAATGCGTTTGATCGACAGGGGATATTTATTAAAATGGAAATGAAATTAAAAATTTTAATTCTGCACAAGACACCGCGTACAACCGTTTCAGGTGCAAGAGCAAAAAGAAAAAAAAAAACACTTTCGCCAGTAATGTAATCTTCGGCCTCTCGTGCCCACCTCTCGACTCATCACCCAAACCTCAAAAATCCACTTTCCATGCAAAATCGTTCACGGGACCGGCCTGCAGAACCGTCGCACCTGTCGCGTATCCCCTCGCAAAAAACACCGCAGCGTTTCAGCCATCGTCGCGGACCTCGACCGCGAACGACACGAATCATAAAAAAAAAAAAAAAAAGCAAACAATAATCCCCAAAGGAATCCAATCGCGCGTCAGTTTGCGGCCGTGGCTGGCATTCCGCTCGATCGATTTTCCCGCAACAGGTCGCGCCCCCGGCCCGCGGGCCGAAATGACGCCGCGGCCGCGAGGCCTAAACCGCGTCATTGACCCGAATTCCTCACCCCTCTCCCCGCGTGCGAAATGATCGCGATATCGGGGCGATTTCGCGGGGCCGCTTTTATTGTTACGGCCGCGCGCAAAATAAACAAGAGATATACCGGCCCGGGAAATTGAATGTGCCGCCCGATGAAAGGACGCGCACGCCGTGTGCGCGGCTGCGCTGATTTTCAGAGGAGGAAATAATGCGCGCGCGCGCGCGCGGCTGCGCGATTTGCGACGGGCGTATTATGCCCGCTAACTGAGTTGGTAAATTATTTTCTAGCGGACGCGCCGGACGAGCGCCGATGCGCAATGTGCGGGGGATTGTTGTTAAGTTTATTGGGCTTTAAAGGGGATGGCGATGCGCCGCTCGGAGCTATGAATTCGGTTTTTGCGCGAATGACTCGAATTCCAGAGGGAATTGAAAGAATTAAGAGCTCGACGCGGAGTGCATGTTTTTTTTTTTTTTTTTTTAAGTTCAGCAATAAATATAGTTTATTAATTATTTTGATTTTATATTAATTTCATTTGTAAAGCAGTTGTTTGATAACGTGCATTGCTCGAATGAATATTGTAACTGTATTGCAGCAGCTATTAATAATATTTAAATAGCTTTGCTTATATTGTGCAGAAATATATAAGTTTTTCTGTATAATGCAATTTGTAACTATCTCTTTTTACCTGTTTTCAACTGTTTTTGCAGCAATAACTGTATCCTGTAAAATGAATTAGTGTCAAAAGCAATCAGTCATTCCAACAATGTACTTTCTATCACCAGAGTTTCTCTCCGCTCAGAGCCGAAACATGAGAATAGAAACCTTATTTATCTTTCTCGCGTCGCACATATAATTCACCTTTTCCAGGCCCGCGCCAGCAATAAACAAAGATCTGTTTGAACAAAGCTCCTTTTGGGCGCCACAACCTTATCCAGCGTTTCGCATACCTGACTCAGCCTTGCGAATACTCTCTCGGCCGCTCGCAAAAAAAAAAAAAAAAAAAAAGAAGCGGCGCGCGAATTCCCCTCGAGCCTGAGCCAACAAAAGGAGTCGCGTATGGCCGTGCATAAACGCGGAACAATTAGCCAACTCAGGAGGAAAACAATGTGTGCGCTTATACGCGCTGGTTTTGGAGCTTCTTAATTGGCCCCCCGCTCATATGTATATATATATATATAACTATCGCATCACACGATCCGCAAACATTTCCCGCGGCGTTTTATATCCAGACGAGGCACACCGTATTAAATCGGCGGCCGCGGGGGAAAGTATGCGCAGTCGGAAGCGCCGCCGACGTTGATTTATAATTTTGCGCCTTATAAGCGCCGCTGAGTAATTATCTTGTCTTTGCGGGCGAGCATCGCGCATTTTTTATATTATATTATGCGCGCGCTTTTACGAAGTAACTGACGCGCTGCGCCGCGGAGCGCGTTGGCCTTTAAAGGCAGCGTGGGCTAATTGTGAATGTGAACGGTAGGAGGCGGTAATTGTTTCGGTGCGAGCGGTGTAATGGATTATATAATTTTTATACGCTTTTAATTTGCATTGCCATTCGTGAACGCGGCTATTGTAATGTAGGATAATTAGTTTTTCCCAGCGATCTGCTTTATTAAATTAAATAGGGGATCGAGTTTTTCTGGATGCTAATTATATAATAGTGTTTAAAGGCCGCTCTGAATTTTTATTGGAAAAGCTTACGCGGAAAAGTAAATGTTTGCGAGGCTGTAAAAGCATCGTTATGCCGTTTTACATACACTTTTAATATAATTTTTGTAATTGCATAAAAGGCTTTATCCTGTCAGCTGATGAATAAAACAAAAACTTGCAAAGTGCGCGCAGCTTTTCCTTTTGCTTTCCGCGCATCGTAAAAAAAAAAAAAAAAAAACAGAAATCTCCGATCCTTTCGCGTTCATCAAAAGTTGTAAAATCGCGTAGAGACAGACGCGAAATAAACGCGCAGTTTCGCCGACGTACAAAGCGAAAGAGCGCGAGAGAGGAGCGGTTTATTTAATTATTTTCACCGCTAGCCGGTGGAGCAGCGTCAAGAAAGAAATACGTCAAACATCAATCAGTTTTCTGTTTATATTTCATAAACGTGAAATCCCCGCGCGCAGCCTTTGGCAAACACCGCGAGAGAGAGGTCAATAGCCCTGGCCCCACGTACACGTATAACGCTTTGCAAATCAAATACAAAGAGAGGAAGCGGAGAGAGAGAGAGAGAGAGAGCTAGAAAAATGTTCGCGGGGGCCATTATTTCGTTCGAAATAAGAATGCCCGGCACGTTCCGCGGCTACCGGGTTGTAAAGTTAAGCTCACGGACCGCGATTTTTTTTTACGCACGCCGAGAGAGCCGCGTGCTTATTATTGGAAGGGGGTATGTATATATATAGCGGAGGCGATGATGGCGAGGCAGCGGCACGTACAATTACTCCTCGTAAATCAGAAAACTGCCGGCCGCGGCTGCGGGGGAGATTCGCGGAGGTTGCAGAGGGAAATGGGAGAGAGGAGAAGCTGCGCCGGTGGACAAAAAACTGAAGAGGCGAAATTAGAGACGGGGAGCTGTGGTGGGAGGTGTGATTTATTTGCGTGGAATAATTGAGTTTATATTCGAGGCAAAAAAAGCCTGGGGATTCCTTTATTCGAAGTATAAGATGTTTCGTGTTAATTATATAAAATTATGCCTTTCGCTGTTCGAAGCGTCTCGCAGGAACTTTATTATTAGTCAGGTTAATTATATCAATATAAAATATATCAAGAATCTGAAAGATTTAATTTATAACTAATTAAATTTATACGGCATTAAATTATAGTCTAACGTAATAATCATCGACGTGCACATATAGACGTAATGGTAGCAGAATGTAATTTAACACTACATTCATTAGACTTGCAAATGGGGAAACTTACCGTACGCGCGAAGCATCGCTTAAATGTATATTATATAATTTAATTTGTACTTAATTAGACGTACTATAAATTTTTCTTATGTAATTTTAACACTTCTTCAAGTATACTACCACTGGGAGTTTTAAAATGTACGAGTTTCAATGTATGTGCCTACAAGTAATTTGTAACTCATCCTATTCGCTCGCTTAATCAAAGAAATCCAAGAAAAATATTTAAAAAGATTTAGCCTTTGTTTCTTCGTAGAACACCGTAAAAACAATGTTATTCCCCATTTCGCATCTCGTTTCAGCAACTCCTGGCAAGTACGCATTATACTTTTGAATTGACTCCGCCCAACGCTTAATCGCCGGTTCCAGAAACTGCACGACGGCGCCCGGCTCTCGTGACGAGGTGTCGATCCAGCCCGACGCAGCACCTACCAATTACCCCAGCAGACTCGCGCTTCCACGCAGCTTTTCCTCTTTTACGTCCTCCAGTCGCGGATCGGCTCGCCTCTTCCTACGGCGGCAGCGGCGGTTCAAGGCTGCGGCTGCGAATAATGCGAAGAGAGGCAGAGAGAGGTACGCCCTCGATCCTTATCTTTTTAGTTACTCCGAGTCATATTTTACGCGCGGGAAGGAGAATAATGGCCCGGGCATTTTTACGATCGCTCCTAGACGATCGTCATTCGCGGCGATGATTCCGTGACCGGGCGCAGTTTCGTTACCGGCCGCCACGCTCCGCCGACTCGCCGCTGATATAAACGCCTGGGAAGATTTTTCAAGATCGTTCGTCGTTTATTTTTTTTTTTTTCTGTTTTTTTTTTCCTTCTTTTTCGCGAATTCGAGAGCTACGTACCTTTACGGCCGCGGGCTCTCGGGAAATGAATCAATTTTTACTGGTTTCTTGTCTTCGCGCCGTTACAGCCGCGTCTCGGAAGGACGGCCCGGAGAACGGACGAGACGGCAGGCGCTGGCCGCCGCCGCCGCTTTTTAAAATTGCTACGCGCAGTTTTAGATTATAGTGCAGCGTGAAAATTGCTGGGAGAATTCGAGCTCGAGAAATGCGCGGTAGCTCGACTATGATTCGACGCCTCTTTGGGAGAGAGAGAGACGCCTGTTCTAGTTAGTTTAAGACTGTAATTTCGATGGGCGAAAATTGCGGAGGTTTTTGTTTGGCTAACAGCTGAGTCGCTGTTGGATTTCCTTAAAAATCACTGACGGTGCCCGGTAATTTTAGAGTGTAGCGCGAGCAGCTGATAAATTAGAGCTTGCGCGAATCGAAAATACAATAATAATATATATTTTTCAGCTGTAGGCAAGGATATAAGAAATTAATATAAAAATGCCAGCAAAACTGAAAAATCAAATTCACATCCAGCTTCACAAAGCGTTAAACAAAAAAAAAATCGGCCTTGCCCACGTCGGGTAATAAGGAATTGAAATTCATCCGATTTTCGCAGCGGCGTTATTTATAAATCACGTTTCATTAGCGGGCTCTCGTGCGTTCGCGGTGGCATTATTGAAAACGCATAATGACAAATGACGAGCTCGCCTCGACTTTTGCCAAGCGCCTCACGTACCGATATATAAATTCGAGGCGATATCCAATTCCGGTACGAGTGCCTGTTGCTCTCTCTCTCTCACTCTCGAGCGATTTATCGGGGACACCTGACGGGACGCACGGTTTTCATTAAAGTCGTGATTCATTCGTGGGCGACGGACGGAGAGCGTGTTGACCGCTGTCTCTTATGAAATCGGCCCGGGCGGCGCACGTGGCGATATCCGCGACCGGATGATGCATGAGTAATTTCTTTCCGCGCGCGCCTGGCGCGGAATATTTCGCGGGAACGCTCTCTTTTTTTTTTCTCCTCGCTCCGCTCTAATTGAAAAATGCTTTCGGAATCATGATGTACCGCTTCCGAAATTATAAATAATGGCGGCGGCCCGGGCTTAACGGCCTGGAAACTATAATTCGTCGGATTGACGTAACGAATGCGCCTAAAACGTAAAAAGTAGTAAATTAAACGGAAATGAAAAGGTTTTATGCGCGAGGAAGTGATTGATATGCACTCGGAATTTTTTTACGTTTTAATTGGGAGTACAATTTAGTTTTGGATTTACGGGATTTGCGATTGTTTTGCGCTAGATTTTTGCGTCGATAGTGGAGGCATAATGGAATTTCAACGCCGGCATGGCTGGCAAGTAATGTTATTTCTGTACTGCGATTACTCTTTTTATTTAATCGCGTTGCGGGAAGGATAAAACGATCGTAGTCTAAGTTCTTAACGAGTTGTAATGGCAAGTCATCAAATTTTAAATAAGGTTTACAATTTTATTAATACCTCATTTTCATATCTCGGCATCGCTTTCCGAGCAGTGAGAAACGTGTAAATCAAACGTAATTATTTCTTTTTTTATATGTAAAGCGAGTTTCGTAATCTGTTTTACATTAATACGGTGCATCGAGCCATTGTTAATTTAACATGACAGATGTACAGTTTTGATCGTAATCATCCTAAGTAAATAATTCTAAGTAAAACAGACCATCCTGCATGCGCATAATTAAGCGAAACACTAGTAATAGTTAATTTATGCACGAGTAAATAAAACTAGTGTCTACATCTGATACATCGTGATTATCCAACTTCCTTAAGGAAAAAAAGACTCTCAGCTTTCAAAAAGATAAAATGCTAAACTCATTGTGTGCACATACATTCTAAAGTTTTCATATACTTTTGAGGATTAAAAAGCAATTCTAAATAAATGTTCAAACCTCGTTTCAACACTCAGTTTTACAAAAACTACGGCATTTCAAAGAATCGACATCGAAGCACCAACCACCTCCAGTCACAAGTTCATAAAAGCTACTTATAACCAGGCGACTCAGCCCTCAGATACAAAGCCAAGAGTCTCTCGAATAAAGTCGGCGTAAATCGCGCAAAGCATCCCCCCCCCCCCCCCGCCCGTTCCCGCGCGCACAATCAATGCATTCTCGTGCAACTATTCTTCTTAGCGGTCGTTTCCCGCGCCGATCCCCGGGCCCCGAGTCGTGTTGCACGTGCTGGGCCAAAGCTCCGGGTATATAAGCGTCGAGCGCTGCAACAATAACTCGACAAGTCGATACGATGCATAGATAGCCGCGGCATTATCATAATACCCCGACTGGTCAATGCTAAGCGCTAAGCTGTGTGTCGGAGAGATACCGGCGCGGAGAGAGAGAGAAAGAGAGAGAGAGAGAGAGCGGAGCCACCCAGGACGAGTGTATGCTCCGGTAATACCGATCGGCCGCCCACGCGGATGCCCTCCCTCCTCCCCGGTCCGCTCTTTATCTCGCTCGCTGTGTAGGTGCAGCTGCTTTGTGCCCGGCAGCGGCGCGCGCTGCCCTTTCGCGGTCCTCCTTTTGCCAGGCATTATTTATGTGCACACGCTGGCCGTCGCTTTCGCCACCACCGGGGACGCGATACGCGGAACCGAGGGAGAGAGAGAGAGAGAGAGGGACCTTTTTTTCGGGGATGCCGCCTCGCCCCGCTCGGGCTGGATAAATTTACCCTTTATCTTGATTTTGCGGTTAATTATCTGGCTATTTCAGACGGGGGTATTGAATTTTAGGTGTACGGGCGTGCTTTCTTCGACAATTATAAGGCTCGAAATTGCGCGAAAGTGCGATTTAGAGTATATGCGCGTAGCTTCGAGCAGCATTTTTCAGCCTGGAAACTTGCGACAAAGTGTATCGATCAAATAAAGGAAATGTAAAACAGCGAAATTTAAACGGCACTTGTATATCGCAGCTTTTAGCCGATGAAGCCGAAAACGGCGCTCCCGCAGAAACGTTCCTCAAAATATATCGACTCTCGGCGTTACTTACCCCGCAGCCAGCGACGATCCATCCGTTGTCGCAAAAGCCTCCCAGCGCACGATAAACAAGGCGCGCAATAATATGCAAAATAAATAGCTCTGCCGCTTGGTTGCGATATATATATATCTCTTCATCGAACACGCCTGGACCCCCTGTTAGCTCGTATTTATGCCTCGGCGGCGCGAGCGTCTCTCCGCATTGAATTCCTACCCTCCGATGCACATACGCGGAGAGGACGCCACTCTCCGCGCTGCCGTGTGGTAGCCCTCCCCCCCGAGTATATATCTTTACGAGGAGAGTCGCGGCGCAGATCTCGGCCCGGCCGGCCGCGTGTACGGCCCCGCGAGCGTGAATAATGCGCCTCCGCTGAGGTAATGATATCGAATGCGAGTCTCGCGCGTTATCCCTCGCGACGAGTGTTGTGTGCCTCGGTTCTTGTATCGACTCGGTCTTTGCGCGCGGTATTGGGTCCTTCGGGGATTTTATAAGCTTCGGGGAATCGCGGGCTGCTGGATCAAGATATATATTTTTGGAAATCGAGCTGCGAAAGGTTTCATTCTTTTTGTAAATTAAATTCAAGTTGGATAATAGAATTCCGTAAAGTGAGCTGTAGCGTCCGCTTATTCGATTGTACATCGCACGCGTGACATAATTAATCTTCCTTCCGAGAAGACCGATATTGCTCAAGCTTCAAACCCGCGCGCAAACATTACCAACCTGCCAAGCTCGACACTCATTGTCATTGCACTCAAATAAAAGTTACGCGCGCCATTACAACCGCGCAGCGGCTATTCTCGTCCTGTACCCCTTCGACGGCTCCTCTATCAAGCACACACACACACACACCCGATCCATATAACCGCGGCGGATAATCGCACTTGTTACGCAAAGTAAAAATGTGGTCAGCCCGTCGCGTCATTCGGCAGCTCGGACTATTTATATATCCACCAGCTGCGAAGCGCCGCCCCGCCGCCGAGAAAGAAAGCCCCGGTCTCTCTTGTCAACGGCGCCGACTGACGCGCGCGAAAATCTTGGCAGGGCCCGCCGCTCGGCTGCTCGGACGTTCCGCGAAAAGTGGCCCGCAATTACCGGCCCGGGAATCTTTCGCCGCATCCTTGGGGGGGAAACCGGGAGCGAGGTCGCCGCCGAGAGATTGACGCGTTTAATGCACGCCGGACTTTGTTCAGCCTCCGCTAATAGCGAGTAATGGTCTTTGTTGGCCGAACGCGCTTTCGACTCTGTTTGCCGAGGCTCAAGAGCTGAGTCTCTTGGATCGCGGCGTGTTGTTCGGGGGAAATTTTGGGATTCGGCTGGATTTGAGAAAAAGGTGTTTTCACGACCGGAACTTGACTGTTTGTACGATCGGTTGAAAGGTGTTTCAAGCTTGATTATAAGAGTTTGTTCTTGGTGCGTTGAGTCGTTCTTTTAGATAATTCCTTTGATCGATCAATGCCTTTGCGTCCGCAGAACTATTAACAGATCGAGATTTCACTTTATAATAGTTATTTGAAGTTGCGTTAGACCAAGTTTATATTAATGAAATTTTTAAAACTTATGATTATGTTATAAGAAGTTTCACGCAACCATCGAACATTTCCAAAAGGCTTCTTCGTTCGAACAAAGACGAAAAATCTTTATTCTCCTACTGTCTTATTAATTAAAACTAATAATCATTCGCAGCGAGAAAAATAGCTCCCCTCCTCCCTCCAGCTCCGCGGCAATCCTCTCGTACCCCTTAAATGTTTTAGCTCGTCCGAAAGGCTCTCCCTCCGCTAAGAAACAGAAAAAAAAAAGAGTCGAGAAGAAAGCCTCTCCCTCGCTCTCGCAGAGTCGGCCGTCATTTGCATGAGTAATGGCGGCTCGTTCGCGCGCTCCGGCAGCCTATAGGGTAGCGCGACGAGTAATTTATAGTCAATAATTCTTGCCGAGGCAATTTTCGCATCGAGCGCGAACGCGAAGTATAACGGAGGGGGAAAGAGACGAGAAAGCGGGAAATGAGGCGGAATGTTAAATAGCTCGGGCTGCTTGTTCGGCTGTCCGCTCTCCTTTTTCTTCGGGCCGACGTTTCCGATTTATCCGCCCTCTGTCTTGGTCCCCGAGTCGCGCGAGCGGCCCTTTCTTTTATTCGAGAGAGACAGAGAGCCCGAGAGCTCCGCAATAAGCAGAGGAGGAGGTGTCCGGGAAGTTTTCGCTACGCTGCCGGAATTTTTAACGCCGAGATTCGGAGGGTTTGCAGTTTAGATGCCTGCAGCCTCCTTTCGAGCGAGGTAATCGTTTGATTTCGAATTCTGATTCGCGTCAATTTAATCGTTTGCCCATTTTTTCACCCGAATATAAAATACTGATACTGTTTTTGGAAAGATTAAATTCTTCGTTGCATTAATTTCGCACTAAACTTTTCGGAATTCTGTGTTTCGGGCGCTAAAGTAATTTACATGGAAACTGTTACTGCTTGTATTTTATACTACGTACTTGTATTTTATACTCGTACTGCTCGCGGAAAAGCGAGTAAAAGAAAGTAGCTTAGGAGAATCATCTCAGGGGACTCTTTGTACACTTTCGCATTACGCTCTAGTCCCTCTCTTTGTAAACAAATAGGCGATTATTTCACGTATGGGACAGTAGTTGAACGCAGTATAATTTAAACTTCGCAAACTTTAATTACGAAAGTTTTATAATTAAAAATGTTGTTACGTCTAAAAACTCTTAGTCGCTCCAGTCCTTACTGTTTGTTGTAAACTTTCGAACTGTACCTCTTCCCAACATTTAAGGCGCAGTTACTTAGAAATCGGTAACAGGAAAATGTAACACTTTAAAAAAACTATTTAACAAAGTCATTGAATTTTTATCGTTCCTAAAAATTTTTCTGTCTCTCTTTCTCTGGCGGCGTTTCTAAACTTTCGCATAAGCTCGCAGCGACAATAGAAAAGCTCCAACACGGGAGAGGAGGAAGCAGCCACGCAGACGTGCGGCATTTGATAATAGCAGCGCGGCGGACGCATCCCGTCGAGAGCTATCAGACTGATAGAATACTCGCTTCGAAAGATGCGCCATGCTATCGCGTTGCGCGTCGTGAGAGAGAGAGAGAGAGAGGAGCTTTTTGTTGTTAAGGTAGCCCCGGCGCCTCTGCCGATTACCATACATAGCGCTTTATTTAAAGCGGCTTTTATCGCGACCTGACTTACAGACGAGCTTCCCCTTAAACTTCTCGCCCTCTTACGACGCAGCCCGCCGCTCTTATATGGGCTACGGCCGATAATACGCTGCTCGCCCGAGCTTTTTCTCCGTTTTTTATCTCGTTCCGTATAAGCTCGAGGAAGGAGGGTGCTTTTTGCAGGAGCGCGCGCGCGCGCGGCTATGGAGACTACCGTAAAGCTGTTGTCGTTTTTATGGGGCCGTTTTGCCCGGGCCGCGGAGGAGGGAGGAGGAATTAGAAAGGGCTGAAGATGCTTCGCGTTCCTTCTTATAACGCGAGAGAGAATTTTCTTTTTTTTTTTCTTAGGAAAACGCTTATGATTTATTTATTCGAGGCGCGTCGAGCGCTTTTTCAGCAATTATATAATAAAAAGGACGAGTAAATCTTGCCGAGCGGAGCGGAGTGAAATGATCATTTGAAGATTTAAAAGATAGATTTACGCGGAGTGCATTATTTAAAAGCAATTATCCTTTTTATTACGGCTGAATGATGGGACTGCACTGCAGCTGCGGAGAATTTCAAGGAGACGAGAAAAAAAGGTCGGCGCAGTTAGAGTGTATATCGCAGAAACGGCGGGAGTTTCGGTGTCCTTAACCCGCTAATTCACGGGCGACTTTTAAAGTTTCTTTCGTTTTATTGGGTAATGTACCGAAACTCGACGTGCGAATGAGCTTACTTGTACGAATAATCGTTATCTGGTTCATTAAGAGTCAGTGACTCTCTTTCATTAAATTAAGGGGCGAAATGGGCTTGGGAGTTAAAGCCGTGCTAATTCAGTGCAAAGTTTAACCTCGCCGGTGTACGCCGTTACTCGAACTTCAGATACCGCAGGCTGAGAGTTTTATCGGTTCACCTGCAGCGAATTTTTGCAATAAGCCTCTAGCTTTACGATTATTCGGTAGGGTAAATATTATCTACAAAAACAGACTGCTTAACACCCTTATTAGGATTCGATCGTTTCGAATGATTACTTGGAAAATTTATCGGTATTTTGCTTAAAAAAAGACTACGCCAAACTCTTTACAGCTGAAACTGAACAGCAAAGCCTCGTAAAAATTAACTAATAAGATTACTCGCGCAACGAGAGCACTTCCCGCAAGAATTCCAGAATTACGACTTGGGTGCTCGCAATATTTTTCACGACTTCCATGGCTTCCCTCGTTCGGCGGATCATTTGTCGCGTAAAAAAGCGACCCCTCTCATCCCCTCGAGAGAGAGCAAAGAATAATTATTTATACGATTTAAGTGGTACCACGACGCAGCAATGAAAACCCGCGAGAGCAAGAGGAAGCGGGCATTCCAGCTGCCTCGCGAAAACGACTTTGCAAACAGAGTCGGAAAAAGCGAAAATTTATCTCTCATCGGTCAGCGGGAGCGGTGTGTATAATAACAACACTTTATGAATGGTAATTCGTAGGTTCCATAAATTTTTGTAAAGCCCCGAAGTGTGCTGCGGCGCAGAAGAAGCGAAGAGCGGCGCGGCGCCTATAAAAAAGGATCCGGGGCAACGGCAATAATTACCTCTCGCGGCGAACAAAGGACAAAAGCACAGGCAGAAAACAATTGACGGGAGGCGAGAGCGAAAGAGAGAGAGAGAGAGAGAGAGAGAGAGAGAGAGAGAGAGAGAGAGAGGATGACTCGAGGCCGGACATTTGCTCTCTCTCTCTCTCCGGGGCTGCGGTAATCATAGTGCTCAGCAACTCGTTAGCCGGGGCTTCCAAGAATACGGACTGATCTCGATCGCGCGGCGCGTTGAAAATTGCACCGGCCTAACGAGATTTGTCTAATCACGGTAATTTCGTGGAAGCGGCAGAGCCGTCCTTGTTCCCCTCCACCGCTCCCGGGGGCTGAGAGAGAGAGCGAACTTCAAAGAATCGGGGAGAAAAATTTATATGCAAGCGGACGACGGCGCTGACTGACGTTTCCGCAAATTCGTCGCGAGTCTCGTTTGGGTGTCTGGTCCGACGGACAGCTGCGGCCTGCTTCTGCCGCGGAAGCAGTCGCTTTTATTTTCTCGAATTCGGCTATTTTTCGGAGGACAAGCTGCTTATCCTGTTAATTTTGCAAGTTGACTCTCAATTATTCAGCGAAACCGAATCAATTTACATTACTTATCGAACGCAAATTTGTTACATATTAAACGTAATTGACATTGACGACAAAGAAAGGTTTACTGCAATCCCCGTTACCGCCGCGTCTATTTTCACAGCGTTAAGATCCAATAAATCGCGCGCAATAACCCGCGCCAATTAAACATTAATAACTGGCAGTCCGCCATTAATGTCAGTCACTGGCATTAACCGAAAGCGACACAGAAAGACGGCGGGGGCAACAACAAGCCGCCGCCGCCGCCATCCGTCATTGTTCGCAAAAATAATTACGAAATTCTGACGTCGGCCCCGTTGCTCGCAACGCACTCCTCAATCATCATTAAACGATCAATAATGCATCGGACTCACGTACCGCCGCCGCCGCCAAAAATATCGTGCCAAATAAAATGGAGCCGCGCGACGCGAATAATGATTCATATTCCCCTCTCCCTCCGGCGATCGACGTCAAAGCTCGCTTATATATACATATATACGTGTATACATATACCTCTCGGTGTACGTGTCAATCGAGGCGCAGCAGCGCCGGGAAAAGATCGGCCTTAGCGCAGAGAGAGAGAAAAAAAAAAACGAAAGCAATCGGGCCGAGCCGCGCGCACGTATGCATTAGAGCCCGTAAAAGGGCAGCAAAGAAAGGAGGCTGGAGCCGTAAAAGCGGTTATTTGGCCGCGAGCCGATTACAAATATTAGCCGCGGTATATACGATGGGGGGGGGGGGGGAGAAGGAGGCGGTAATGATTGAAAATAACAGGAATCGCATAAACGTGGCAGTCAGCCCGGGCCGGTTACTGATCACGGGCTCCGTCCTTTTCTTTTCCAAAGCCACGCACCGGATCATCTCGTTCCGAAGACAAGCATTACGATAATGGCCTTCATTATGTCCGGATTATAAAATTAGTGAGCGGCCGGCATAAATCAGCCGCAAGAGCGGATGCCTGGCCATCGAGGGGAGAGAGAGAGAGAGAGAGAGAGAGAGAGGAAGGGCTCGCGCGCGGGGGGAGGAGGCGGTGTGCGCACGACGGCCGCGGAGCGAGAGACTCGATCGCGAGGATCGGGAAATTGGAATGTTTTGTACTTCTGGTTGGAGAGGGCAAATTGTTCGAGAGATCCGCCGCGATTATTGGCTTTGTTTGCGAGCGTTAAGGTGGATTTTCGGGATGAAGAAATAAGCGCGGCTCCCTGGATTTCGAGAATCCGGATGTCTAATTGAATTTTCGCGATGTCGTTCGGGTGGAAAGTCGCTTCGGGAAAATTAATAAATGGAGAATAAAATACAATCAGGCTTTTATTTAACGTATTCTAATAATTATTCGTTCTGGTTTGAAATCTGGTTTTACCGAGGAATAAAATATATATTTAAAAATTTGTTAAAAATTAATTTATTTCGTTTCAAAAGGTGTATAATGTACATTGGTTTCATTGTACGATTAACGTCATTGAAGCAATATAAATACCGACTGAATTTCGTGAAAATTTTTGATGATTTTCAATAATTAATTATTTTAAAGAATCAATATCATGCCTACTATATTTTAGCAGATTATGCTGCCGTTTTTCATTTCTCATATACAGCGCATGTATTTCGGTGTCACTTGGCAATGTTAATTTTTCAACAGTAGCTTTTCAGATTTCGATTAAGATTGGAATTAATTAAAAAATAGCCGTGACACAATTCATCAGAAATGCAAAGAGTATGTTTATACAATCTATCATTTTACGCATATATCATTCAATAAAATAATCGACGTTCGCAACGCGATCGAGAAACTGCGAGAAATTCCTCGCTCGACTTTTTCCCCGAAGCTCGTGGCGCTCTGCACTCGTCCGGAAGTTTGCGGTACCGAGCTTCCCGGGTCCGGGGGCTTTCGTTGGGCGGTAACCAATAGAAGGCCCGAATACGCCACCAGCGACAGCCGCCGGAAGTACGGCGGAGCGCCGCCGCCTCGCTCTGGGACCAGCCGCCCACCAGTGAACATTGTTCATTAGCCATCAGCCGCAGAAGGACTTGTTGACCGTCCGGACTCTCGCGCAGAGCGCTCCCTTAGCGCTTGTGCACAAGGGGTTCGGCGCGACCTCAAACGAAAGAACCTCCTTCCGCCCGCTTCGGCTCTCGCGAACGAGAATTTTTTATTTTTTGTCTCGTATATTTTTGCGATCCCTACCATTTTCCTTAAAAAAACCTCCTGAATAATTGTTTAAAACTCTCGGCTGAGCTAGCAGCATAATAAAAATAGAATCGATACCTTTCATCAAAAGGCATTCTGCCGAGTGAGGTTAGGCCGCCAAGATCATCAATAATTTTACTTTCTCCAGAAGCAAGCATTAGGTTCCCCCATCTGACAACGGGCAAAAATAAAAGATCCATCAAAGGCAGTTGATCAAGCAGCTTTTACCTGGAGCGTATATTTTGTATAATGTATAAGAGGCTTTCCATATATTATTCGCCCGGCAGCAGAAAGGGGAGCGGGCCCGACTGGCTTGTTTTGCCAAGGAATCGAGATCGCAGAGGGCTGATATATGCATAAGCGACGATTCGCTGATTCACTTGTTCTCTCGCCGATAATTTGGCGGCTTGAATAATTTATCAGATTCCGGCGAGACTCTATTTATACACGTGAGAATTTTGTTTAAATTACTGAAATAACACACACGCCGGGCTAAGCACACGACGAAACATTCGCGAAGGGGCGACGGCGGATAATTCGAGTTATTCGTTTTGAACATTGAGATTATGACGCGGAGCTTTCGTGCGATTTGCATCGTTGATGATGCGCTTTTTACAGGCTGTAATTTTAAAGAAAAATGCCCGGGGATCAAGGGGAAATAGGAGGACCAAGCGTTTTGTTTGATTATTTGCATCACCAGGGGTACGTACATGGAAGGATGGTTTGGGGATGCATCGATTTATCAATAGCAATGATTGACGTGTGGTATGTAGTGGCCGCTTTTATTAAAATGAAAGTTTCATCGGTGACGGGAGTCCATAATTTCTGACTAAAGTTTTGATAAAGAGCAGAACAGTAAAATGTTCAAAAACATAAGTTTGAGGAAATTAAAATTTTAAAAGTACTGGTCACAATTCTTTAGTCACAATTTTATTTCAAAAAACGTTATTAAAATCTAATTCAAAATTTTCAATATAATTTCAGCTTTATCAATTATCATTTTTATCGAAACTTATTCAAAGACCGACGTATAAAACTTATTATTCATTTTTTCATTCTACTACTGTTTTCAAAATTAGTACAGTTCAAAAGAGCTGCGCACTTTCCACTGCACCGTCGGTTCGCTCGCAAAGCAACATTGCCTGAAAAAGCGGCGAGGCATCGACTCGAAACAAAGCCCGCGGACCAAAAAATCGGCCTCGCTCCTCGAATCCCTTTTCACGGCAGGAGTCCACTTAATAAATTAACAACGCCTTTGTATACAGGAAAAAAGGCGAGTCAGTGGAGATCGAGCGCGCGAGGCGTCGAGGCGCATCGCCGAAAAGGCTCTCGGAAAAAGCGCAGCGTCGTCGCGCTGCTTCGTCATCCCCCCGCGCGCGGACGAGGATACGCGCGCTAATGTCCATTACCGGCTTCTCACCGGCAGGCGGCGGCGGCTCGTGCGCTGGAAGCTCGGCCAGGATATATACGTACGGCTCGTCATTGACCGAGCGATTAATCATCCCCGGGGTTCGCGTCTGCGCGCCTGTGTACATAATAAGTCAGCAACAAACACACCGCGCGAGCGAGCTCGCGCCGATCTTACAAACAGGGCCATTGTAGCCGGGACCGTTGTGATGTAACATTAATCACGCTTCTTTCTCTCTCTCTCTCTCTCCTTCGTTCCTTGCCTCCTTTGTAGCCTCGGCGCGGCGGCCTGATTTTCGTTCTTCTTTTAATGGGGGCCCGGCGATTTTTCAATTACGAAACTCGTTAGCGGGGACGAGAGTCACTTTGGATTATTGAAACAAAGCGCGTGAAAAATCAACTGGCTTTTTTTCAACCCCCCCCCCCCCCATTCCCGTCCGCGGGCTTTTACTCGTCATCGGGTGACGCGCGACGAGTACGGAACAATGTGCGTGTATATCGAGCGAGATAAAGCCTCGGGGAAATAATTACTGGCATTGATTGATGATGCAAAATATTATTAAGGATGTTGCCGCGCGCTTTTTCTTCCTTTGTGCTTGTAATGGACAGGACGGAGAATGGGTGTTGCTTAGAGGGCATGCGATGTATTAAGAGCGGGAGCGAGGCTCGAAAAAAACCTGAGGAGTTTATGGGGCACGATGACGCTCCGAATAACATTATTACGCGAGGTGAAATTTTCATTAGAGACCTGAAATTGCCGGAAAATTAGTGCGGAGGAGAAGCTTCAATTTTGACGGTTGGCTCGATCGTGCATTTTATAATTGTTATTTTCAAAGATTGATGGATAAGCTGTATAACTGTACCTTTTTGTTTGAGACTTTAAGCATTAAAGGAGATAAGCAAGTTATGTTTTGAGTAAATTGCATTTGATTCCTGCTTTTATTTTTACGTAAAGGGGTTGGTTAATAAATTACCGAAAGAACCGTTTCAAAAGCCGATATGTTTCATCATTCTCATTTTTCAACTTCTTCTCAAGTGTGACAAAAGTGAAAAATTGTCATTTTTTTTCTACCTTGGCCTGAATTATTTCCTAAAATCACAATAAACTTAAATTAATTAATTTTCATTCTTCTACCGCTTCACTACCACTCTAATAGCAATCGTGCCAAGATATAACTTTAAATTCGCCTGTGCTCTCTTAACCCGATTCATTAAACGTTAAATTACTCGTCCTAACAGCACTTCCCTTCTCCTTATACACGAAATCGTCGCTTTTTGCCTTTCAACTCGCCGCGACTCGTCTCGAACAATAACAATCGGCCGGTCGACCGGTGTCGCTTTCGGGAAAAGCGGCTTTCTGGCGCGCCGCCAGTTCCGGGCCTTTTTTGCCTTATGTACACGATTCGCTAATGATCATTGGCCCCTCGGGACGCGGCGGCCATGTGCCAAGGGCAAGATCCTCCGCTCGGGTCTGGAAAGAAAAAAAAAAAAAAGCGCGCGGAGGGTCTCTCGTCGCGTGAGAGTGCGAGCGGAAAAGACGCTCGCGAGGACGAGAGGGGACGGACAGGCGCGGAAGGCTGAAGGATGGATGGATGGACGAGCGGGACTGATAGGTGGGGCTTGGACTATCGGTTGGAAGGGACATTTTGGTGGTTTCCGAGGTTGGAAAGGACAGCTTCAAAATTGCGTACTTTTTTCTTATTCTTTAATTTAATTTAGAATAAAAACTGTTTACTAATACACTTTATTTTTTTTAACTCGACATACTAAAAATGGACACCATAAATATTCATTAAACTCGTTGAATCTAAGCAATAAATCAAGCAGCTCCGCATTGCTTTCGACCGATAAAAAAAATTCGAGACCAGCGCGCATGACGCAGTTCAGCCCCAGAGCGGCGTATTTCACTGTCTGGAGGGGCAGCAGCGAGCAGGCAGGCAGCTCAGAGTTCGACGTTTGCCTCGTCACGGGCGCTTTCACGGCCTCCTACCGTTTTCCTGCTCCGCGCATCCATCATACTCGCGTCTCCCCGCGCTCTCCTTGTCAGCCGGGGCACAAACCACTAGACGTTAATTACGCCGGGAAAAGATTAACGAGGAAGAGCGCCCGCCTGCGTGCGCGATGATAATCGAGTGCCCGACCAAGATCGAGAGAGCGACGACGACGACGACTCGCCGTGCTGAGTCAGGGGCGCGCGCGCGGATTCGTGAGGTTGGCGATGTGCGCCTGCACGAGCTCTCTCGTCGGATATGCCGCGTGAGAATTTTCGGCGCGAAGCTGGAGGTCTTAATTGCTCGCGGGTAACGAA
Source organism: Ormyrus labotus (assembly GCA_035582975.1). Lineage (NCBI taxonomy): Eukaryota > Metazoa > Arthropoda > Insecta > Hymenoptera > Ormyridae > Ormyrus > Ormyrus labotus. The sequence goes on along the minus strand of JAWWEO010000021.1, from coordinate 16,157,675 downwards.
GCGAAACTGTGAGCCGCCGAGATATCTTGCGGCTGTTGCGAGTTTGTCGAGTGGCCTCTGTTCACGGTGGCTTTCGAAACTTTTAAATTAAACGATTTTTTATGCTTCTGCAGCGATTGGGCCCGTTAAAGAATTGTTTTCTTTAAACGCTTTCCTTGAGATCGGACTGCCAAGAGTGGGTTAGTTGTATATAGGAATTTGATTTAGAGGAGAATTCACTGACACGTTTTGAGTAAACTTTTAAGAATAATAAACTTTGTTTAAGGAACAAAATCAGTAATAAAAGTAACAAAATTTCTAACGCGCTTTATGGGACAATTAATAATAATTAACGGCGAACCGTTGAGGCGGCGAGGCGTCTCTTCCCTCGAAATCCGGGAATTTCATACGCGTAACTTCTCCCACCATCGCTACATTTCGATTTTATCCTGACATGCCTATCTATTGATTTGCGTAATAACGTTTTAATTTTTCAGTTCAGCGTAAAATTTTCGATTCCTTTACGCGTGTCATTTACTTTGGTTTTTATTGTACTAACTGACGGGGATAAGAGAAGACGTAAAATCTCGAAAAGTGAAATACTCTTGTGAACGTAAAATTCTCACGGGTGTTCATGAATTTTACGATGATTGTAAAATATTTTAACGTTAACATTAAAAGTGGAAAGAAGATTTAGTAACTTGGAAACTTATTTTCGAATTAAAAGTCGTGTAGAAAGTGCGCATAAGATTATTTTAATAGTCACTCGAACGTATAACCAATTAAATTTTAGTTAAACGATGTCAATACATTGAAAATTATTTTATTTTTTAACTTCTCTTTGGGATGTTAATTATAATTATTGAACTTAAGTAAGTATACTTACTACAGCTGTAAATTAAACATTTATATCACGGTTAATAAAAAATAGGTATTACGGAATGTCTTCCCCGCTAATAATAACATAGTAATCTCAAAGAGAACTGACAAGTATATTCTCTAAAATACGCTCTATATAGAAATAAGCGCGAACGAGTCAAAAGACGGAGCGAATCTCCATCGCTTCACGCAACGTTAATTTCGCTCAGCTTCCGCCGCTAGAAACATTAAATACCCTCAAAGTCCCATATCAAAACAGTTTTTCCACGTCTCTCGTCGCGCCTATCCGCTCCGCCCTGCCGAGCGCAGAGCTTCCCAAGCAATTCTCCGAGCAATGCTCTTCAAAGAGACATTTTCCGAAGGCAGCCGCGGCAGCAGTCCCGAGCGCTCGCCCGGAAAATTTCCGTATAAGTGGATTTGGCGGCGCGGGGGAGGAAGGGAGGCCAGGCCCGCCTTTGATTAGTCAAGCGTGATTAGAAGCACGGCCGATTTGGCCCGCGGCGCTCTTTCCGCAAGCGCGCGGCCGGCTCTTTTCGCCCGGTGGCGCCCCGGGGCCGTATTAGATCGAATAATTAAGGTCCCGCTGTTTTTGATCTCCGTTTTCGCGGCCCCGACGTTCGACGGCGCCACGTGCGCGATGGGGAGAATTCAATTGCGAGCGGAGGCACGCGGGGAGCACGGCCGCGTATGGAAATTGAAAGCTCAAGTGCATGGAAAAAGCGGGGATTTTCTCTCTGCGGCTCGGAGCGCGGCAAGGCTCGAACTTTCTGCTCGAGTTGACGATTGGAGAGGGTTTTTACTTTTAGTTTTTAATCATTTTCAGCTTGAGGGTTGTTATGACAAAAATTAATCTTGACGATGAATGTTGTATGAATCATTTTCAATTTTTTGACCAATTTTATGATGTCCCGAAAACTTGTTTACTATTTAGTGTTATACTATTAGTACTTTTAAGTACAGTAATGCTTGTAAAAATTAAAATAACATTTTATTTAAAAAATAGAAATATTAAAACAACAGATACAATATTAATGATATACTATGCATTCTTTCATAGTAAAATAAATTATGACAATATTGCGTGGGGAGGTGCATAAAAAAGCATTTTGCAACTATTACAAAATATTCAAAATAGAATACTTAAAATAATAAATAAAAACTCCTTTCCACAAAAGAAACCAATAAATCTTACACAAACGTTTGCACTAGAAAGTCTCAAGTATAATTATAACGATTTAAAGAATATATACATAAACTCGAAAAGCACTACGAGACGTAAATTAATACAGCTTCCAAAAATGTACAAAACTGTATAATAGTAACTGTAAGTAATAAAAATAACAAATTTAAGGCAATAAAAATATTTAATATGTTGTCAAATGAACTCAAAGAACTAGATATAAGTAAGAAAGCTTCTCATAAAAAATTAAAAGATTGGATTAGTGAAATATATATATATATATATATGTAATAGGTAATAAAACAAAAAGAAGGATCTTCAAGATATAGATTATAAAATGGATAAAGTTAAATAAATGGTTTTTATCTTTGAGTATTATATAAAATGGGTATTATATTTCGATAATAAATATATTTAAGATAAGACTTGATCCTGTTAGAGTCAACAGACGATTTAAGTTTATAAAACTAAACAGAAATTATACCGACGTTTTTAAAATAAGTATTATTGTATAAAATAATTTTATGTACTGTTACATTGAAAAAAATTTGTTTATATTAGTTTTAAGTTAATTTTAAGATGAACAAGCATGGTTAAGAGGGCCTTGCCAAGCTTGTCTCGTTCCTCCAGACCGCGAACAGGAAACTAGTTTTCCTCTGTCGGATTACTTTGTAATTTGTATTACTCTGTAATGTAATGTACTGTTACTCTGGTAAATAAATAAATAAAGAGAAGAACAACTCACCATAAATGCTTACACTACAAAATGAAGTTTAGCAAACTGTAAAAAATAGTCTTTCTATTCAATTCAATTCCTGACAAATCTACATGATATTTACCTATAGGTAAAAAAAAGAATAAAATTTCCCTAAAGTCCTTCCGCCGGGCAAAGAATCCCCAGGCACACCCAAAAGCCGACAGGAGTCAGAGAATTTTTGTCGAAAACCGTCGGTGGTGGCCGCACGCGCCTCTCTCGCAACGTGACAGCGTCGCTCTCGGTGCCGAACGGAACAGGATTAGGGGCAGCGGCGGCGGCGGCGGCGGCGTTTTGCGGGACGTCGGGGGCAGAGCCCCGGAGGCTTCCGGGTAGAGAGACCCTTTTCATTCGGGCGCGTCAGCCGTTACGAGTCGCGCTGACCGGTTCCTCTAACCGAGTTACGCGCCCGAGAGAGCGAGGGGGGAGGGGGACTGACTAACGCGGTTTGGCCCGATTGCTCGCCGCGATTAGAAAGCAATTATCGCCGGAAAACGAGATTACGCCGGGCCAAAGAGCTGCCAGTCCGAGAGTACGAGGCCGTAATGTACTAACGGCGGACTCGGCACCGCCTCGGGCGGAGAGGGAGTTGCGGCGCGAGCTGCGACGTCTGTTTTGCGCTCGGGCTGCCTTTTGCTTTTTAGGCCTGAGGACGGGAAGCCCTTTTCGGGGGAAAACTCATTTTGGGAGGCGGCCTTTGATGGGAGAAATTCGAATGTTGCGTTAACGCTTTAAATTAAGTTTAGCCAAATAAATATTTCGTCGAATGTCCAAATTTCCAATGTTTAGAAAGTTCGGAAACTATTATTCCCATTAGCAAAGTTCTCCGCGGAGATACTTTCTTCTAGGTGACGTGCGAATATCATTATTTAAACCCCATCAAAGACAATTTCCTTAAAAACGTCTTTCTATAGGTGAATTCATGTGATTTGACTATCAAAAATAATATAGAATAATATAGTTTTTTAATTCAGAAACTATAATTTTAATTCAATGTTTTCGTGGAATCTAAATGAGAAAAGCAATCAGATAAAATTATTTTGAAAGAAAAAATGTATAAATGATTAATGTGCTACTGCTTCTTTAACTGGTGAAAACGAAGAAACTTAATATTCTTTAATATCATGTATGATATGATAATGTACACTAAATTATCTTTAAAATCAATTTGAATGTTCACCAAAGTCAATGAAACACAATTTTGGAATAACTAATGTGCAGAATTCATTTTACACAATGAAAAAAAATTCTCAATGCATTTCTATAAATGTACTCAAAGAATGATTTAAATCGGTATTGTTATTAAGCGAATGATTCACCCAAACCAGCTCGGGTGTATATATCTTTGTTTTTCAAAACATGTAAATCGCGGCTTTAAAATTCGCAAACTCCCCATTTAAATTTCAATGCAAAATCGGCAATTCTCAAACTTCCCATTTCCTCTCAAACACGAGACACCGGTAACCAACTTCTCACTCGCCATTCATCGCGGAAAGCATCCGCTCCAAGCAGCATTAGCATACAAATGCCCAGCTCCGACTAAAACTTCAGCCATCAAGAATCGTCAGTCGGATTAGGAGAAAGAAGGGCTCGCGGACTCGTCCATCCCCGCGCCCCGCTCTGCATCGATGAGCCGCAGACTCGTCTGAGCTTGGCTCGATTCGATCCGGCCTCTCGACGCGTGAGCACACGACAGGCCGCGGCATTCGACACGGCTAAGTGCAGCTCGAGAGGGGACGCGCCAAAGGCGCGCGGGCCCGTGAAATCGCGTAATCGATTACTTACCGAGGCTCTCTCTCTCTCTCTCTCTCTGCGCCGCGGAGGCGCTCGACCGTGAGCGCCGAGTGCGAAAACACGCTTAGGCGCGCTCCGTCGGAATTAGTGCGGGAGCAGAAGGGGTTTTGTGGCCGATGGAGGTCCACGACTCCACCCAAGTGTTTTTTATGTATTTTT
>JAWWEO010000021.1:16119739-16152830 GCA_035582975.1 Ormyrus labotus | reverse complement strand
AAAAATACATAAAAAACACTTGGGTGGAGTCGTGGACCTCCATCGGCCACAAAACCCCTTCTGCTCCCGCACTAAATGTTCGCCGCCGCCTGGAATCGGGGTTAAGCTCTGTGCGAACTCGCCGCCTCGATGAAAGGCGCGACTTGCGTTGTTGCGGCCAATGTTTATACGGGGTGCGATACGCGCAATGTTAGAAAGCGGCGACTGGTTCCCTGCCTCGGTTCGTTCTCGGTTTTGTAATGGCGCGAACCTGCACTTGTACAATACACGGTCAATTTATCGCGAGACCTTTTTGCCAGGCTCGAAAAAAAAAAACCGTTTTTAATTTCGGCGATCCGAGCTTTCGTCCGCCCCGGACAAAGAGAAAGAGCCAGGTGCCCAGTTTACATAAGACAATTTTAGCCTTGTCGGATTTCAAAGCAAAAAAATTCATTCCTATAATACCCGTTACTCGCTCACGCTCGATAAATCGCCGAGTCCGGCCCCCCATTCAAGTCCGCCAAAGCCCGTCGAGCGAGAGCAGCGCTCCTTAAACACTATTTGACCACAATCTTAAGACTCGTTTATCCCTCGGCACGGCGAGGCGATTCTCCTCCCCTTTCACGGCGCCTAATCGATTAACGCTACTTTCACCGCGGCCGCATACGTACCTCCATGCATCCCCTTTCGGGCGTACCCGGCGATCGACAAGCTCGAAATTGTGTTGTACAAATACGCACGGCGAAGCGCGAGGAATTGATGAAAGGGGGCATTGAAAGCGGAGCGCTGAATGGAGGCGCGCCGCGAGACTCTTTCAGGAATATATCCCGGGCTCTCTGACTTTTTTTCTCTTCCCCGCGGAGAGAGCCGAGGTATACCCTCGGAGGTGGCCCCGGCGGCGCGCTGCCTTTCAGCCCCGGCTCTCCTCTTCCGCGATGTGGTTTTGAATGAGGCGCGGGGAGGTATACGTACCGATCGGCCAGAGATGAAACGTCGCGTTTTAAGCGCTTATTTACGTGCCCGAGGAGGGATCCTCGTTACTTCCAGATTTCGCTCCGCTGCGCGTCGCGCCGCCGCGCGGCAAATGGGCTTTGGCGAGCGGAGAGCTGTAAGAGACGCGAGCGATCTTTATTGTGCGCTGATTTGTCTATACGTTCTCGAGAATTTAACGGTCTTACTTTGGGCATCGACGCGCTTTAACGTGTTTTCGTACAACAGTATAATCGCTCGGAATTTGTAACTGTGGTGTTCCCATTGTTGGGAGGGGATAACTTTGCGCGTTTTAAACGAAGCGGAAAAATGTTTTTTGTTTAATAAACTGCGCTGTAAAGAAACGATGCAGCACGTTTTGTAGTATTTTTTAAACGAAAAAAGAAAATATATTTCTTGTTAATTAACATCGCTTGACAAAGTAAAAAACGGAACACTTTTCCAAGCGCCTCGCTCGGTAAAACTGGGACGGCCTCCAGCTATATTCCCGTGCAAAAATTATAACTCTCGCTAACATAATTAATTCGAAAATTGACTTCCCATTGAGGCTTTGATCGCGCCCCCAAACAAGAATATCAAAGCCGGCGAGCTGTCATCGGCAGCGTTCCATTTCCTCCTACACAGCCGCCCCCCAACTCCCACGTCTTCGTCGCCCCGCGAATTACAGCGCTTTCCTCTCTCTCTCTCTCTCTCTCCAGAGCGAACGAAAGCGAAATTTCCGAGTTGGTTTTCTTTTTTTTTTCTTTTTCGCGGCCGCCGTTCCGCAGTCCGTCATCCCGGCGGGGACTAATCTCTTCCACTCGGGAGGCTCCTCCGCGTCGTTTGTCCCGGAAAGCGCGGCATCTCACAGTTCGCCGCTCACAGTGGCTTTTTCACTTTCCTTTTTCCGCTCGTTTTTTCTTTTTTTTTTTTTTCTTCTTTCGCTCGACCCCCTACCCCTGATATACGCGGCGCTTCACACGCAACGCTCTTGCCTCGATGAAATTTACGGCGAGTGATTTCCCGAGCGCTTAAAGACTCATTTTTCCCGGGGAAATCCATATTGGCACTTTTATGCCCTGACCGCCGCCGCCGCCGTCGCCGAGATTCTTTATAGGACTGTATTAGGTTTAATGCTAACGCTGTAATGGAACGGCGCGGTTAATGCGACCTCGTGAATGATGTCTTTTTAATGCGGCCGTTGGAGCGGCCTTTTTTTTCCTCCCCGGGCTATATGAGCTGGAAAGTGCGGAAGCGTGAATTAAGTTGTGAAAGGTTTGCAATAACGTGCAACGAGGGAAAAGTTTGCTTTTCAAACCGATTCCTTTTATTGGCGCATGGTATTAATAATCGCGGCGGATCGAGGTTATAGACTTTTCCTGGATACGATAATAATGGCTTTAGACGCGTGGTTACTTGATTATTAAAATTTCATTTGAAATCGTTCAATATTTGATGAGCACCAGTTAACTCGTCGAATATCTGAAAGCTTAAATATTAATCGGATGAGGCAACGATTCTAAATCAAGAAACATCCGTCATGCACGTTATATCTCTTTACATACACGACCGCCCCAGAATCTTAAATAATCATCGTCTATATATTGCAGATTCGATTAATCATCACCTATCGGTGAGTGTCGAGAAATCACCTATCGGTGAGTGTCGCCGATAACTGTATCCGACACGGAGCCGCGTAAAAACCACGAAAAAACACCGCGGGACCGACGGAACGCTCGCGGAGTACTTGCAAACTTTTCATTGCACTCCGGGCGAACTTTATTAGCGCGATTTTATATTGTTCGAGTTCGCGTTCTCCCCGCTCGTTCGCTCCAGGGACAAACCCTAAACGGACCATTGTTACGGCCCTCGCCGCAACGCGCGTGTCGCCTTCGTGTATAAAAAAAAAAAAAAAAAAAAATGCGCGCGCGGCTTTCTTACTTTCTTTGCTCCTTGGAGCGAGAGTTAAAACGCGGACGTTATTCGTCCCGTGTGCGCGTGTAAAATAAGAGACACTTTTATATCCCCTCTGAATAATTTACGCGAGTCGCTTGACGTATGAATTGAGAAAGATGACAGGTCGACGTAATAAAGTGTATAATTTTGGAGTGTAATATTCTTGGCAATGAATTATGTCGGAGAGACGACGTTCTTGATTCGGGGGATTAATTGTAACAATAATAAACGCGCGAGCCGCATCGACAAATTCAATTGTTTATTGCGCGTTCGAAAACAAGACGTCAATTGAAAAAAGGACATATTGTTATACGTTTGACAGACGCACGGACGTTATTTTCGTTGGTGTAATAATTCATCGTGAAATATTGTAGCGTCTCTAATCAAAGGAGTGTCAAGCGCGCAGCGAAAATAAACTCCCCCCCCCCGATACAAAGTATACATCGTCGGCTTGCTTAGAAACGCCAGGATGATTTAACGCGGCGGCTGACAGCGAGCGGCGGCCCCGCAGTCAAGTGCAATCTTGCACATTTGGCTGCGCCGAAGCCGCTGACGTTCTCCTTGATGTAGAACACATCGCCGGAAGCGACTCCTCGACTCGGGAGGCACTTCAGCCGCGACTTCCTTTTATCGTAATGCCAGGCGCGATGATCTTAAACGGGCCTCTTTCCCCCTCCCTCCCCCCTTTGGCTTTGATCGATTCGAGAGGTTCGCGGAAGTCGTAAATTAATCGACGCCTTTTTCTTGATTGTTTGCTATTATAAAAGTAGGGACGACGGCGGACTATTCGGATCGATCGAATTGATGTAATTTGCAGGTTGAAGCGAGAGTTAAAGTTTGAGGGAATCAATAACGGCGGACGTTGGCTGATGTGCCAGATACGATTATTTGAAGTTTGACAGGAGCATTTGTAATCGCGTTTCGCGTCGTGTCAAAAGTTTTTTTTTTTATATTTTTTTAAACTTCGCTTTTCGCTCTGCATAACAGTCACGTAGCGATCGAACCGTCAGTTTTTTTTTTTCGAAATTCATTTCAACGGAAGCAATTGCCGCACTGGGCGAAAAAGTACAAATGCTTTATGCATCAAGATTCATCGCCGGGAAAATGATAACGACAGCCGAGTCGATAGGAGGAAGAGCGCTTTTTAAGTCTCCGACTTATATTCTCTGAAAAATTTATAGGAAATCTGTCAAATCTAAAATTATGCAGGAAACTGTACAATATGTAAACTCCCTTGAAATGCGAATACTTACATATGTACATATAAATGTTGCCAATTTCCGTAGCTGCGAAAGTAGGACTCGGATGATGCGACGTCTTTCAAGCGAAGCCCGTCAAAGCTTTGACAATCTTCTCGGATATTCTGGAAATGTAGGAAAGATAAGTTCAAAGCGCTCCTCGCTTGATTAGTTAATGCATCCGAAGGGTGACTGCTTTGCAATATTAAGCAGCGCGAGACTAATTAATCTAATTCATTAACGTCAAAAACTGATTTGCCAAGAGTCCGTGTCGTTTATCTTTACATTCGATCGTGAATGTTTAAACTGCTTTTTAAGAGAAAATAATTAAGACGCGCTGGATTAGCGTTCCTAAGTATTTTCTATTAAACATTTGAATTCTTTGAAAGAATATTATTAACGTAATTGTTTCCGCGGCTTCGAGTTCCCGGATAATTAGCAATCGAAGAAAAAAGGCCTTTTAACGAGACGAAAAGTCTCGCCTTTAAAATTTACGACTCGGCTCTCTTTCAACCCTCCTCTCGCGGCTCATACATTTCTAATTTTCTTCAAACAATAAAATTAGACGGCTCTCGCTAAAGAACGCGTCGTAACTCCGGCCCGAGAGTAAATGAAGGGAACTCGCGGGCCGAAAAAAGGAGCCTATTAAAAAGCAGTTTTGCCACGGTGCAAATTGATGGCTCTCGCGCGCATATGTATACGTAGGAGAAAACGATATTAAGGCGTCGCGGAAGAGACTCAGACTCGTTCATCTCTCAGCCAAAAAATGGTTGAGGTCGAGCGTTGGACGGCCCTCATGAATACATTATCCTTTCTAACGAGGCGAATAGGTCAAGTGGATGGAGTCCCTCTCTTTCCCTCTCCGGCTATAAATCACTCAAAAGGCCGCCGGCTGCCGGGGGATCAGCGTTGACTCGGTAACCTCTCTCTCTCTCTCTCTCTCTCTCGCTCGTCTGTGTCTCCACTCTTTTTCTTTCTCGCTCCTCGCCCCATCTGCTTCCGCTTTTTGCCGCCGGCAGGACAGCGACGATGGACGAAGGGATATGTGCTGTCTTGTTTTATTCAACTGTAAAATTACGAGCCGTCACGAGCTTGTTATATACGGGAGAGAGAGAGTCGTGTCTACGTGTGCCGAAAGGCTTTTCGCATTTTGTCCGCTTACTTCTTTTTTTTTCGGAGATGAAGGATATTGTAGCTCGGAGGAATAGTCGAAAGGGATGGAGGCGCGCGAATTGTTTCCAATTGCCGCTGGACTGAAAACTTGAGCTCGAGAATTTGACTTTTCTGTAGAGTCGCGGTGCTCTGTACTCTTTTGAATGTTCGCCTTTTCGAGGAGGGATTGTTTGTGAAAAAATGACGGCTAAGCACGCTCGAGTGACTACAAAGTGCAGCTTCGCTCTCCGTGTTCTCCTTCATTTTTCTACTCTTTAGACAAACCTGTTTGCGCGCACAAAACTCGTTGTCTGACCTTTAATTAATTCTCGTCGTTTAAAGAAGTATTTTAATTATACATTAAAGACAATTAATAATTAATTGACAATTAAAAAAGTGACAAGTGTAATAAAGTTTAGATCGAGGAAAAAAGTTTGGCTGAAGCAGAAATTTTTAATATTCTATCCGCAAGAATTTTTTTTTTAATTAACGTTTTATTGCAGATTAATTTTATTCCAAATTATGAAATGGGTTTGAAGAATTCTTTTTTAACGAAAAATGTTTTATTGATCAATGAGAAAGTGTGAATTTTTACGATGCGAGTATATTAAGTTATAATTTATTATGCTACTCAGGTTTCTTCTTAGAAAAAAAACGACAAAAAGTTATAGCATTTTTTAAACGACTCTTAAAAGGTTTCACACGTAAATCATTCAAAGATAAGGCGCAATGTAGAAAATGTACTGTGAAAGATGATCATGTGGGTTATTATGAATTTATTACATTCGTGGAAATATGCGGGTCTTTTTTACTATTACGCAATTGATATTAATTTGATTTATACGTCGAAAAGTAATAATACTACAATCTCCATCTCTTTGTAAGAATTTTTTCATGAAATATATTTAGCCAGTACAGTAATTTCATATGTATAAATTTCGATTTCAGTAATTATTCTTATTAATTTTTCAACAAACAAGGCAATCAATATTAAAAATTTGATTCTCATGGCAGTAAATAAAGATGAACTTTTTTATTTTACAAAAATAAGGAATAAATTAGAATTAAAAATTCTTTTATAGTTCTTTTATATTCTTATATAATAAAAAACGTAATATTATAATTTCTTGAAAAGCCATTTCAAACGTCCAAAACTTTCGAAGCTGTAAAATCCTAGACTATAAATTTTAATCGCCAATATAAACCTCATACCTTTTCGACGTTCGAGAGAGTCAGCGAGGCATCAAAATATCAAAACCACCGCGGCCAGGATTGTTAATAAAAACCTCGATGCCAAAAACGTAAAAGAAAGTAAAAAAGAGAAAACTAAGCCACATATTTCTTTCCGCATAAAACGTTAAATAAATAACCTTCTATAAAAACTGTATGGCAAAGGCGTTAAAAATTCCAGGCATTCAATCTACCGCTCAACAAAGAGTCAGCCTTCAAAAAGCTTCCTCGGCAAGAGAGTTTCTTAAATACCAGCCGCAGTCTCATTAGCAAAGCCCTCGGCGCAAAGGGGGTAATTAAGCAAACAGCAGATTGAAATCCGGATCCCCGCTAAATATGCCATCGGCGCCGGCAATAACGCGGCGGGCACTAAATAACCAGCGGCCGCCTGTCACACGCATATCCCGCGCACGCGCACCGCGTAATGCGACAGGCGCAATGACGTTCACGAGCTCTGTAATTCCCGTGCGGGCCACGGCGTGTCCGATTGGCCGCGATCGCATACAGTGCCAATTCGCCGGGAGTCGCCTTTGCCGCCGCGCGATGAATATTTCTCGGCAATTCCCGGGCCGATAAATCAAAGCGGCCGGATAATGGACACGGACACGTCCGCGTGTCTTGCGGCGAGGAGTCATCAGCCCGAAATTCCGACCGCGATTAAAAATTTAGCCGCCGCCGCCGCCGACAGTCGGCGGGGGTGTTGAATTACTGCGCGCTGCGGCTTTTCGCGGCTGTCAGATCGACGATGAGATACTTTGGAGCGAGGTGATCGACGCCTTGATGACAAGATTAATCGGCTCGGTTCGCTGACACTTTGGAACTTTTAGCCGAGATGACAGCTTCTTGTGTTTGAGTAATTTTTAATTTATTGCGGACGCAATAAATAGATTTAAAATCAAATAATGAAGAATTTAAAATCTAAGGAAAATGTGTGAAGTGAAAAAATTTTTTAGAATATTGCATCATTGCAGGAAATGTGTCAAAGTAATTATTTATATTGTTTTTGTTACCACTAATAAAATAATTTTAACATCAAACTTTTGAGTAATAGTATTTTTTTTTAAATGAGAATTTTTGAGAATCACAAAAAAAAATATAAGTAAGAATAATGAAACAGGATAAGGTAACAAATAAAGAATACATAAATGGTTCAGTGTGAAACAATCTGCTGTATTTCAAGTATTTCTTTTCTTTGTTTTTTTTTTAAATGTTTGACAGGTTTCGAAACAACAGTACATAATAAGGAGAAAAAACAACTATAAGCGCCAATGTTATCGATTCGCTAGTTTTACGTCAGTGTCGATGCGAGTGTTCCTTTCGCGTTTTACATAGATTACAGTAGAATTTTCCGCGTCGGGGCCACAAGTAGTCGCCTCGACGATTTGGTGCGCTTTTACGCTCTCTTTTTTCTCTCGCTACAGAAGCCAAAAGAGCGGACCTCGCATTGAGTAACTTTACAGGATTAGCACAATGCCTGACGATAAAAACGAACGGCACAGGTCTCCTTTTCAATAATATTATAATCTAATAATAATAATAATAATAATAATAATAATAATAATTAATAATAATTAATAATTACAATAATAAAGGTATCAATAATAATAATATAATAATAATAATTATTCAAATTAATAGCATTAACCGTGGATGGTGACGTGATACGAATGGTACAGATGACGCGAATAATAATGTTAATAGAAATAATAATTCTAATAATCTAGAAGCGTCCGACGTTATCAATAGTAGATTCGCGTGTATTATTAATAACGTCGCGCGCGGATAAATTCATTTACAACCGACGTTCATAGTTGATATAGGTAATCTTCTTTGTATCTCACGCGTTCATCCCTCTTCGCTACGCTCTCAGATTCCCTCGTTTCCGCATTTTTATCAGCGCTACGGATAGTCCAATGAAATGTTTACTATATAAAGAACTTTGGTTACGCAAAAATAGACGACGAGATTGTTTATATATTTATAATATTTATATTTATATATATAATATATATATATATATTTATCGTTAGCACTTTTGTCCCTCAGCGTAGACTCTCTTTCTTCTCTTTCATCACGCACTCTTTCTCTCTTACTCTCACAAAATTACGAGCTACATACGTATAGTTTACATCTGAATTGTCTCGTCTATGAACAAATTTACAATGTCTTCCATTACGAATACAGGCGGAATAGTGATTCGCCGGGAACGCGCGTGAATGTTGTCAACGCACGCGCACCTCCGGATATAAATAATGAGATTGGAGGGGGGTGGGGGAGCTATAGAGCGGACACTGACCGATTATACAGCCGTAAGGAACGTTAGCGGCTCTTTCCGCGGAATATTTAACAGCGAAATTTATGGGCTCGAGAATTCGTATTTAAAGCGCTTTACTTTGTGCCATTTCTTCGCATTACCATATAGTCTCTTCCCAAAGGCTCTTTTTCAGCCTGCGAGCAGAGTTTATTTGAGCTAAAATTTTCATATCTTGATTATATGCGGATGTAAAATTCAATATGAAGGAAAATGCTTCTAGTTAGTGCAGCTTGGAAAACAACTGGAGTGTTTTTAAGATTATTTAAACGTTCACGATGATTTGATCTAGTAGCCCTAATTCTGCTTATGTATGTGGTTGCTTTGTTTAGGTGACTACTCAATTTTCAGATCATTATGATGGGTAATTTAATTTATAGTAGTAATAAAATTTTTAGTATATACAAATATATTTATATTGGATTTTACATCGAAAAACTAAAAGAGAATAGATAATGAGTGGGATCACAATCTTAATAATTCGTTAAGCATATGTTTTATAAAATACATCATCTGCTAATGGACGCAAAGATTTCGTTGACACACGAATTCATAAAACAAAAGCAACTAACAAAGATTGTAAGTTCTTCGAATAAAAAAAAAATCCTGCTACCTTTAATATTCACATCGAGTCGAATATAGAATAAAATATTAACGTCAATGGCTTAAAGTTGAAAACGAGGAAAAGACGTTCCGCAGATTTCAATGAATCAATAATCCACACCTCCCATCGTAGCGCCGCAAAATCGCGTACGGCTCCATTATTTATCTGCTTCCCTTTTATCCAGTCTGAGCGTAATTGAGGATTGAGAAAGTCAAAAATAAGAATCACAGTCAAACACCCGCAATGATGCGGTCTAGTTGGGCTCACCGTTATCGACCCGTCTAAAGTGCCGAGCTGTACCTCGATTTATAAGTCTAAGTTCTAAGAGAACATCTCGAAAAATGTTTGCGAGCTACTTTACTAAGTGTTCTCTCATTTGTAGAAATTAACGAAAAGTCGGATTTTTAGCACAGGCGATAAGTAGAGTTTTGCTTCTGTCAGCTTCGTATTTAAATTCAGCGTTTTTAGAGGCATTTAAAAACTGAAACGGATTTATCAACGGCTTCTGCGTTGTTAAAGAAAGTCACCATTAGCTTTTAACCAAGCCGATATAACCTAACGCCTCTCCACTCAAATGAATTCGAATAAGTAAACGCAACTAAAGCACTCCTACCCTGCACAACCATCGCGAGCACTCCCAAAATAACTTCCGGAGGCACTCGAACGCAAAAGTCCGTCGCTCTTCTTTGTTCAGCCTTCTTATGGGTGCATGCTGGAGGCCAGCCTCGAATTCGCGTAGAGCGCTGCCGAATACGGCGAGAAGTACGGTGGCAGTCCAGCGGCGGCTGGATGCGCGTGTGGAGGTGGTAGCGGCAGGCCCAGCGGGGACAGTGCCGGGGCCCCGTACGGTTTGCCGTAAGGGTGATATCTCGCCGTGGCCAGAGGACTGAGAGGCGGGGTCGGATACGTCCTGGAGAGCAGCGGATGGCCGGGAACCAGTCCGGGAGGCGTCAGCAGGGACAGGGCCGCGGCAGTCGTCGCGGCGGCGGCTGCTCCCTGGTCCCCGCCGGCCGTGTGGCTGCGGAAGTGCTGGAGCAGCTCGTCGGAGGAGGTGAAGCGCTTGCCGCAGTAGGCCGCGTCGCTGCCGATCCAGTTGCAGACGTAGGGCATCTGCGAGGCGGCCGCCAGGGCGACGAGGTGCGCGTGCGCGTACGCGGCGTAGGGCGAGGAGGCCGCCGCGGCAGCCGCCTGGCTGGGGCTGGGCTTGTGGTCGCACTGGGCGCAGCCGGCCGGGCAGGCGGTGCCGGCCTGGCTGGTGGGTATCTTGGCGCCGCTGACCGAGGAGGCCTGGGACGTGGCGGCCAGGAGGTGGCTGTTGAGCTGGCAGCTGGAGCAGTAGGGGTCCCGGCAGACGGGCACGAGGGTATCGGCGCCGGTCGGCGTCTTCATGCGCGCGTAGCTGAGGTACGCGTGGCCGGCCAGGCCGTTCTTCAGGGCCGCGTGGTGCTGCGACATGAGCGAGCTGGCCGTCATGGCGTCCATCGGCGTCATCTGCGGCGGGTAGGACAGGCCGTAGGCGGCCGCGGAGGGCGTCGTCGTCGTCGTGGCGCTGCCCGACGTGGACGAGATCATGTTGAGGGCCGCGGGCCTGAAGCCGCTGAGCGAGAGGTCCTGCGAGGAGAGGACGGCTGGACTGTAGCTGGCCGACTTGGAGGAGGAGAGCGAGGGGCTGTTGGTGGAGCCGGATCTGGAGGTGGCGGCCTCGCCGTTGGTCATTCTGGAGCCGGGCGACTCTCTGGTCGGGGCGTCGCTGCTGCCGGGCGTCGTGCTCTTGCGGCCCTGGGGCGTCATTGCGCGGCCTCCGCCGGACGAGGCACTCTGGTTGCTGGAGCAGCGCTTGTTGCCGGGGGTCCTGGAGCGGGAGCTGCTGCCCGGCGTCGAGGAGTGCGCCGAGGGGACGCGCTGCTGCTCCGGACTGGCCGACTTGCTGTCGCTGGTCACGCAGGACTCGTACGGCTTGAAGCTGCTGGACTTTGTGGTCTCCGAGGAGGAGGAGAACGCCGACGGGCCGTTGGTCGACGGCGAGTTCTTGTCCCGGGTTGACGAGTCCGACGAGGACTTTGACGATTTCGAGGATTTGTCGAGGGGCGTCAAGAGCGATTTGCCGGTCGGTGGGTCCACGCCGATCTGGCTACAGGTTTGGGCCAACAGAGCGAGGGGACTCTTCTTTGCGTCCAGCTGAAACATAAAGTAGAATTTCGTTTTAGCTTCATTTTTTTGAAATTGCATTTATCGGGTAAGTTGAGAGTGTCCCCGAGAGGAGGATTTTCATTGGACGAAACGGCGCAATCGCAGGGAAAGCCGGCATCAATTGTCCTCGTATATAGTTACCCGCGGCAGCGCAATAAAGGCAAGTTGTTGGGCGCTCGCGCTACTTTTGCGGAACCGCGGATCGAGAGCCAAAGCTCGCTCTACGTCTAACTGCTCTTGCCGGAGAGCATCATAATCGTCCCGACTATTCGGCGCATAAATCACTTGGGCTCGGCGCGTCGCTCGTAAGCGAAAAAGTTGGCGTCTCCCCGCGGACTCGGTACGTGAGCGGGGGACTTAATCGGCTTGGACTCTCTCGCGCTCTCTCCGCTCGAGCCCTGAAAGAGGCACTTCCTTGCGAAATTGCTTGCGAAAGGCCGAAAGGAGAAAGAGAGACACCATAAACCGGCCGGCGGCCTTTGAAACGGAGCGAGGTTTATGACGCGTGCCTGAAGTACGGCCCGATAAAATCTCCAGACGCGCGCGCTCCGCTCGCCGTTGACAAACCCCCTCGCGCGCGTACTGTTTCTGCCCGGGCGCGTTTGCGCATGCGCCGGAGACCGAAGAGAGAGAGAGAGAGGGAGAGAGAGAGAGATCGACTCGTTCTAATGGATTAATGTCGTTTCGCTTGGCACGTACGAGTGTCAAAGTAGTCCAGATAATTTAAGCGCTTTGGCAATCGATCAAGAACTCGGAGCGACTCGTTCGTTCGTGCTCCGGAATCGGCCGTGGGTAACAACGCCGACGACGACGACGACGACGACGAACGCCGAAAGGTTAAATAAGTTGGACGCGTGCGCTGATTCGATGATCGAAATACGAGGCAGCGGCGAAAATTAAGGAGCGGCTGATTGAGGAATTAGAGGCGGCCCCGCTCCGTCTTCATTATTCTCGAGGGAAAATGGCTGTGCCGCGCCGACGAGTGAAATATCGGGGCTAATTTCGCCGCTGAAGCTACTTCTTTCGAGGAACCTTTCTGCAGTTTAGCGGCGATGCTTTTCTAATTATCCCCCCGGAAACTTTTAAATTCACTCGCAATTAAAAGCCGAGTGGAATCGGAGAGTTCTAATTTAATCGAGCGAATTTATTGAAGAAAGATTTATCGAGTTCGCCGTTAATTCTCCCTCTAGCGGCGAGACGAATGTTCATTACGAGCCTCGCGGATATAAAAGATCGAATTAATTAGTTTGACAAAATACATAAAATTCTCTAGCCGGGAAATAAAAGACGCGAGATTCGGCGCGATGAATATAAGACGCGCGAAGTACGGGACAATTTACTGCTAATTATATGTATACGCATATATATATTTTTTTTTTCGCGAGGAAACGAGTGGGCGAAAGAAGCCAGCCGGAATGGGACGCGCCATATTCAGTTTATCAGCGAGAGTAACAGATAGTTTTTTCGGATCGTTATCGAGCGTGAATTATGGCTCGAAGTAATTATGACCGTATTAGCGGGCTCGATAAAGCTCCGCCGGCTAATGAAATGTAACTTAATTGTCGGATTATCGCGAATTTTATAAGGAAAAGGATTTGAATTAAAGCGGAATTTACGGGAGTTTTACTTTTTCGAAAGCGGCGTAAGGTCGTTTCAAGCGGATTATATGCGATTTTATGACGAACGTCGCGAGTTAAGGTAAGAAGGTACAGCAATTTTCAGTTAATTTATTGAAATTAAAATTATGTAAAAAAAAAAGGCTCGCGAGCCGAATCTTTCTTTGTGGTGATTGAGAATTTTTTCTCATGTCGTTCTGGCAAAGTGTTGTAATTTTTATTTTGTTTAATTCAGAGCGCACTTAAAAAAAGAATGAATGAATTTACGAAGCAATGAATAAGCCCGTTTATTTTTAAAACTCACGCGAGCTGCAACATCTTATTCTTGTGTTTTAGCGAAGAAATATCGTCGAGCGGATTGGTAAACAACGCCAGGCTATTAAGAAAAGTGTTCTAAAAATTTTATTGCATTACAAATATAATATTTGTAGTTACATTCTTTTCTAAAAATATGAAAAGAAACAGCGTAAAAAAAGCTCGATAAAATAAGATTTAAATGAAAAATTATCATCTATCGCTACGTAGGTAAATATTTTTATTTGCGTTCTGAAAGCCATCTCGTATTTTAGTATGACTGAAATACCGGTTTTTATTTTTTACGATTATGTCTATACCATCAATATAACTTGTCGAGCTACCGGAATAAAATTTTAATTTATTTTAAGTCCACGGCTTTTTATGATTATGAGAAATGCCATATTGTTACTCGAAACCTGTTAAATTTCGTCGCATTTAATTTTAGATTTTAATTTCCCAGTAATTTAAAACCTCGCCGGCATTAATGAGAAAAATTTTACTACTTTTTAAGCAAATTAAGAAAAAGTCTACGAATTTATGGCCTCCATAAAATACACTTATTCCCCAAATCCTTATCCATAAAAAAATAAGATAAGTTATAATGCCCCTTTACTCAATCCTTTGGCGCATTAATCAAGGAAAGTTTTTTTTTTTTTTCGAATTCCCGTAAAAGTTTACGCGCTCGTTCTGCGCATTTACATATTATCAGATGCATTTAAAAATCAATAAATAAACCTAACTCGCCTCGCGGCTTGCGCAACGCTTCGCCGAACCGTTGACACCTCCCCGAACATTGTTTCGACCGAAAGCAGCCCCGTTTACAAACACAAAAAGCGACGTAACTCAATATATACCGGCGCGGCGAGAGATTAGAAACGACTTTTGCAACGATTATCGGGGCTCCGGTAATGTCCGGCGATTAACACCGGCGAGCATTCCGATCGATTTTGCAGGTCCTTTCGCGTCGGCCGCCTAATTGAAAAGAGTCGTTCGCGAGTCCGGGGAAACTGATAAAATCGAAAGTCTCGCGCGACGTTTGACGTTGTTTATGCCGAGCAGAGCGCGGCCCCGGAGAGCCGAGGGGACGCCAGTCTCGAATGAATGTTTCATGAAACGAACGCGATTGCGCATTATCTCCGCGGCAGCACCGCCGGCCTAAATTTATGGCCGAAATAACGGCGCGACTCTTTATTTCTCTCTCTTTTTTTTTTTGCTTTTGTTATTAAAAGCGCCCGCTTGAATTTATCCTCGAGGATCCGCCGTCCGCGAAGGCGGAAAGGCTTATTTCCAGGCGGGCCTTCGCGTGTCAAATCAATAAGTATACCTGACGCTGATTTACGAGTTCGTTAATTCGCGGAGAAGGGTATTATGTACGTCCGATTAAAAATTGGCGCATTGTTATGTATGTGTCTTACAGCGCTTTCTCGCGGATGCATTAAGAAAAATTCCCCCGGCGAGATTTATTTCTTACACGCGACTGCGCGAGATATACGAGAATACATTTATCTTCGTTGCCCACATAAATCACGATCATTTTTCTTGCTTTCTTTCGACTGTATAATTTTGTGTTTTCATAATTTAGTATGTTGAAATTGTCGGCTTTTTTAATCTCCCCGCGCAGATGAATGTTCATAGTGTCGCTTTTAATATCGTAAGAGACGCAAACGACGATGGATTAATTGCGCCTATTTATAATCCACAATAACTCCTCGTCTCGAATTCAATCTCGAAAATTAAATCGCGAGGGATTTCCTTGTAGCCGCGCGGCGCGTCGTATTTTTAGCGCGCGAAAAGCCGCCTGGCATTTATAACACGGTAATGTCCGGCAACGGCTCTCTCCGCCACTCGAAATTACAAGTGTCGAAATTCCACTAAATTCGCGCCCCCCCGAACGAAGAAAGGTTGCGCGTCACCTTGAAAGTCCGGTAATCGGTCACCCCACCCGATTAATACCTGGAACGGTAAGACGAGACGATCGCCTCCTACGGTAAGAAGGGAAATAAAAGGAGCTTCCGAACACGATGTTGCGCAAAGGAGGACTCTCTCGCCTCGCTCGCGCCGAGTTACAAGCTTGACAAGCGCATCGCGCGTCGTTTATCGCTGACATCCGACAAGCTCGGCTCCGCGCGCGCGCGCTCCGCCGGCCGCATAAAATATGCGCTCGCAAATTTATTTTCAAGCCGGGAGAGCTAAGTATAGGCGCGCGGCATACAAAAATACGCATTGTTTCGCCGAGCGTATAGAGCGAGAGGGAGAGAGAGAGAAAGTGCGAGAGCGAGGAGCTTGATTTATGCGGCACATAAATCGAAAGGCGCGCGCGCGCGTCGCGTGAGACCGGAAAGCTTGCCAGAGCCCTACTCGTCCCCTCGCCCGAAAATAGTTGTCCGCTTCCGCGGATATGACGGGGAGCAAAAATGCCTGCAGGGAGGGAGAGAGAGAGAGAGAGAGTCGAGGTAATATGATGAAAGCTCGTCGTGTTGCGTTAACTGATTCTGCTTGTTCGCCTGTCGGCCCGATTAAATTCGAGCTTCGTCAAATTACGTTAGCGAGTCGACGCGCCCCGTCGGTTTTACGACAGGCAGGTTCGCCTCGCGAGGAGAGCTTCTTTTTTTCTTTTTTCTTTTTTTTTTTTTTTTCATTTGCATTTCGACGCGGCCTGAATTTTACGAGGAATTAGAGAAACGCTGCATTGTGCTGTTGGTGTAAGGGAACGGAAGTGGGCGGTGAGGAGGTTTTTTTTTCTTTCTGTTTCGGTGGCTATTATTGGCTGTTTGCCGAGCGAGCGAGAGCGCTTTTTACCTGGGAATTAATTTGCGCGCTAATTTTTTTAATGGACTGGAATAAGTTCGTTTTAAAGTGATTAGCGAGCGAGCGTAATCATCGCGGGGAAGGTAATTGCGCGCTCGAGCGCGTTTTTTTGCGATTTTTACAGCTGCATAACTAGCCGATGACATAATTAGTTCCCAATTACGCGTCGGCGAAGGAGAGCTGCCTCGTACAAAAAAAAATTGCCGCCACTTCTAATTATAGACTCGAAATTTATAAAAGATTAATCACCGCAACATCTGCCGCCTCGTATATCGACCAAACGCCGTTACTCGAGAGAATTTGATGAATGACACGACAGTTTTTCGCGTGTGCTCCTCCAAAAAAAAAAAAAAAGAAAAAACCATTACTTCCCAAGCTCGAAAAGTAGCATACCAAGGCACATTTCTACACTACCCGTAAACAAAGGATCGGCGGAATCAATCACATACTTTCTCGCGCGTGAAAGCCATCGACGGGGGCAATCAAGGAGGCGGAATCGGTTTCTCCGAGAACGGCGCTGGAGCTCTCCAGTTTTGGCAATCTCTCGATAACGAATCGAGCGCTCCGTGCAAATATTTGCCTTCCGAGAAACGGCCTGGTTTGTTTCCCCAACGGCGGAAAATGGGACTGCAGTAACATTTACAATCGAGCGATAAGGAGAAAGCCTTACCGTCGTGGGCAGAGGCGTCAGATATTCCGGACGGAGGTACTGGTTGGCGCTGGACGTCAGCATCGTGCAGTCTCTTCTCAAATCCACGACGACACTTGTCAATCCTGGTTACTTCCTTTTCTCGATCGATCTTGCACGTTATTTTACTCCCGGAGCTCTTCTAACACCACATGGCGGGTATACATATGCTCTCACTGACAATTTGTCGGAAAATTCACTGGCTACTCGGCGGGAGCACACTGCCGTCGCACTTCCATGGGGGGAGAGGATCACACGCGCGCTTTTCCGTGGCCCGAGAGAGCGGCGCTGCAAGTCAACGCTCACCGGACGGATTCCGAAGCGAAACTGCTGCGGCGGCCCTCGACGGAGCGGTGGCGGCGAGTCCGTCGGCGGCGCGCGCTGCTCCACTTCCCCCCTCCCGCCTCCCCCTCTCGCGCCGCTCCTCGAGCTGCGAGTGTGCGGCGCCGCTCGCTTGTCGTGTTAGTGAGTCGGAGCTCGTTTACTAGCGGGCCCTCCCACCTCTCGGCCCCCCCTTTCCCCCCCCTCGAGGCACGATACTACTCGACACTAGCGAAAGAGAGAAGCACTGACGCTTTACTGACGGGTTACCGCTCTAACGCAGATGGATGTGGAGACTTGGCTTGCGATTGTAATAATTTATGGATCGAGGCTGGCGGTTTTTGGATTTCAGCTCTTTTTGCCATTTTAAGAAGTTCGCTCTTTTCTTTTCGTTTTAAATTTCGAAATTTATTTTGACAGAAGCGAGGGAGTTGATAAACTTTACTTTTCGACTGCAAGTTATTTAAGTAGGTCTGTGGAACGCTTTGAAATTCACTTGCCAATTCGCATTCTGGAATTTCGCAGAAGGAAACTCAAATTTGTAATTCGAATTCAGGGAAGTCTTAGAAACTGAAAAGATGAAGATGTTCGCTACTAATTAAGTATCTAATACATCTCCTATTTCAAGTAGCTTTGACTTTGACTTCTACATTTTCTTCGAGAAGAGGACGTTGTAAATTCATTCGGATTATTCTGTAAAATAACTTTGCTACAGACGAAGTTTAATTAAAATTCGAATCAAGTTAAATATTTCAAATTACACAATTCATTATGTACCTTTTACTTTTGTCTAATAAATATTGATTCTGCATTAAGAGCGCGTGATTGTTAGTAATTCGATAAATGTTGACGCATTTAAATTTCATACTCGCACGTATTGCAACTTAATATTACAAATGCGAGTTTAATGATTAATCGTGATGCTGTTTACAATATTACTTGTCAGTATGCAATACTTATAAGGAACGGATTGTCAATATTAAAGCAACAAATTTATTGTGTACATTTTTTCGATAATGCGAGGAGCATTATTGGAATTCTTGAATTAAATATTTGATTATAATTTTTTTTTCATCATGTAAGTTATGTAAATATATTTGAAAATTTTTACGACGCTTTATCAATACGGATGTAATTATTTGGCAACAAGCTAAGTAGCTCGGTGAGTAATAACAATATTGACTTTAAATTTCGACATTTCAATAAAAAACTCTCCGAGTTAATGAATAAAGTTGAGATAAGACTAAAAATTCTTATGAGATAGAAAGGACAAATATTGCCATAACTATTCAGATAAAGATGAATTGTAATGCATCGGTGTTGCTAATATATTGTTTTCGTTTTATTATCTCTGGTAATTCTTCATTGTATTACTGTTGATAATAAATTAATTTGTAGATATAGAAATTATTTTTAAAGATAGTTTTATCATCTTGTAAATATTATGCACAAGAGTCCCAAAGTTTGGCCAGGGGATTAGCAGTCCTAAAAAATCCGCGATTAATTTAGATAATTTATTAACTCAGCACATAATACCAATTAAGTCTCTTTCATTGCGAATCAGAAGAACTTATTCGTCAAAATACTGATGTAAAACCGACCAAAAAACGAGCTCGAAAACATTTTTTATCATCTCTCAACACTCGCCGCTAAGCACGCAATCCTCACTCTCGCCAAATTGCGCGGACCCGTGGCGATCCTCGAACGAAATAAAAAAAATCGCGCGCGGCGCGCGGCGGCAAATAAAGAAAAGCTATTAAAAGAAGATAAACAGCTAGGCGGCCGCTGTCTCCGTCGCGTTTTCGTGATGCGTTCCCGGTAAAAAAAAAGAAGAAAAAAAAAACAAGAAGAAGCAGAGGTAGAAAGAGAATTGTGGACTCGACACGGCGTCACGCGTTGTCGCTTCTCGGGCCGCCGCTGTTGCTTGGTTTTGTTGGTCGCGCGGCTTGATGAGCGAGCGTCAGCGCCGCACTCCTCCTTCCCCCCACTGGTGGCTTTTATTTCTCTCTCCAGCTCTTTACTCCTTTTGTGCCCGGAACGCGAAGACGGCTACTTTCTGCGGAGCTTTCTATTTTAAAGATTTCTTATGTAAACGTTCTAATTTTGGAGGAAAAAGCGCCGGGGGGTTTGTCTATGAGAGGGATTCTTCGAACCTTAATTGTTGAATAAAAATTGTTAAGTGAAGAAGCCATTTTATTTTGGTGTTGTTCGTAATTGCCTGTAGGGGACATTTTTTTGATTCATTAATAATTGTATTTGCGTAGATTTCAACTTGGAAGGTTGCTCTGTAACATGGCGACATCTGACGAACAGAATTGATGATGAGTAATTTCTTGCCACGGATCTCGGCATTCAGTGTACATTTTTGTACGCTATACTTACTTTTTGCTTTCGGACATTGTTCTTTGAAGCGCGTTTATTAATTATTCGAAAAATACGCGAACATTCGACGTGGTTGGCGCGCGTAAATTTATCGAATCGAAGAGCAAAAGCAAAGAATTTAACATTTTCAAATGCGCTTCGACGCCCCCGACATTTTGGCTGGCAGATTCTGATGAAAAAAAAAAGGCGCCCCGTCATCCGGGTCGCGTCGAAAAATCGGAAAATCCGAGCCCGGGGTCTCGATGATCAACGACATCGCCGTTACATCGTCCCCGCGGCTCTTGATAAAGTGAATATTATCAATCATAATTCACGGCTGGATTGACAATTGTTCCAGGGCTCTAAGCGCGAAAGGATATAAATTACCGCGCGGCGAGCGAACGAGCGGAGCGCCGGGGAGGCTTTGACGATAATGCATTAAAGCGTATTTAATAGCAAAGCACACCGGCCGCGCGGCGATACTGGGCGACGCGTTCGCGGCACCATCTGTACATACGCATGAGCTCCACTTCCATAGATTGCGGCTCGCGATATATGCGTGTGTATACGCCGAGAGAGCGAGAGCGGCACTCTGACAATGTGACGGCAGATCCGCTGTATTATTCATATCTCGCGCTATGCACTCGCTAATTATAATGCAAATGTATCATTTACAGACTAGTTTAGTCAAATAAGGCCGAGAGAGAGAGAGAGAGAGAGCTGATGCTTCAATTACGGCGCAAAATGCAAGCAGGACAAGCTCCGATGTGCATATCCATACATATACATCCGAGGGATATGCATAATGCGACCGCAGCGAGATTTAATAATTAATGCCGATTGCGAAGCGGGAAAATATTTCGCTAAGCCGAAGGAATGAGGAATCATCTTGGGATTTCTCGCTAAATGAAATCAAAGGGATTCTCTTCTTTTCGCCCAGCCGGTAGATAACTGATGCAAAGTAATTTTCGTTTAATCGCTATCTATTTCTTGCAGGGATTGTTTGTTTGCCTTCATTAACGAAGAAGTGAAAAAGTCAAATTAATTTGAAAGTAATACTGTTTGTAATATTTGTAATAATCATATTATTCTGCATTCTGTATAAACTTGTTTTTATTATCAATCATGCAATCCTAATAACAATATTGTTTTCTATCTACTTATTGCGCTCTGAACTCGCGATGAATGAAATGAATAGGCAAAAATGACGAAAGTGTTGAAAATTAGAAAATAAAGCTATACTAAAATTTTTTTTTATCCCCACGTAAATAAAAAATTTTAATTTGCAAAATTTATTTCAACCTTTTCTTCTACATAATTTGAATAAAGTAAGCTGTAGACGGTACTCCGCAAAAACATGCATCTGTTGCCGATAACGTAAACGAAAAAAAGAGGCCCCCTTCAATAAATTAATCCAGCCAACGCGAGCCTCGCACTTTTACAGCGGTTCTCAGCCCAATTTACCCCGGATATCCGTAATTGCCTCAGTTCATTAGCAAATTTTAATACAACGCGCGCGAGCCTCTTGGTCCGAGAGGTCTTGGCTCTCTCGACCGGCATAAAGTACACAGGAGTTTATGACTTTATGGCCTAAGTGCAAAAAAGGCAATTACGGTTTATGGCCTTAATTCGAGCATACACAGACTCCGCGGGGCTTTGAAGTGACCGGCGCTTTGAAACGACGCTCCGCCCGACCGGAGGGAGAACAGCAGTTCTCCTCGGAGCGTTGGCTGCACACCGATGATGGCAGCAACAGCCGCGCGCGCGGACCCAACGGCAAAAAAATAACTATTTTCATCGCTCGCCCGCAGCTCTCCGGGCCGTAAACCTAAATTCTTTTATGATTTTATTTCCGCGAATTACGCGCCGATTTCGCGCGTATGCTATCTTCGAGCTCGCTCGATCGCCGCGCCTCCCCCCTCGCCTTTGTTCGAGAGCGAGAAGTTGTATACGTTATTCGGGAGCGGAATGCAGGGCACCCAGACGATCGCTTTTCGCAGGCAGAATTTATTCAATTTATCGAGAACGAGCTGTTAATGCTTGTTTCTTTTTTTTTTAATTTACATTGGCGCGTTAATAAAAAATTCAATGGCCGCGGCCGTTAATAAGAACAAAGTAATGCTTCGCAATAGTTCACGGGCCGCGATTTCTCGACAATCGCCTTAATGCTTAATTTTATTACGAGTTAATTTAACGAACGGCCGCGACTATACCCCGGCCGATAAATCAACGCCGGATCGATGCTCAAGAGCTGCTGCTAAAATATAACTGCAATAGCCAGGCTCGAGAGAGAGCAAAGTGGCGAATGGGACGCGGCGTCGATTTATTTTTTTGCGGTTAATTGCCAATACCGCGCTCGAAATATCGCGGGCAGGAATGCGCAAATCTTAAATTATGCCCTCCGAATATTACACGAGCCGATAATCTTTTAAAGTCGCGCGAGGCTGCCATTACAGTAATTCACTCTCGGGGGCGCGCGCTGCTTTATTTTTAATTAAAAAATATAAACGCCGTCGATTCGCGCGCGACGAAATATTATAATTCACCGCGAAAAAGCTGCTCCACGCTTCGGCGGCTCTTCATATTTACGACGGTGACACTCTCCTCGGAACGGAACGGAAACCAATCGACCTTATCGCCGAAGGCGCGAACCGACTCTCTGCCCCGTGCCACTTGGCAAAATATCGTATCGGCGCAGTGCGCTTGTTATTACCGCGTGCGCCGGGCACTCGTTTTTGCCTTTCTTTCTCCGCCGATAATTGCTCGAGGCTCTTTCGACCTGAAATCCGCTGCGATCGAGTTGCGAGGAATTTTTCAATTTGGCATTCGGCGTGCTTCGATAAAAACAACGCGTTTGCGGATAACCGTTTAACCGATGGAGGTTTCACTGCGAAATTAGCTGGTTTATAAATATATAGGCACGCTGCAGATTCCTTTGTTGGCAGTATTGTTCTTTTAGGTGGTGCTAACATTCCTCGATGCCTCGCAATTTCATACTTTTATAGACGTGGATATGGGAGGCGAGGAGGAGTTTACGATTGGATTCGAAGAAGTACGAGCTGGGTTAGTCGTAATTTTCAAAAGTTTTACAACAGTGTATATTTGGACGCTCTCGAAGTACGATTTGAGCAAGGTTTATTGTCTTCTTTTAATGATGCAATATTACGCCCGGTTACTGCTGCATAAACCACTTTATTTTGCAACGTTTATTTTAAAATGCAAAACATATATTCATGCACTGCCCTAAGCTTTATTTCGAGAGGAAAAAGTAAAGTACACTTTTTAAACAACTTCAGTCCCGCCGAATTCGAGTAAACATTTCGAGGGAACGACTTTGCTTCTTTCAGAATAAAGATTCGAAACTTGGACTCCGCTCCTGCATAGCCATTAGCCCCGAGCACATTTACAACTGTCCGCAGATCCATCCGAAAGCCCACCTGGCACTGCGCGAGCTTTAATCTTCCTCTCTTTACTCCTACGAGCGTAATATATCCCCTCTCGGTAATTAAAGTCGCCGGTCGACAGCTTCCGACGCGCGACATCGGCGTCGGCGGCGATAATATCTCGCGCGGTGTGTGTCGTCGTCGTCGTCCGCCTCGGGATCCTCGTTCATCGTCGGGGCTTAATAGCCGGTCTTTCGGCGGGCGCGTAAACACGTCAGCCCCGCGAGAGAGCGCGCCCGGATAATTATACGGGAAAGAGTCCCTCGGAGCCTCTCGTCACTCGCGGCCTCCTCTAACCAGCCGCTAATAACGCCGCTAATGCTCCTCCGAGGAAACTGCTCGTGGCTAACGACCACTGACGGAGGAGAGAGAGAGAGCCGCGAGAGGCCGCGGATTAAAGTGAGGAGCCCGCGCCGAAGCTGGCCCCCCGAAGAAGGGGAGGCGCTAAATTTTAGAACGCTTTCCGGCTAATTTAGGACGGAGAGCAATTGCCTGGATGCGCGCGTTTGGGGTTTAGTTTTGAGTATCTTTGCTTCTCGAGTGGAGGTGAATGATTTATGGATTAAAAATAGAAGCGCCCTGAAAATGCCTGTAAAAGATACAGGGTTCGAAGCAGCTATTAAAGCTGAAATTAAAAAGCAAAAAATAAAACATGGATATATAAAAAAAGGGGTCATGAAACGCTTCTTATTCATAGCCGTCAATGCACTAGAGCAAGTCATTTTACAGCCGGGCGCGTCGACGCGCTCGCAGTAAAACGAGAGTTAAACAAAAAAAAAATGGCAAAAAAAAAAAAAAATACTCAGCTCCCGCGGTCATCAACAATCGAAAAAAATGTCTCGATATCAAATAGCGATTGGTGTCAAATGGCTTTTTTCGGTCGGCCGCAACGGTGAGCGTAACCGCCGCTCCTATAAATTTGAATTTGCCGAAAAAGCACCGGGAGGGTCGCGAGCAGACGGGTCTTTTATTGTTTTTTTTTTTTTTACCGTCCACCACCTAAATTGTATTTGCCGCGCGTCCGCGGAGCCGTTTGTTCGCGGGGGGCGAGCAATTTTACGAGGAGCAATTATTAAAAATATTCGGCGGGAGTTTCCATCGTCGCTCGGGATCGTTTCGGCAGTTGTCGGATGAAAATCTATACATATGTCGCGGGCGAGCGCGGTGCGTCCGCTGCCGCGCCGTTTCGAATGCATATGTATGCCTGCGGATGTTGGTACACGGACGCGCGCGCGCGGATATCCCGCGATTTCGCGCGCCCCGAGCCACAAAAGCGAACGGGAGCTGAAGGAAAAGCCGAAAAGGCGATATTGGGTGAAAGTGAAACGTGCGGCGCGACAGTGCCGGGGCTGAATATTTTATTGTTTAAATGTGCTGGAATATTGAATATTTCATTTCATTCCCGGCGAAATTCATTCGATCAGTGCAGCTATCTTGTTAACACTGTAAGATCAGTTGATTTTCATCGTATGGGATGTTTTTCATTTGTTCGGATGAAAATTCTATTGTTTAGACAAAAAATTTATTCGAACGAAATGGAAATCCGAGTTATTATTGTTATTAATGTAAAGTATTTTTAGTTTTTGTATTTAATATTTTATTAAAGTTTGAAGGAAAACGCCGGTAAGAATTATTAAATAATGCTTTGAAAGATAAATACTTAAATTAGTAAAATGTTGGTCTTCTTGAAAATGTTGAGCATTCGAGCATTCTCGGAATTTTTTTAATACAAAAATTCATCACGCGAACGATTCCGCGTAATGCGAGTTCGACTTACTTGTCGCCGGCGTTTGGCGCCATTAGTTTCCCGGACTGCCGATCGTAACGTTGAGTGTTCCTTTTTGCCTGAAACCAACTAACAAAGTGTATAGCAATGAGCAAGCTGTGCGGCCTAGGATTGTATGTGTATGTGTCAATTCTATTATGCTCGAGTTACGAGGTTTTAACACTGAAATTTCTTGTAAACTGGTCAGTGCACTAATTATTTTTGATAAGGATTTAAAAAAAAAGAAATTATTTTTACTGGTAAATAATTAATAAATATCTATTGTAACATTTCGTGTCATAAATTTTTATAACCAAAAAACATACGTTTTCAAGTAAAACAATTTTCCCAAGATTATAAATGGTCACTCGGTAGAACAATTCCGGATTTGAAAAAGGATTTTAATCTAGTCTTTGTACTATTAAAGAACGCATATACATCTTCCCGCTCGAATGTCATTCACGCGACTTTTCTCGACTTTCTTACATAAATATCGCTCTCTAAATCATCCAGATTTATAACGCGCACATCCAGGTACAATATATCTTTAAAAAAGATTACAAGATAAAAACGAAAGAGAGAGAGAGAGAGAGAGAGAACGAGAGCAACGCGCCGGCAGCGTGAAAAGCGAGCAGAAAAAAGAGTAATCGCAACGAGATATAAAAAAGAGGATATAGGATGATACGCGCGCGTTAAATGTCGTTGGTGTACCGCTCCGTATATGATGTATCAACGCGAGTGATAAATGGATTTATATGAATTTCGATCGTAAAGCAAGGGGGCCGCGTCGAGTGTATGTGTGCGCGCGCGCGATACGCATCTCTCGCGCATATGCGCGAGCTTATGGCGAAACTGTAAGAGAGCGAGGTTGAAAAACGACGTGGAGAAGAGAGGGGGGAGAAGCGTACAATGTCGAGGGTCGTTACGCGCGCATTTTGACACGCGTGTCAATAAAAGCTGAGCCAAGATGAATCTTGGTTAATGCGTTTTATGGCAGCTACGGCTTGAGCTCCGGCGCTGACTTATATCTCGGGAGCATAAAAAACGGCGGCGCAAAATTAATGTCTGCGTGTGTTTTTTGAGATGAAAAAAATTAGCTGCATTTCATTCTTTGGCTCGTAAGTCATTTTCGGCCTGTCGGGAGCAGATATATTTTCGTTTGTCTGAGTAACGACGGAATGAGTTTCTATTATTTTGAATTTGGCAGGCATTTAGAATTGATTTAATGCTAGATTTTTACTTGTCAAAATCTTGAGGATTCATCAATTTTCTTTTTCTTCTTTCAATTGACGTACTTAGTGCGAAATCGAAGTGTTGATAAAACGATTGAAAAGTCTCGGATTTTAGGGATAGAAGATCTTTTTTGAATTTCGTGTTTAGTCAAAAATGAATTTCTTTATTCCAGCGAATATTGAAACAACATTGGAACAGTATATTTTTTAAGAAAATATTATAAATAATTCAGGATATTATAATAATTCAAAATATTTTAAATATAGTATATTTACTAAATTTCGCGTCGTTTACAAAACCCAAAAAATATACAATTAATGATGATACATTTTACGGTTATAATTTCACAATAAAACTCGCGACTGTCAACACACAAACCGAGAACCATTTCCAAACAGCCGAATCAAACCGAAAACATGCCCCAGCGGAAAAATCAATTGGACACGAGCGTCAATTCTTCTCGGCGCGTGAAACCGTATCCGCAGCGGTCTCCCCCCGCAAACCGGCAGCTGCAGCCGAGCGCACCGACTCCTAACCTCAAAACCCACCGCTCTCTCCTCGATCCACCCACGCACTGCGGCGGCGGCGCAGGGACAATTGATCGATCAGAGCGATCGGCTCGGCGTGCGGGCATGTAAAAGCGATCGGCGCAGATAGAGGGCCAAGCGCGAACATTATCGCTATCGGCGGGCCCGCCGCGCGCGGTAATAGCTGCCGCGCGGTGCGCGAGATTTATTGGCCCGGCTCACGCACTCGGCTCCCCGACGTGCGCGCACGCCCACGCGCCTGCGCACGAGCCTCCGCCGCGCCGATTATTTTAACCGGCTGCTTTATTAAAGCGGCCCCGGGCTTTGTGGATAAGGAGCTGGTTATCGGCTGGCTTTGAGATGTAAGGATGTGAGAATTAATGGCGGCTGGTTTATCGCCGCCGGAAATATGTGGTTAATTAAAAAGTACACGCTGATTGCGGTATCTGGGTTTGAAGGGTGATTTTTTTTCAAGAGTCTGCTTTATTTTAGAAAGGGTTTTTTATATACGTATAGCCAATTTTATCGTAAAACTTTAATTACAATATTCCTAAAAACTAAATAAATATCAAGTTTTACAGCAAACGTAAAATAATTCAAGCTGCCCCTGAATGTCAGCCATCTCAGAGCGACAATCAATTCGGCGTCATAGCAAGCCTCCAAAATTAGCATCCAAAGAATTTCGAAACAATTTCCCCCCTCTCGCCCGGACGATAAGCTCGGCCGTCTTGAAGGAATAAGCCATAAGTCAACATTAGGAAGCCGCGCGGCGGCCGGCAGTTTCGGCAATCCAGCCTGAGCCCCGATGCGATAGATCGCAGGCACAATGGTTATATACACCGGCGTCTATCAGGGATTAGCTATGGGCGCACGAGTGCCGTGGATCACACGGGGCCGCAGACAATAACGTATTTATTAGCCGAAGGGGGGGGGGGGGGAGGAGGCAGCAGTGGGGTGTAATCTATAGAGCGGCCTGTCGGTTAACCCTCGGAAATATTTATCACCCCGTGCGAAAGTGCCGCGCAGCCCGGCCGAGAACCACACACACACAATGGGACGAGCCGCGCACCGCACTACATAAAGTCATTCTGTTCTCGGCTAAAAGGTGACGATAATGACCTTGAGTGATTTACGATATCGCCTGTCTCGGGGGGTTACATACGTTGCGTGCGTTCGGTCCGCCTCCCCCCCCCCTCCCGCCCCCGCGGGGGAGGCTATACTTGCGACGAGGCCGCGCACGAGAGTTTGCCGGGGGGGGGGGGGGGTGGGTCGTAAATTTCGCCTTACTTTGTTGGTAATATTTGTTCATTTATATCCGGCTCGATTTACTGCGGAGGTGACTGCGCGGGTCGAGATCGAGTTTAGGCGCTGGGACACGGCGCGTCTGTTTGAGTTTATAAATTTCCTGTTTATAGTGCTTTCCGGATACTAGAGGCGTCGTCGGTGCTGATGAAATTAGATTCTGTTCTTTTATTGTGCGCTTTTTATTAGAAATACGCTTTATGTAGAAACTTTTTTTATTCCACATTGTGTGTTATTTCGTTTAGTAAAACAATCAAATTTAAAAAAAAGTTCCTAAAAAATAAGAGAACATACAGATTTTTCAAACGGCATTAGTTTCAATCAGAGAGAAAGTCTCGCATTTAACAAGACTCCGAAAAAAAAATAATTTTTTTTTCACAAAGCCACAATAAACAAGATTAACGAGAGCATTCAGCGGCGGCGGTAAAACCCAGCCACAATTGATCGGCTTTTCGAGCAAAGCGCCCTCTCGACCGAAGCAACATTTAAATATAGTCTCTGCCTCCGCCTTCTAACAACAAACCTCGGGCTAATCTCTGGAAACAATTTACGAAAAGTAAGTGGATAGCCGGCCCGATTCCCGGCCGAGAATTTACGACTACACGGAAAATCAGGCGCGTCGGCTTCTCCTCTTTTTTCGCTCGCGCGCAAACTGCTTAATCCTCCGTACAGTGGCGGTCCACGCGCGCTCTAGAGCTCCTCGTCGCCGGGCGTAAACAACGCGATTAGCATGGCGTGGGACGTCTAATCCGGCGGCGTCGCCCCGAGTCACGCAGTTGCTTTATCTTTTTTGCTCTTCACCCTCGCTCTCGTTATTTATCGCCGCGAGGCTGCAGCGCCCGGCGGCGGGCATCGACAGCTGCCGCGACGTATTTCGTGCCACGACGCTGCTGCTGCTGCCGTGAGGAGCCGCGGACGTGTCGATTCCCCGGATGCCGAAACGGGGCTCGCTCTCCTTGGCTCTCGAGTGTCGTTACTCGAGATGGGATATGCACGTCTCGAGAGAAGCCGGGCTGATTTTTGAGCGAGCTACCGGCGTACGAGTGCTGTCTGTGTGCATTTCCTTCTTCAAATTTTGGGGCTTTTTCTTTTTTTGTTGAAGAGGTGAACAGCTTTTTTTAGCTTTTCTTTCCGAGATACTTTTTGAAAGATATTTATGTTTCCGGTTATAGGAGTGATTTATTGTCGATTTAAGAGTTAAGTGGTTTTCTGCGTTATTTAAAGAAAAGAACAATGTTGGTTAGATAATTAAAACATAGTCTGCCGAGTGACCTTACCTTGTTTTATATATTAAAAATAATTTTTGTTACACAATTTTTTTAGGGCCCTAATCGAACGGTATAAAAAAAACTTCCAATTCTAATGAAGTCAAAAATCACAAAATAATCGAAAAAAGTTTATTCATCACATTGTGATCTTAAGGTCACAAAAAGTATAAAACCAAACGTCCCCCTAAATAGTGCTCACAGTCCCATAAATAACGTAATAAAAAAAAGTCTCATACGCGTTAAAAAAGAAAATCTCTCGCTGCCTGCGAGCAAATCCGTCGTCCTCGTAAAATATTTAGCGCTAAACCGGGGCTAAGGAGTATTCACTCCCCGCGGGAGATTTCATATAAATTACGGCCGCTCCATACCACCGAAACGAGCTCTAACGACCGAGAGAGCCCAGAAAAGACCTGCCCGCTCGCCGCTTTCCAATAGATTTTTCGGGCGCCTTTGTGTCCCCGCGGGCGAGATGAAGGGTCCAGTCCTCCTCCGGGCGTAATTCGGCGCTAAATCACCCGGCGCATGAATAGCCGATTGGTCGCGAGGCAGATGCCGTGTTCGCGCCACTTACACGCACGAGTGCATAGATCAGGCGGCCCGCGCGCAAACACTTACGTCACCCGGTGCACCGAGCCGTTATTTATGCTCCCTTTGTCGGAGCCTCGTCGGCGAGGACGGGAAGCGCGAGAGGCGCGTTGCGCAAAATTTCGTTTTACGAGAGGTGTACAGGAGGGAAAAGTGCGAGGAATGTCGGGTTAATTAAGGCCCCCGGACAGTCAAGTGGCCCCGCGGATTGTACAACGCCATTGTATCATTAGCGCTGTTCGTCTTCTTGCAACATTTGCGGTAAATAAAGTGGAACTTTCCTGCGAGGTTTTGCATTTTTTCTCTTGTATACTCGCCTGCCGCGTACGAGATCCTATCGAGATGGAAATCAGCGATATTAACGAGGATTTAAGTGCGAGGAAAAGCGGAGCTAGATATCCTTCTGACTGACTGGCTGTATCATTATATCCTTAACTGCGCGGTGGAAGTGTTGAATTTTACGCTGCCATTCTTAGCCGCTACATCCGTACTGTTCTCCGTACAAGGCGGTAAATTAAAATTACCGTTCGCAAAAAATATTCCCAAGTAAGTTCCGAACACACCTTCAGCGGATAAATTTTCATTTCGTCCGAGAATAACATCGCGCGCGATATTAATCCGCGGAATTTCTCCCCAACTTTCTCGAAAACTCGAGAGAACAAGGAGCATATTTGTTGAAAGTTTAAAGACTTGGAAATCCGCGCATAAAGCAGCAACAAACGCACAAAGCAGCCCATTAAGACGTCGAGCCTTTTCGGCTCATTAATAAAGCGCGCGGGCAAAGTTACGGGCTTGCTTCTGTCGTTGCCCCGCGCTTTCTCTCTCTCTCGAAAGAATATCGGAGAGCTAGTCGAGAGCGCAAGCTCCGCGAGCGTTTATAGATACACGCGCTCCCATAAATAATGCGCGCGCGCGCAATTTCGCGTGTAATTGATGGGGGGCCTCGTTCCATAATGGCTCTCTCGCGCGCGCGCGCGTGTGTGGATGTTAAACTGCGGCGGCGGCGGCGGCGGCGGCAGCCCGCGGGGCGTAAACCCGACAATGCCTTCGTCACGCCTCGCGCATTGTTTGGCTGCCGTGCTGCTGCTCGTCGCCTCTCTCTCTCTCTCTCTCGGCGTCTGTACTTTAAGAGGAGGACGGATAAAAGACGGAAATGGGGGCTGCGAGCGAGCGTTCGGAGGCGCTTGATTTAGTGCGCCACGCAAAGATCGTGTTGCGCCCAGGCGCGATTGTCCGACCGCCGCGCGCGGGGATTTGTGCGCCGGCCTATTGCCCGGGCACCGCATTCACCGACTCGTTCTCTCTCTCTCTCTCTGTCTTTTACTGGCTTTCCACTGTATAACGCTCGTGCACCCCGGTCTTTACGAGCAAGCCGATGCGCCGGGCTCCCTGACTTTTTGCCCCGCGGGCAGCTTTTATTGCGGAGCTGCCTAGGCGAGGAGTCACAATGCCGGATTGATTATACGCGGCGGCGGGCAGCTCCGGAATTTTGGGTCTGGAAAGGTTGTTTTGCGGTTTTGCGGGCTTTCGTCCTGGGGATTTCTTCGGCTGGGATAGAGCTGGGTAATTCTTTCGACGAAATAGAGCTGGCGTTTATTCTCATTTTTGCACAAAGAAAGACTTCCGCAGCAGTTTAGTTATTGTATTTTATTGCAATGAACATTTACAAATACAAAGGGAAAAGACACATGGTCATAAATGAGCAATAAACTGTCCTCCCTCGAAAGGCAAGTTTAATTAGGCCCCACAGCCATGAAGTATCTCGCTTTGCTGCGTGTCCCCCTCGAGGCACGCGGCGGCACATCGGTGCAGCCCCCCGGTCCGCTTAATGCAGGATGCGTATATAACTTACTTAAGTTCTCGTAACGGCCGCAGGAGCACATTGAGCGCGGGGCGCGTGCATTTAGCTACTCGGTGCGGTCGAGATAGTTGCGCACGTGCGCAGTAGCGTGTTTGCGGTTAATACGACGAAAGTGGCCCTGCCGCCGCCGTATTAGTCGTCTTGCCTCGCCTATTATTGTCCTCGCAAGCGGGAGGACATTAGCGCGCTTATCGTCGAAGCGACCGCTGCGGTCGCCTCCTGCGGTTTTACCCGAGCCGCGAGCGTGTTGTCGATGAGCTGGATAAGCGGAGCCAGCCGGCAGCTATGTCTATGTACGGCTGTTTAAGTGTTTGCCAAGAGCAGCCCGATTCGCTTTTTTCCTAAAGCTAACAGTTTTCGGGTTGGTGTTAGGTCGGCGTAAAGAACTACGGAACTGTTTGAGCAAGCAGTTATATTGAATACTTTAAATTTTAGTAAAAATAATTATTATTGTTATTCCATCACTTTTCTGTTAGAGCCTTTTATGGTTTCTAAAGGTACTGATATTTCAACCCATCAAAATATATGCACATTCTTCTTTTTCAACAAATATATACATTATATGCATGGCATTCGTTTAATAAATTTGAACATAATTAAATAAAATATATAAATCATATTACTTATACTTTTCCTTATTGTTTAACATTTTGTTATATACTTGTTCTACTTGATTAATACCTCAAATATAGCCTATGTGGCCAAATTTCGGATCTGAAATTTTAATAACATCCATTATGCTTGGTATTTTTTCGTGAAGCCACTCAATACCCTGAAAAATATTTTCGTTTCATATTATATTACACGAATTACTTCAATACATTAACAATTTTTTATGAAAACATTAGTCTCTTTTGAAATTAATATCTTGAAAATAACATTCTAGACACAGCAGACAACAGCAGCAATATTATTAATAAATATCAATTTATGTCGAATATACCTTTTCATTAGTAACAAAATCATTTTCATTCTAGTACAGTTCAATAAGGGCTTTAATTTTTGTCAAATCATAATCTGGAACTTCTGAACCATAAATCTTTTTATTCTTTTCTGACCCGTAACCATAATAATTAAACTGTGCAGATTGTACATTTTTGACCATACTGAAAAAAAGTTTTATGTGATATTCCATCTGGAGTATGTGAGAAAATCAGCGGTGACCGGGACTAATAATTTTATTTCAATATCTATCAAAATCATTCTTTAGCTTAAGAAAAATAATACATGTTACTTACTGAATTAAAATTTTTTATATTTTCACCAAGAAGAATGAAAAAAATAAACTTCCGCGCAAACTTTTCCAAGAATCGATTTATCATTCGAAAATATCATTAATCTATCCATATTGGAAGAATATTAAAATATATTAGGCAACTATTTTTTA
>JAWWEO010000021.1:16060199-16116194 GCA_035582975.1 Ormyrus labotus | reverse complement strand
TAGAAACTCCTGTCCGATATTATTTTCATACGTTTGTGATTTTTTATATAAGATATCAATATTGAAATCGCCAATTAAACAGTGATTATTAATATTATTGTTATCTTGAAGATATCTTTTGATCGCTAACGTGTATTCGGTCTTGCTTATGTCATGTGAACGATAGGTTGCTGAGATTCTTAATTTTTTATTATTATTTAAAATTATGTCAGAAACTAAAAATGTTAATTTGTCTATTGCAATTGTTTTTGTTTCCTGAATTATATCGTTCTTAATAAACAGAACTACTCCATCTGCTTTATTTATTTTACTTTCATTATAATAAGTATTATATCCGTCTATTTGGAAAAATTCTCTGCTATGTATTATCCACGTTTCTGCGCATACTATCACAGATGGTTTATTTTTTAAACTACTTAGAAAGACATCCAACTTCTCAAAGTTCTCATTCAGACTTCTTATATTAAGATACAAGACTAGAAAATTGACGTTTTCTAAATTTATATTCAAATTATGAAATAATATTTTAAAACCATATATTAATTTTCTTTAAAACTATTTGTTTCAACTTTCATCCAAAGCAATACGTTATTTTGATTATAAGTAAAACAACTCTGAAAGGGTCAAATTTATTAATAACACAAAATTTTTCAATACTAAAAATATATTTTATAAAGCTATCGAAATTATTATTTTTTTTTTTCGGTGCAGTAAGAGGTATTTCTTGTAATAACCCATTCATTAAGTGTCGCGTATGCAGAATTCCACTTACTGAACGTTTATCAGGATTCGGCTAATTTGGAGAATTCAAGTAATGATCGACTGTAACGACGAAAACTGGATTATCCCGCCATTAGATATTAGATTAAGCTAACGGTTAATTGGCCCGAGGTGGTTCCACTAGCAATTTCGCTTGAGATATTAACGTACGTGCAGATACCATTTTGAGAGAGCGACCATGTTGATCGCGGCTCCGAAATTCCCCATTTTCCTATCGATAAATCTCATTACGGGTATTTGCGCTGACTTATAATAATTGATGCATTTCTATAGAGCACCGCTATTGCCGATAAATCATTTCTACCTCTAGATTAGCTTCTCTATTTCAGAATAATGGAATGATTAATTATTTCTGTCACTTTGGATCATTTAAATTCAGAATATATGAAAGGCATTCTGCGTACCATATGGAGATATATTTAGAATATATTTCGTAGTTAGATGTATTTTCCATGAAAGTGTCATATTTCAAATTTCAAAAGTAATTCAAAGTAAGTTTAACAGTAACGTTGGAGTCCTGAAAATAAAATTAATGACATCTTCCGACTCGATGTTTCCTCCATTCTATTTTTCGAAGAACGGACCGAAAAGCAAAATCAGAATTATAATCCAATTAACATAATCCAGCCCAAAGCACTCCAGGGGCTAAACCGAAAGAAGAAAAAGCCAGGAATCAAGATCGATTCAGCGGCTCAATAAGCCGAGCCGGTCGGACAGCGCGCAGCCATTCATTTACAAGGTTTTACAGCTGCGGCGGGCGGAGAAGAGGAGGCGAGAGCGGAAGAGCGGCGTGTCGCGACACGCGCCCTCCCGTCGGTGGCGGCCCGTTCTCCGCGGGTAGTTTACGAGAATGCAGAAACCGTGTTACGCGCCGGGCCCGCGAGCCCGGACAAGCTGCACGTACACGGCGAACCCCGGGGAGGGCCATAAACCGGCCGCGAAATGCTCCTTGCCGCTGCTGCTTTTATCTGCCCCGCCGGTTCTTTCGCCTCCGGTCTTTTTTACGGGCCGCGCTCCTTCTTTTCGGCGCGGGTTAAGCTCCCGCTGATGTCGTCTTTCGGCGATGAGGTGGCTTACGAGTAATGAGTGTGGTTTCAGGGGAGCCTAGACAAAGGAGCCTTTTTCTTTTCCTTTTCTCCGGGGCTTTCAAAGGGTTGGGGATTGCTGCTGCTGCTGCTGCTGCTGCTTGGCTTTTTGTGCAGTTTTTGGTTTTTTCGAATCCGAGCTGGAGTGCGGGTTCTTTGTAAAAAGTTTAAACGAGGTAGCTTCTCGAATTTGTGTCTTACAAGGGCGTTTTTTCAATCTTATTTTTTTACTCAACTTTAGTTTATTCACCTGGATATCTAATCCAAAGGTACAGCAAAATATTAGTAAAAAAAAGACATTCTCAAAAGCAGCCAATTCCAACGCACACGTTTCATCGAAAAAATGAGGGGGTAAATTAATCCTAAAATAGACGCGATTGAATTTACGCCCCGTCGTCAGTCCGCGTATCCATCTCCGTCGCTCGCATATTCGCCCGTCCTCCTCTGTCGCGGAGAGCACGTCAGCACTCTCCGTTAGCAGGAGTTACGATCCGGCAGGCTTGGCGATTCCGCTCTTTTATCCCCGCGCGTGTCTCTCTCGTCATTACGCGGCGCGCGTCCTCGCAAACTCGGAGTTACGGCGCGAAAGCTTTTTGCTCTCGGCGCGGGCGTTAGCCGCGGAATTTGTGCGTCCCCGTGCGCATCCGATGTCTCCTGATATCGGATGGCGGGGGGGAGGCGCGTGTGCGCGGTGCAATATTAAAGTCCCGCGGGAGAGCTGCTCTGCGCGCAGCTGCGGAACGGCAGGTGCCGGGGCTCCTCCGCGTCGTTAGAGCGAGAGGAAACGGCGCTGTTAAGTCTCGTTTAAAAGGCTCTCTCCGCGGAGCCGATTGAATGGCACCGGCTTGTCTTTCAGCGGAGAGGAGCCTTAAATTTCGAACGCCACTCGGGATACTGCCGCTCGCGAGCTGTAAAACGCAAGTTTAACGGTTATAGATTCCGCTCCGGCACTCTTTTTCTCTCTCCGGGGTTAAGAGCTCGCGTTAAAAGTATTGTGTATCGCCGCGTGAAAGGGCCACTTTAAGTTGTTTAAAAGGAATAGGCCGCCCGAGACTTTTAAACAACGAAATGTGTGACGGCGGTAATAAGAGTCAGGAGTTGGCTCGTCGTTCCTCTTTCTTTGCGGGAGACTAACTGAAAAGAATGGATTGGCTTTGGCATCTTAAATCCAATGGGTTCTGTTGCAAAATGTTTTTTTCTTTCTTTTTATTACTTATAATAAATAATTTAAAACTATTCTAAAATTATATGACATTTAGTATAACATAGCGTTCATAGTAGTATTAATCCCATACAAAATGTTTGCAGTAGAAAAAAAAGTACAAAAAATTGCAGGTACCAGTAATCTCAGCAGGAGTTCAAGTTAATCCATCAAATATGAAAAGTCCGAAAACTACTAAAAAAAAAAGAAAAAAAAAAATTGTATACCGAAACAGCGGTTACAGCTTGACAACCGGAGCCATCAGAATTTACAGCGTTTTCACGCTTTGTGCGCTCATGTGAACAGCGAGAGAGCAGCGGCTCGAAATGCGTTTCCACTTGGAAATAAATTAGGGAGGCCTTGTCATCCGAGCTTAAAGAACGGACAGGACAATTGGCAGAGTCGCGTTCGTCGCACTCGAAATTCAATGCGACACGACTACCGGCGAAAAATCGAAAGCAGACCCCGTCGCGCGCGCGCGCGCGCGCAAACACTGCGTTGACCCTCGTTGCGCGTCAGCGGCGATAATCCCCGATTCCGCGCGCAGCCCCTCGATTGAAAAGAGCAGCGCGCGCGACACCTGCCACTGCCGGCGACGAGATTCGCGCTGTCCAAACAGCCCGGCCGATGAACGATGGCTAAGACTCGAGTACTTATAGGTACTTAGGTTTGTCGCTTAACGGCACGGACAGCTGTGACGAGAGAGGCCGGATTTTCCGGAAAGGCAGGCTTCGTATATATATATATATACGTGAGAGACGCGAAGCGAAGGGTGCCGAGAGGCTGACGGACATTTGCATTCGGAACGCCGAGTTTTAGAGCTCTGCGTCGAGTCGGGACAGTGATTGAGTTAATTATGTAGGACATTATGGATTGCTGTGACGTTCTGGGAGGCTTGAACTCGAAGTGTATAATGGCTCCAAGAAGAAACGGACTCTCAAGCGCTCGTCTTGTTCAGTTTTCGAGCAAAAGAATAAATAGATGAT
The DNA here is from genome assembly GCA_035582975.1 of Ormyrus labotus. Lineage (NCBI taxonomy): Eukaryota > Metazoa > Arthropoda > Insecta > Hymenoptera > Ormyridae > Ormyrus > Ormyrus labotus. The sequence continues at coordinate 16,112,142 of JAWWEO010000021.1, read as the reverse complement.
CTAAAATTGGGTGTTTGTATACATTTTGCGTTGGTAATTTTAATTTTCGTTTTTTTTTTAAATTTAGATTTATATTCAAATTATCTCCTCTTCGACGTTAGAGCCGTCTATTTCAATTAACCGGCAGCAGCGCGGAGAAACATATTTTCAAACATCTCGGAACCAAAACGCCCAAAAAGTCGCCTCGATCCCTTTGCTTCCCACAAATTAGCATACATTTATTTATAAAACAGGACAACACATTCTCGCGTTTCCCATCGTTCCCCCCGAACCTAAAAAAAGCCACTCGATCCAGGCAGCCGCGGAGCCAATGCCAGGCCGCCGCGCGGCTAAGAAAAACAAGACCCGGCGACATTTACATTAATTAATTTGAAGAAAAGAGCTGCAGAGCGGAGGATTGATGCTCGCGCGCGGACGAAAGAGAGCTGCCTTGCACGTACGTAAGGATAAAAAGAGCACGGGCAGCTCTCTCTCTCTCTCTCTCTCTCTCTCTCGGACAGAGACGGAGTGCGTGCGAGACTCGGCCGACGAATGGCCCGTTAACGTCGAGGAGTGTCAGCGTGATATATTCGAGTGCCGGCCGCGAGGCAAACGAGCATGACCGCGCGTCAACGCGGCGGGCTCTCCGTGTACAAGCGGCGGCGGCGGCGGCGGCGGCGGCGGCGCGGTGTGTGCCCTGCGTAAAAACTACGGCCCTTTGTACTGTACCCGCGGGCATGGACATGCAAATGCCGGGGAATTTGGAGTTTCGATGATTGTAGGCTGGTTCTTTCGGATGGACGGCTTTGCTTTTTAACCGTTTCTCGGTTTTGGCGGCGCGGACGGCATGGGGATTCGTGGATTTACGGGACGTCGGAGGGGTTAGTCGCAATGCGTGGAGCACGGCGTATGTCTGCGTTAACGTGCACTTATACGATTTTTAACTAATCTGAATGGAAGTACATTTATTTGTAAAAAAATTAACCTATAATATTCTCTTGTAAAATTTTAATTTTTTAGTTTAAAAATGAATTATTGAACAGGGTTTAGGAAGAGATACAGTTACGGTAATTTACATTATTTATATGACAAATACATTTGGATAAAATTTGATGAAATATTGCTGTACATTTCCCTTGCATAATAGAATTCTTCAATAACTATTAATAAAAGTTACTTTCTAGCGCTTACACATTGCACCAAGAATCATAGAGAGTAATACATTATAATATTATCACCACCTCATAAATTTAAAATTCTATCGCTGTTTTCCGTGACTCATCTTTCCACGTCAATATCGTAATTTTTATTTTCAACCATTATACTTGTGAATTATTTACTCGATTAGGCGTTGTAATTACATTAAAGAAAAAAACGTTGTCCTGCAAAGTGATTATGATTGAAAAGTAGTAATACAAAAGTTGAAAAACGTTATAGCCAATAAAATATCAAAGAGCCGCGCACAAAGCATCCTCTTTCGAAACATAAATAATAGCAGCCATCAATATCGGGCGGATTCGTAAAAACGCAGCCGTTTTGATTAGCAGCTGTCCTTTCGATAGCTTCTCTCTCTATTATTAAGCGCACTCTAAAAGCAATCTATTATGCCGTTTGGAGAGTGCACCTTTATTTATAAAAAGCTCGAAAAATCTATCCTTTACCTCTCAGTCGCGCACAAAGAGGCCATAATTTCCGAGGGAAAAGGGCATCTCTTACGTAGTAGTCACGAACGGCTTGTCTCCATAAAAAATCGGCCCCGCTAAAAGCCCCTTGAGCATCGCGCAGTGACAAATAACTAAAACAAATCATTTCACTTGCTCCTCTGCTTTCTATTCGCGGCGAACAATGAAGAGATAAATCCACGCCCTGAGAGAGAGAGAAAGAGAGTGAGATCGAGAAAATGAAGTAGTCGTGTAGCCTATTAACCGTCCGAGCGATACCGGAAGGGAGATCGTCTCGACGACGTCGCCTGGCTTTTCTCTCACTCTCTCTCTCTCTCTCTCTCTCTCTGGCAGCTGCAGCCCGCTTCGACAGTTACATAATAATCCTCTTAACACTCGAAGCCCGCTTGAATCACACTTGGCATTCTTCGGCTCTGTCGTGTCGGAGGCTAAAAAAGGAGCCGGGGAGATTATGCGGGGTGCATTTTTCGGAGGCCAAGAACGTGTTGTGTCGCCGGTCGACTGTCGCTGCGAATCTGTCATTGACTCGACTAAAGCTCCATTTATCTCCCCGGGGATTAGCCTCGGGGAACAGGCCGTGAATCATAGACTGGATATTCTTCTGGCTCGGTTTGTTTAAAAATGTTTGTTTCTTAAGTTTTTGTGTGCCTTGGACTGGGCGTTTCAAAGATTTCGTTTTTTGTGGTATAAGCCCACTTCCTAGTAGTTTTACGGACATTCAAAAATTGGATGAATGTAACAGGAAGAAGAAAGATTTGACGGTTCGACAAGGCAGCTATTATGAACCTTTCTATACTCTTTAATAATTTATTTTCTCAGCGTAAAAACCAGCACAGCCTGCAAAACTAAATTCCCGCACTTTTGCGCATCGTCTCTCCACTTCTCCTCGAGGGCACGCAAATCGATGCCGCAGCTCCCCGCCTACTTGCTTGCTGCAGGTTAGCGCTGACGATCGGCGAAAGAGGCGTCCGGGCGGAGCGATCTTATACGGACTCGGCACACAAATCCCGGGGAGAAAAGAGCAGTGCTTGCTTAGGATCGGCTCTCCGCGACGTGCCTGCGCGCTCGCACTAATGGGCTGCGCATACACTCGCGACCGGTAGCTCGACCGGGGCGTTAAACGCCGCGGCAAACAGAGCCGATGGCCAAATAGACCGTCCGCCTGTGTTTATGGATCGTATTATTATACGCGCTACCGCTCGCGCATAATTCGCTCTTTCACATGCTAATTTTTCACCGAGAGAGAGAGGGAGCAGCTTACTTACTTACTTACTTACCCGCGCCTCCTTTTTTTTTTTTCGTTTGCTCGCCTCTCCTTTTGTGCCCCGGAGGCATGAGCGACTCCTCTCTTTTCAAACACAGAGTCGCGTCGGGCGATGAGAATCGGCCGAGCCTTTCGTGACGAAGCGGCGCCACTTATCCGCGCGGCGGCCTGCCGCGGGCTGAATGTTTGATGAAAAAATGAGACACGGGGCCCCGGCCCGCCGAGCTTGATGGATGATGATGGCCGTGCTAATTGTAAAAATAGATTGCTTTGTTTCGACGCCCGCCCGCGACGAGATCTCGCCGCGCGTTAATGGGCCCTGGACGTTCGAGGTGCGCGCTCGTTATTTTCACGAGTACTCGACGGCCGAGCGTTTCGATCAAAAATAAAAAAGCGCTGTTTGACGATTCAATTTGGAAATTTCGAAGTTCATTAGCTCAACGATGTTGTGAATGGTCGGGCCGATTTTTTTTTTTTTATTTAGCTGAGTTGTATCGATTCGTCGGGCGGACTTTCACATTTCTATATACTTGTTTTACTGCTTGATTTCACTCTGTCGGTTTAGTATTCAACGAATTAATGAATACTTTACGTCGGAGGAAAAGTTTTAAAATTTATTACCAAACGTATTTTTCCTAAAAAACTGTTATTACCAAACCAAAAGAAGGAAAAACCTCAGCTCCTTTCCTACAATTATCACGTTCGTTCAGTTTTTAACGACGATCGACCAATGATTAATCGCACTTGGCAATATCTTCATATCATCGGAAACTAAACACAAAAAAGCCTTCCCCCCCGGGAACAGCAGGTATCGCCATTACTCAAAACCTCGGGTATTCTAAGCCTCGGCCGCCGCCGGCACACTCTTTAACTTATAACACAGCCCCGGGGCATTAATTCGAGCGTGGCGTTGGCACCTCGAGGCTGCCCGGCGATCGATCCCCCGATGATTTATGAAATCCACTTTCGAGGTCCGCCGCCGTTGATTGATCGCGCAGCCAGTCGTCGTCGTCTCGTCGGTTTCAGCAGATTAAGGCGAGGAAACGTCGGGGGTTCCGCACACACACACGCACACACACACGCGACTTCTTTCACCGTTGTACGTGCAGTCGCAGAACGCGCTCGTCAATCGCCGCTGACGTTAAACGAGCGTTTCCCAGAAGCGATTTGTCAGAGTTCCAATTTTCTTAACGCGACAAGGACGCGAGAACCGAGTGGGAGAGAGCCTTTTCGGGAAAATGGAAGCGCTTCTCTCTCGTCCCTTTTGCGCCGCGGCCGAGCATTAACCTTGATTAGTTTTTTTTCTGTGCTTTCGGCCTTTTTTAATAGGACAACGGTGTTTCGAGCGGGAATGGTTCTATTATGATATACAAAGAAGCTTTCGAACGCAGCTCCGTCGGTAAGGCAGGTTCATCGACGCAGGTTCAGCAGCGAGATTAACTTGCAATAAACAATGGACGCCGTTACTAAAACCCTCGAGCGATCGCTTTCTGTCTTATTAGATCCCTCCGCAGTCAGTAACCTCCCTCTCCGACGGCTCATATATAAAAAAATCTCCGCTCGGCCGCGCAAAATTTACGACCTCCCGCTGATTTCTCGGGCGAGGCGCTGTGCAGCTCGAAATAATGAAATCGTAATGAGACTCAAGCCCGAGCATATCCTAAAAGAAAAAAAGAAGGCTCTCGGCTTTAAAAATAACTTCACCGCGCGGAGCTTGCCCTCGGTCGCATTAAATTTCGCGGCGACACACTCGAAGAGAGGAGAAGCTTTGCGGGTAAAGCAGTACACGGAGGAGAGCGAGAGAGAGAGAGAGAGAGAGAGGGCAGCGTAAATCTAGTGGATGTCCGGAGCGAAAGGTGCGACATATCTTATCGTAAACGTCTCATAACGGCGTTGCGGCAGTAACGACGCGTGACACACGACGACGTAAAGCCCCGAGAGCTCGGCCTCGTAAAGCTCGGGCGACGCGACGCCCACCCTCCCGCGCTCGGGGCCGAATAAACGAAGAAATAAGAGGAGAGAGAGAGAGAGAACACGAGTCGTAAAGGCGCAGGTGGAAAAAGTCGCCGGATTAGAGGGAGGAAGGAAGGAGCCGGGGTCATTTATGACGTCACGCTCGCTCCTGTCACAATCACGCCGCGGCCGTAAAGTAAACATCCGACATCAAAGGGCCGCTTTTGCTTCGACTTTATTCCTCGTCCTCCTCCGAGCGCCGCCGCCGCCGCCGTACGTCGCGCCGTTCCTTTTTCCTGCCTGTCCGTTGCCGTCTACTTGCCGGCGGGAGAGAGATAGCCAGCCTCCCACCGACAGACCTGTCCGATTATCGGCGAGTCTCGTTTTCTTTTTTCTTTTTTTTTTTCGGGTACTGCCTGGATTAGGTGTCGTTGGATTGAAAGACGATCGTTATTTTCAAGTGGCGATTGTTGTATTCGGGTACACGGTCGATTGTAATACAGAAATGACAACGTTAGTTATACATCAATTTGATAAATGAAATAATTTGATAATTAACTTGAACTGATTAAAAAAATATTGAACGGAATGCTCGACCGAAACTTAAATACAATTTCTAATGCAACAAAAACCTTTTCGAAGTACGAAAAAAATATATACATAAAAAAAATTCGTAATGCAGATTTCCCACGTCTGGAAATAAAGTACAGGAATTCTGTGCGGAAAATGACGGACATAAAAGCTAGTACCCTCTCCTCGGCAGATAAAACGTTCATGCATCACGGCAGATCTCATTTTTCTTTCCCACCCAAGAAGGTTATATCGTGCCATCCCAGTTGCTTTCTGCGTCTGCTATACTTGACAAGTTAAAACGAACCTTGCACAGTGTAACCTGCAAGCGTTTACGGCCTTGACAGCGCGAGCACGTCGACGGGTTGTCACTCGACGCCTAGTTGAATTTGTATGAGGCGATCTCACTATATTTTCTCTCATACTCAGCTGTATTTATTCGATTGCTAAAAGTCTCGTCGATTGCTATTGTTAGATTCTTTCGGCGCGGTGGAAATGCAATTTGCTTTTATTTTAAACGACAAATTGATCCTTTTTCGAACGACTGTTGGCCCCAAATAAAAATGCCTCGGTTTATACATTGGAGTGAAGCTAGGAATGATTAATTCGACGTTTAATAGGTCTGAGTGGCAGCAATAACGTAACTGAAAGCCAGCTCACAATCACTCCGTACAGCTAAAAGATACATCCCACACGTTCCGATAAATCAACTCCTCCTAACGAAGGATGTAAAACACTTTTACAGTCCGGCGCCTCGGTTAAAACGCGGCCCGTCGCTCTCGGATCCATCATCAATTCATCCTCCCCCTCCCCCCTCTCCCTCGGATTCATCACCGGCCGCTAAACACACTCCTCGAGCCCGCGGTGATCCACCTCCTGCTTTAGTCTGGCGCCTCTCTCGCCGGCGAGAGAAAATTACACGTGAGCCGCCGCCGCGCCTCGTCGTCGTCGGGGCCCTCGTAATGACTCGTCTCTTCTTGCGAAGGGTTGCGGAGGCGGTGGATGCCTATTTATTAAAAAGCCGAGGCTGCCAGTCCGAAAGGAGATGATTTCCGACAATTAGGCCGCCGCCGCCGCCGCCGCCGCCGCCACCGCCTGCCTGATTGTTTGCACGGCGGCTCCTCTGAAGGCGGCGCTTCTCTTTCTCACGATCTCAAGCCAGAAATAGACGATGGGCCCAGCGCTCGCACTTGTCCCGGCCTTCTCAAAGGCTGTTTGACTTTTCGCGAGGGAAAATATACCGAGTTTTTCTGTATTTGGTCCAGGTGCCCTCGGCGGGGGACAGTTTGCTTTGGGATCTGCTTTGCATTTGGATTTCGGGTTTAACCCATTGTTTTTTAAATAAGCGATTTCGAGGTCGGAAGAGCACTTTGGTTCTGTTTGTCGTTGGCGTTTCGGAAGCTTTTTCTTTGTCAGTTTTAAAATGGGAATGTTTTCGTTTGGGAATTTGACTTTAATCTTTAAAAAGCTCTTATTTTTTTTTTCAATTCTGATCGTTTTTGGTAATTAAGAAAATTGAAAATCGAAATTAATTCTGTAGCACTGTTACATGTATTCACAAACATATTTATATGTTACATAAAAGTTAATTATATTCTTTTCATCCTATAAATGTAGAAAAAGACTGTATTTAGTGATGATAAAAATTTACGACTCGGCATAAATAACTTTCCACCTCGGATGACGATTTAAAAATCCCTGTCTTCACTCGCACTTTATATATGTATATATAGTTACGCCATTCACACTTCGAAAGAATTCCGCCGCAGTGGAAACTTTTTAAGGAAAAGGAGATTTTTTTTTTCTCGAGATTTATTTACTCAGAAGTGTTTCTCACCAATTCAGGTCGTAGTCGTAAATTTCATCCAAGAATTACAAACGCACATCAGGCGAGAGTTATATAATTTCGCGCTCCGAGCCAACCATAAAGACTAATCCTCCGAAACGCGGCGAGCGTAAATGCCGCGCGAGGAGCAATAAACCCGCGCGGCTCCGACGTATAAACAAAAAGGCCCGAGAGAGACTTTTCTCAATCGAAGGGGAGAAAGAAAAAAAAAAAAGAAGAATGCTGCTTTTGACACGTTTTATGGAAGCGCGACATTCGCAATGCGGCTGCACGCCGAGCCGGACGAGAGAGGCGTGGCTTCGACAAGCAGCAGCAGCAGCAACTCTTTTATTACGGGGAGCGAACGTCGCCGCGCGAGAAAGCCCATTAAGCGCGAGCCGGATGTCGCTATCCGAGCGTCTAATCAAGCCTTCCGTTATTTAATTAATATGTAGTTTTTGCTCGGCGAGTTATTTATTGCGCCGTTATACGTTCGCGCGGGCAGTAAAGAGGCAGCCGCCGCGGTAGGAAAGTTTAAATCAATCTGCCCGCGCGCCGAGCTCTTTTCCCCGTTCGAAGGAAGCGCGCTGTTATATTATTTAAACAAGGAAGTATAAATATTGAGCGTGGCCTGTCGTAATTCAATCCGAAATTATCGCTCGGAAGCGTGATCAAAACGTTTACCCGCGCTAATATTTCAGCAAAGTTTGCTCTCGGCTCCTAACGACGACGCTGCTTCGATAAACGATCCTCGCCCACCTTGAAAGCCGGCGAGATTTTCGAAAAGCGGAGTCCTCCCGTGACAAAACTGAGACACAGCAATCCGCGTTATTGTCCGCTGTCTCGTAACGCCGTAAGTTAGCCGAGAATTCGCCGAGACTCGGTGGCAGGACTTTCGCGGCTTTCCCATTTATCTGCGCGCTTATCGTCGGCGCACGCAAAATTCAAGCTCGAAGGAGCAGCTCTCGCACTTGTCGGGGGCAATAAAACTCGCCTTCCCCGAACGGATCACGCGACGAATAATTGTTAAAGCGCACGCGCGGACGGCGGCGGGCCCGGCTGTATGTTTTTCTAATCTTCGATCAATAAAATGTGTGTTTTGACGAGGCCAGGCGGAGTGCAAGGAGCGATAAAAAAAATGCAACGCCGCCCCGCGCATATTTATCGCTCTCGTAACGACTCGGCGAGTCTTAAAAATATATATCACACCTTCGGCCGCGGTCGCGGCGGAAGATAAACAATTTTAACGGAACTGAGAGGCGGGATTTTTTTTTTTTTTTTTTTTATGGAGGTCGGAGTAAAGATCGCGAGGAATTGTTATCGCCGGCTGGGAAAAAGGTTTTTTATGGAGATTGGGAGGGAAATCGTTTTTCGTTGGCTTCTGCAAATATTTCTGGCTTATTTGCATTTTTTTTTTTAAGTTTCTAGTCTGAATTTGTTATTTACTTGCGACGGAATGTGTTTTATTCGTATATTTATTGTAGCTTTTACAATAATAACGAGCAAGAATTGGAAAAATAAAGTTACTGCAGGCTGAAATTTACGTAATTTATCTATTGTTGTTGCTTTCATTTGCTTTTATTAATCTGCTTGGATTAACGTTAGGAAAAAATTCTTAAAATAAACCACGAGTAAATTTAAAAATATCAAGACAATAACACATAATTCTTCTAAAATCAACGGCTATCAATCATTTTATTTATAAGCGTTGCAGATAAGAAAGTAACGTATAAATAAAGTGCTAGCTTAACTTCAAGATTTATGAATTTTTTTCCTGCCATAAAGATTTTGAGCAACAAAGCATTCTCCGCTTTAATACGAATACCATAGTTTTTTTCTTATCACTGCTATTATAAAAAAAAAATCCCCCTTTTTACCTTGTATACCCCGACGTGAAATTGCTTCATTTTATTGAGCTCTTATCGCTCCTCGCAACCTAATAATTTTTCATTTCCTCAATAAACTACACGGTACGCAGATTCGATACAATTGCCGCCAATAAGTCAGGGCGATCTCTCGTTGTTTCCTTTCCGATTCCTGGGCACGCTCCGCTTTAATTTACGCCCCGCTTTAAAATATCTACCTACATCATTTCTGATGTACAGTCGCGCTTACTCTCTCTCTCTCTCGGAGCAGCGCGCAAATGAAAAAGGAGGGAGAGAGAGAGAGAAAAAAGCGAACAGGGGAGGGGTGGCCTGTCCAAGTCTTAAATCACCTCCCAAATAATTTTCCCGAGCACGACGTTTGAAAAGGCTCATTACTCCGTCGGGCGCGAAAAGGCGTTAAATCATCGGGCTCTCGCCGTCTTTCTCTCTCCCTTCGCTCCTCTTCTCTCGTCTTCCGCCGCGCCGCCTCGTCGTCTTGTAAGCGTGCAGTGCGCATTCTTCACGCCGAATGCGCGAGAGTTAAATGTATATGCGTGCTTGCGGAGGAGGAGGAGGAGGAGCGGGAGATGCGGGGTCAAGAGAGTTTCTCGCCTGCGGCTGATGCTTCCTGTCAAAGTGGAAAATAAGCGCCGATTGAATCTAGGCGGGTTTCTGCTGGAAATTGCTCGAGAATTTTGCCTGTAGTTAAAGCGAGTCTGCGTTGCGAAAATTTTAGCTGCTTGGGAGGTATTATACTTTCGAAAAAAGTGCGATTTATAATAGAGATCGGAGTTTGTAATCTGAAGCTTAAGAGGTATAAATATTTTATCGGTTTTTAAACCCGTATCGAAGCTTGGGAAAGGGAAGTAAAATTTCCTTGTTTATTTTACGATAAAATTATTTTTTAAGAAACAAAAGTTTTACTGTTTTCATCAACGCGTTAATGAAAATCAGGCACTATCGCGGCTACAACTTTCTAAATTATTTAAATCTCGCAAACGATTGAAGAATAATTAATAATTAATAAAAAAAAAAAATACGTTTTTGTTTTTACGTAACCACAGACTTTGCTTTCGTCTTACGTAAGAAATAAAACTTTTCGATACTTGCTGTAAAGTATCCATCAAAAGCCCGAAAGAGCGAGCGATCCATTATGAATTTGCCAGGTTTCTAACAGCGACACGAGCCGACGATCCCGGCATAATTCAGGCATTGGTCGAATTGAAGCGCGGATCTGCACGCGGCCGATCGGCGAGCTGGCTGTCTCCGAAAGGCCTTTGGGGTCGATGATAAGCGCGATGATTTATTCCCGACAGGCGTCGCTCGGCCGCGCCGTCGGCGGATTATCGTACTGATTGCAAAGTATGAAATAATTAGTGCCAGGAGGAAGCGAGTCGAGGGCGGGGAAGGTCATCCATCACGAGGCAGCGATGCCCCGCTTGTCAGCCGTTCGTCCGTTCATTCATCATACTCACTCGGCCATTACCGCCTCTCTTTCTGCCCTAGGAGGGCATTATACGCGAGCGGCGAGCATTGTTGCCGATGGCACACGTCCGCTAATTACCCCGACGGACTCTGAAGATTACACCGGACGGCCGATCGACTCCATTAGCGCCCGACCGGCGTCGCCGAATTCATTCCGCTCTCGAGGATGGATGTCCGGTAGGATCGGATTTTCGGCTGCTTTTGCGAGGTGATGAAGGGGACTTTTCAAGTTTCTGGGACATTGAGAAGATCGTTTTTAAGAATGCATTGTCCGTAAACAGGAAAACCGATGAGTTTTAAGTGATTAATTTTAGTTTCTTTTCGGTAAAGGTTTACTTAATTATTCAAACAGTTTGAGACGTTATTCTTATGAGTCAGATAATTATGGATTAATGATATTTGTGTTTCAATAAATTTTAGCAAGCGTATATAGTTTCATTCGTTATGTATGCAGGCGTGCCTCTTAATTCGAAAAAACGTATACAATATTTTCTAATTCATTGAAATTTAAGATTCACATAATTTTAAGACTTAAAATCTTTGGAAAGTGTATAATAGTTTATCTTCTATTTGAATTCTCTGATAATTTCTTCAATTCCTGCATATCTGCATTTCGAATAATCATTTAAAATGTAGTTTTTATTCGAAAACTATTCGTTAATCGATGCTACTAGTTTGAAGTTTTATCAAGAAAAAATTGAAAAGTAAGTCATTTTATATTTATTTGGCCGGACGGTATAATTCATTTATAGTATATTGTGAAGTGTCAATAAAACTAGCAAGCTTATTTCCTTCTTAATAGCCCTTATCCCTACATATAAATCACAAACTGTCCTGCCGATAATAAATGAACCCCACTGCGTAAAATACGTTTCGCCACAAACTCCTCTACCTCCCAGTACCCCTTGACTTGCCTTGAACAAGGCGAAATCACACCCGGGCTTTTTACTCGCCTATTCATCGTTTACGCTCCCTAATCATCCCGAATGACCGCGGAGCTTTCGCGTCGCCGGCACCTTTACGGGTTACACGGTTATAACCGCAATCGAAAGGAGACAGTAGACTGTGCAGTAGCCAGGAGAGAGAGAGAGAGAGAGAGGAGCCATAAATAACGGGACTATCGCGAGCACTTTATCTCCATATCTCGGAGGAGGAGCAGGCAGAATTCCGTTGTTTCCCAGGGCGCAATAAAGGAAAAAATGTCCCCGAGAAGCGTATCGAGCGCAATATAAAGCTCCGGGGCCCTTCGTAGCTCGTAAAAGCGGGCGCTCACCCTCTCTCGACGGCCCCGCTTTTACGATCATATTCCGCGAGGTTAATTTACGTTGAAATTATAGGCATTTCCCTGCGCGCGCGCGCTGCGTAGTTATACGATCGCATAGTCATGCAAATGTCGCGGCTTTATGCGCGCCCAGGACAAACAGACGCGCGAGCTCGAGAGAGAGAGAGAGAGAGAGAGACAGTGCGCCGCCGCTCTCGCTCTTGGATGTCACGTCTAACCTCGTCCGCGGCCTTTGTCTTTTAACGGGGCGAGAGTCGTTCCCCGAGAGCCGCGCCGTGCAGGGACAAGGCGGGCAGGCCTTTCGACCTGTTTCGCTTCTCGCGGTGGACTGAATTCGGATGGAAGGATCGCTTGACAGCTGAGTCTGGTTATTGCGGCTCTTAAATCCTCGCAGGCTTGGATTGGATTTACGATTACGACTCCTTTTAGCCATCGTTGACTCCTGACTCGAGTAAGGCAGAAAAAAAAAACGGCTTTTATTAATACGCTTCGCTTCCCACTCCAGGCGCGTCCGCAAAATAATCAGCTCGATTATCTTCCGCTGCAGAAACTTGCCAGTCTTCCGGGATTCCACGGGACGAGCGTGTCGCCTTTCGCTTGCTCCACAAATCAATCAATCGGAAATGCAAATACCGCCCGGCGAGCGACGCTCATACTCGAAACCTCCTTCGGGCAGTAGGGTCATTGTGTGTTTGCGGAGAGCCTACCTGCCGAAAGGGGGCGCGTGCGCAACTGTCCCCGCGGGTAACAGCCCCCTATCCATTTATTGCCCTTTATAAAGCGAGGGCCATTGTCGCCGGGCTGACACCCTGTCCAAACATCCTAAGCATCCGGGCTGCCCCCTCCGGTCGGCCGGTATATATCTGGGTGCCGACGTCGGCAGCGTGCGAATATTTCGCGGATAATAGAGATCGCCTATCGCGCGCGCGCGCACTTCTTTTCTTCCGCTCTTTCTCTGCGGCTTTCTTAACACGGCGCCCCGCGTGAGAACACTCGGCCTTTTTTTTTTCATGTTAATTCGCGCGAGCGCGCCCGCCGCGGGTTATCGACGACGCCGGGGATTAACTTTTTAGGCCTTCGAGCCGCGGCTGAATTTCATTAATAAATTAGGATTAAGAGAGGCGTAATGTTCTTGTGAAACCCGCGCTTGAAATCGTAATCGTATCGATAAATTATTGGATACGTTTACGGCTGCTCGCGCGAATAAAAACTATTTATGAACGTCGGCCTGTTTTGCTCTTAACCGAGAGCCACCGTTGAATCGACGCGTCTGCATTGTGAAATTATACGGCTTTATTGAATTTTAAGTACGTTTAGGACGAGAGAGAGAGAGCCGTCGTTTACAAAAATATTCCAGCTCCTCGTCGGGCCATTAAAAAAAAAAAAGTGTCGCTTTAATTCGACTCTCGAATGCCAGGAGCTACCTTCGAACTGTAATTTTACGAGCCGTTTTATTGCGGCTCCTCGCACAATTGATCGACGCTCTCCGCAGGCGCACTCGGCCAAGTATGAGGTTTATAATTTGAAGGAGCCCGTGGAATAAAAATATACGGCTCCTCGCAGGTATATATATATATATGTAACGAAAGGCGCGTATAGATTATAAATCCAGCGGCTTTTCGAAAAGTCGGCGCACGAGAGGCGGAAGCGAGAGAATTTTCCAGGCGCGCGATGTGTCTTCGTCGTAAACATTGTAAAAATTTGATTTACGGCGCGGAGCTCCGCTCGTCCGCAATATTGCGCAAGCCGCTCTCTCGGCGAACGAGAGCGAGCGGAGGGGGGGGGGGGCTCTGTGTGTGTGTGTGTCTCAGGTGGAATATTACGGTAGTGTATTTCACGTCCGCGGGAGGGAGAGCTCATAAATCTGGCCGCTTCTTATTCAGACGCTTTTACACGAGTCGGGGGCCCCTGTCGAGTCACGCCGATGAGGTTTCGCCGCGCTGCGAATTTCTACTCGGGCGCAACAAAAGGCTGCGGCCTCTCTTGCGGAGAGCGAGCTTTTTGCGGCCAAGCGCTCTTTGGGACTTTGACTTTTGCTTCTTCTCGGGGTTTCTTTGTCGAGCGGGGCTACGTTGATCTCTTATTTTTTTTCGACTTGGGGAAAGCTGCTTTTGGGGGGGGACAAAGGACGGACTTTCTTCGGTTGGTGGACTTTTCTTTGGGAAGGGTTCCTTCTATGAATCCCGTGGACAGTTTCTCTTTGGCGGTTTTTTTCAAAAACTTTTACGATGTTTTGTTTAACGAGGCTTTGTTGTAAAACAAAATTAGGAGGTGCTGTAATATTTTTTCTAATAATATTCAGAAAAAGTGGCAATAGCTTTGTTGCGCTTTAGATTTTACTCTTTCAAGTTATAGGGTTTAGAACAAGTGATAAATAATGTATAAATTATTATAATGAGACGCTTCTAATCCGTTACGGATACGATGTACCTTTTATATGTGGATGTGTAGAGTTGAAATTTTAAGAACGTATTTTGAATATAAAATGTATTCGAATGTCAAGTTCATATGGGAGATAAGTGAACTCCCTTATGAAGTTGCTGCGGTTAGGTTCGATAAAAAAGTCCAGTTTTGTTTTTCGGATTACTTTAGTTAGTTGCAGTGAAATGATCGGACTATCAAATACTCAACGAATTAACAATAAAGTAATTAAAAATAAAAATGTGTTTGTGATTTCTTTCTCGCGTGATTTCCCGATTCGAACGGGAACATAGTCCGTGTAAGCTAAGAAAATTAATTTATAAATATTTTTTTTTTTTATTTTAAATTTATAAATATTTAATAGACGATTTTAAAAATATTTTAAAGCTTTTTAATCATTCGTTATAGAATTTCTACATTTCCTGTAAGACTTATCAGTCAAAAACCAGGAAAAGATTCCATAAAAATCTTCCAGAAAACAGAGCGATTCCCCGACGCAAACATTTACCCGGCAGTGCAAACAGTCGAAGCGGCATCGTTAATTTTTCGCCTGCATTCAGCCCCGTCAATTTTTCCATCTCCCATTTGTCCTCCCCCGCCCCGAAAGGAGTCATGTGCGGAACAAGCATCCCGGAGAGAAAGTTTCCCCTCCCGCGCGACGGTGGCAGCGGCGCGATTTTTCATAGCCGCGCGCGGCGCACTCAGTCTTTCCCGGTGCCTCGGCCGATTTATAGTTCCACCCGCACCTGCAGAATGCTAAAGCGGAAGAAAGACAGCAGCAGCAGCCGCTCGGAAAGGATCTGCTCGCGCCTGCGCGCAAAGGAGAGCGCCCCGAGAGCGAGACAGAGCTAATAGACAAGATTTACGAGGGCACGCCTACCTCAATTGCGGGACGAATTTATCTTCCGGCGCGGTCAGCAGCCTCTATTGCTTCCTAACCTCAATCTTGGTTCCGCTCGCCCCGCTGAAATATTGGCCTGCCCGCGGAGTCGAAAGTTGCGCTCCTAGGTAAAGGAGCGAGAGAGCCCCGCCGCTCTTTTTCGGCGCGGCGGCTGTAAATTTCGAGGATGACCCGCGTCGCTCTCTGCGGCCGCGGCTGCGGTAACGCCTGTAAATTGCGCCCTCAATGCGCAATTAGCGTCTGCGGACGCAGCCCCATTAAGTAGCGCTCCGGGACGAAGGAGCCTCGAGATTTACGCTGCCCATTTTGCAAAACCGCACCGGGGATATACTTTCTTTCTGCCCGGGCGTCTTCTCGCCGCCGGAGCTTTGTTTTTACTTTCTCTCTCTCTCTCTCTCCTTCCTCTCCGTTATTCGGCGAAGCTCTTCGAGAGGGCCATTTTTCGAGGAGAGGAAGAGCGCGTCGCAGATTTTGTCAACCGCGACACACACCGGCGCGCCGACGCGCGAGCAGTAAACTTCTGCGGCTTCCGGAGTGATTTAGGAGGCTGCGGAGGATAAAAATTCTTCCTAACGATGTTTCGGGAGCGAGTTTTTTATTGCGCGCCGGGGCGAAAGAAGTTTTTACAGATTTTTCAGAAAAAGCCGCGCGGGCCAAATGAATGGCCGCCGCGTGAATTATGACTTTTGTCATTTCGACTCTTTTTTCCCCGCTCCGGATGAGTCATTTAAGCTGCTTGTACGAACATTGTAAGGAAGCAAACATACTTTTTGTGCTGTACATCGTCAACTACTAATTATTATTTAATTTCTGTTTACCATTCAGGCGCAAACAATTTTTTTTTCCAAGCAAAATTAATTTTTATCCTTCTCTCATGCGGAAAAAGTAAATTAATTTATAGTAAAAAAACACTAAAGCTGCCGTTGTCTGTACATCAAGCTCCAAAAATCAATTCCCACCCCGGCAAAGTTTAGCCGACGGCATTACACCTCCAATAAAACAAGACTCAGCTCGGAGCGCCGCTCGCGGCTGAGCTCCCCCGCGTTAAACGGCGTATCTCGCGGGAAATGTCGCGCGATAGCATCGACCGCCTTATATATATACAGCATACAATCCGCGGCAAACTCGGCCTCGCACCTAATTCATCATAGTCGCGCTCGCCGAGCCGCAACGTCGGAATTATCCGGTCGCGCGCGACGCCGGGCAAAAGAGAGGAAAGCGGCGATGTGGTTGATGCTCGGGAGACGCAAGACCGGGTTCGCGTGCACGCGGCGCGTCGTCGCGCGGATTATATCCAGGACGGTTAGGCGGGTTTCTGAGCTCGCCGAGGCTGATGCTCGCCGAGTGCCGGGAGGGCTTTGTGTTCGCTGAATTATGTCGTAAGCGAAGGTGGATTGTTTCGTTTCTTTTGTTTTTTGTTTAGCGAGAGAGGTTTGCGGTTTTTAGGCGAGGTGTGCAGTAAGTACACTTGTGTACAATGAGAGTATTTCATCTTGGTAATTAATGTTCGAGATTGGAGATCAATGAAAGTTGTTCGGGAATAATTTTTAACGGGCGGAATATAATTTTTCTAGAAAGTATATCAGAATTTATGAGTTGTTAATTTTTATATCTGAAGCTGTAAGGCTAAAGATTGTCTAATTATAGAAAATATAAGTCAATGATATTCTTAATAAGCGTGATTTGCAGATTCGTTAAAGACTTATGATAATGCGTTCATTTATAGAACCCGTATTAACGTTACATTCAATAAATAAAACTAATAAATTAACTTTCTAATCAAATGACGCTAAATAAATTACGGTTATTTATAACACAATAATTTCGAACATTTACCGCGAGCAATAAATCACGGCAATCAAAAGCGACGATCGCCGCTGATAATTGACGAAACGTAAGGGAGATTTTGAAAATATCCGCGGTATAAAGTCATTACAAAAGCAGATATACGAAACGTAGAAATTACAAGTTGGCCGCGCGTAAATCCATAACTTTATGCGTAATGCGCCCGTATCGTTTTCATAAGCGCATTGCATTATATATACCGCCGCGGATAGGCATCTTAAAGTAAGTCATAATAAATTAACGATAAAGCGAGAGAGACTCTATTAGATTAAACGGGAGTATTATTAATATCCGGCCGCGATGTTATAAACTGCAAAAAGGAAAGCGCGCGGACTCGAAATTATAATAAATTGCACGGTATTATGGACAGAAGCCCGATTCAATTACTAATATACAAAGTCTACAATGGCAGCGCGATAAAAGTATCAAGGCGGATAAAGCCCCGAGATAAGGATTATAAAAGCTCGAGGCTCGCGAGAAATGAAAAAAAAATAAAAATAAAAATAAAAATTAACGTCGAGATAAACAGACAGGAGGGAGAGATAAATCGATAGAAACCGAGCGATAGATATACAGATAGAAAGAGTTATTGAAAGACGCCACGGAGGAGGGAGGGAGAGCGCGCGAAGGAAGGAGGGAGAGAGAGAGAGAGCTGCGTGCCTGCTGGTAATCATGCGCCGGGGATAAAGTTATTCCGGGGCATAAATAACCCGGCACGTCAGGAATAAGGCATTAATTTATGTTATTTATCGCCCATTAAGCCGCAAAGAAACACTCGCATATGGGAAATAATGTATCATTCTCCGCACGCGGGAATCGGCGAATGATTCAGAATGCCAACGACGCGGCGCGCGGCGTACGTGTCCGCCTCTGTGTAAGTGTCCGCGAGCGTTATACCACATACGTAACGAGCGCGCGTTAAAGGAGGCCGGCCTTATCTGCATTAAGCGCGACGCGGACCCGGGGGAATTGTCGATGCTCGCTGGCAAGTTTTCCTATAAGCCTTTCCAAAGGTGTTCCCGCGCGGGCCGGAAATCAAAATCCTCGAATGCCGCCTGAATGAAAGTAGCCTGATTTTTTTTCGAGCTCCCGAGCGCGCGCCTCTGCTCCCGACGGTTTCGCCTCCTTTTTTTTTTCTTCTTTTTTCTTACTTTGGCGAGGCTTGACGCAACCGAGACGCGAAGTTACTTTTAATTAACGACTAGTCATCGCGCGGTTATTGATGACCATAAATCAAAGGGATGACGCGGCGAATTGGTTTTATGCGGTGCCTGCTACGTGTGTTCTGAGGTGGAAAAGGAGCTCGGCTATAAATAAGGATTTGATGTAAGAGAGAGAGAGAGGCGCGATCAAGATTATTTCAAGTAATGTAGCTTATAAGCTCGATTTTTTAATGGGAGAGTGCTTTTTTGCCGGTTTGTGCTTTTAGATACTTTGTAAATCTAGAGTTGACAGTCTTATTGTTGTGTCCTTGAATGGCTGTTACTGATAGCAGTAAGAACTAAAGACGTTGGAAAACTTTCTTTTTAAAGTAGTATTAACAATGATATTATACAATTGATCATTATGCTATAATTCAAATTAGAGTTCAGAAAACAATGTAATATTTCATTGTTAACTGCAAATTGAAGACTTAATCTGCAACTTATACAACTGCTCGATAATAAAGAGCTTTGTTCTAAATTATTTATAAAATTTTACGACTTCCTGATTGAAAAAAATAAATTAGTAATTTAACAATCTTGTTTTATGAAGACGCTTCCATCGTAAACTTTTATTCTTTATTTTATTATCTATTCTATAGTTATAATTAAGATGCAATAAAATTAGATAATACAGTCTTTTATTTATACCAACCAACAGCATAAATCTCGTAATAAAAAATAACAAATCTTATTAATTAAGAATTATATTTTGAGCTGAATATACTGTAAAATTATAGATTTATAAAAACATCATATACGTTGTAAAATGAAATGTGAATTTATCTTCATTTTTATCTTAACTAAGACTAACATTATAGATGTAATTTTAATCATCCTTAATACGCTTCAAAAAGAGTTGTTTTAACTTCATATATCTCCATTACTATAAAAGCCTTGACGTACATTCGTTCAGTTCTACTTTCTCGAAGTGCACGTTAACCTGTTTTATCGAGTTTTCTTCGACGTAACTACTTAATTATCTTTTAGCTAAAATAAAAAAAACAAGAACGTTTGCACGATATTAAAACGAAGCTCACCCAGTTATTGCGGATAATGCTTAAAATTTCATTCTTTCGCGAGGTTAATTGTACGCTTCGCCGTCGATTCCAGCAAAACAGGCTGGCCGTAACTCATTCGGTTATTACGCCGAGTCAAAAAAATTGTGTTTACTTGAAAATCACGCAGTATAATAAATTTTAAAGACAAGTAAAAGAAAAACACATTGGGTGCAGAAATACAAGCATCAAATTTTAAGACACTTAAATCACGCTGCCGCCGAGTAAAATATACGCGTTCGGCTTTATCTTCAAATACGCCATAAATATTCCGTATATACCTACTGAACTCCTTTTACGCGAGCCTCCCAGTTTCTTTTTTTTTTCTTTTTTTTTATCCAAAAGCCTTCTTTACAAAATCTACCAATCGCTTATTTATTCGGCACTGCAAGCAGATTTTTACATCTCAATGGGCAGCGTCTGCGTACGTTTCCCCGAGAGATAATTGACGTTGAAAAGTAGCTTAGACGCCGCCTTAATTTATACAAATGACTCGGCTCGAAAAAGGAGCGCACAGAAGCGCGTCTAGACCCCTCAAAGAAATCTTTCTCTCTTTCTCTCTCTCTCCCATTGAAGCCGTAAGTACAGTAGTCTCTTATCCGCCTCACTCGGCGTCCACTTGAAACGTTAAAAGACGCCAGAAGTGCACCCGATGAGTAATGAATGCCGTTCTTGGACTCGGCGCATTAATTGGTCCTATCTTCTCTCGGCAAACACGTGTCCGATTACCGAGACACGTACACCAACGGTGAGAGGAGGGGAGGGCGAGGGGGGATGGAGTATCAAAGAAGATCGAAGGCGCCCCGTTCATTAATCAGCGATTAAGCCGCACGGCGATGCGGGGCCTTTATGAATTATTATGATAGCACATCTCGTGACATCGCCATCAGTCAGCCGGGCATCTACGGCGTTCATCTCCTCCTCGGCTGCGCGCGGCGTCCGCATTTATCACCGTCATCTTTTCAGCGCGCTTGATTTATTCCCCGAGCATTATCATCTGGCACTTTGACATTTCGCTCGAGTGGATAAGAGAGAGAGAGAGAGAGAGAGAACCCGGGGCCCGTATGGAGGAAAGTGAAGCCGTAAAAGCAGCCGCGCTCGTTTCGTTTTCGCCGTCGACGTCGCTGCCCGACTGCCTTTTATGCTTTATTTACGGCGAGGCGAGCAGAGCTTGTAATGCGCGACCGATAAGGCCGACGCGAGCATCTGGTAAAAGTTTCGGAGTGCAAGGATTATGAGCCGATTTATTACGTAAAGTGTCTTGGCCGGGGGACGGATTAAGGCCGATCGCGGGGATTCATCTCGTTGCCGAATTATTTTCTACATCCGCACCTTCCTTCGGCTGGGATTTATAAGCGGGCAGAGATTTTTTTCGGGGAAGCTCGAAAGCTGCTTATTATCCCGCAAATTGAAAGCGTTACGGCGGGCTCGAACAATCGGGAGGCTGCGTTACGTCAGGTTCTTCGGCGGCATTGCGAAAGGAAAAGTGCTTCGATTGTCGATTTATTGCGGCCCGTACCGAAAATTGAGGGTGAATTATGTTTCGAGAACTAATTAGGTAATTTTCTGCCAATTGACCGCAGGCCAATTTTAGGCTTATCGACCTTTTTTTTAGCAATAAGTCAATTGATGACAATGAGAAATTTCATTTTAAATTGGTTATAATAATGGGTGAGCGATCGCTGATTGTAGAAAAACAAAAGTTTAATGTATTAGGTATTACGTAAGGTAATTGACGGTAATTTGATTCGAGTTTTATGTACCAGTCAGATGTAGAAAAATTAAATATCGAGGGACGCGGGAGCGCCGCATAAATTTAATTTCGCGTACTTTAAACAAAAAAATTTCGAATAAAACGGATTTCAATGTGTTTCGAAAAAATTAATACATCGATTCTGCTGCGTTTAAAAATGACAAGCCTTCAAAATTAACGAGTCAAAAGATTAATTCGAACCGCCTCACAATCGGCATCCCAAACATTCAACCGAAAAAAAAAGAAAAAAAATACGAATAAAATTTCGCAGCTAATCCCCCAATAAGCAGCCGAAGAAAAATGCAACCGATTAACATCCCCGCGGGAATAAATATCCGTCATAGCTTTCGAAACTAGCCAAATAGAAACGCCTAATCCTCGCCTATAAATAAACTCCCCGCGGCGCGTCGTCGGATTTGTCACGTCATATTTCGTACGATCGTCAAGGTGGATTCCTCCCCCCTTGAAATAAAGAAGGAAAAAAAAGACGTCGGAGCCAAAAATCCCCCCCCCCCCACCCCATAAATCCGGACTCTAATCCCCGCGCATTCGTAGAAACTCACTGCTTGCGCACTTTTCAGCTCTTTATTTCGCGCTACGAAAAAAGAAGAAAGAAAAAAAAAAGGAGCAGCGCCGGAGACGGACGGATATACGCCTGCGCAAGTACAAGAGGGGGAGGCCTTAATCTCCGGTTCGACGTCCCGAATTGAATTTATGTAGCATTCATTCGGGATGGCTCTCTCGCCAGTCTCTTCCGCGGAGCAATATCCCCGATAAATCTGTCGGCATTAATAATCATAAACGCTGAGTTACGGCCCGGGCCAATGGGCCAATAAAGGCGTTCGTGGAAGTTAATGGTGGCCGTGGCGGCTCCGACGAGCGCGCCCGCCTTGGTTAATGCTAATCAAGAATAAATTATCGCCGAGAGCCCGATAAGTAAGCGGGGCTGCTCTCCGAGTGTAAGCGCCTGTCAACTTCAAATGAGAGCCGCCCCCTTCCGCCGAGGAGAAAGATCCGCTTTGACAAGTCGAGATAGCGAGGAGGAGAGGCTTACTTCCGGCACATGTCGCAACTTTCGCCCGAAAGCGTCAATGGCTGCCTCGATTGTCGATGGGGGTATTGGGGGAAACCTGAATTTCGGGTGATAGATTGCTTAATTGTATACCTTGGGGCTTTTCGCGATTATCGGACAAATAATATGGTCGGGGAGTGGTTTTCTCGAAATACAAGCTAATTCATGGGGAAAGGGTGACGTCGCTAATAAAGTTGACAAATCATGAATGTTAATCACACATTTTTTTTTGAAGCTTTGAAAAGTAGGATCGAGTTAAGCAAATTACAGCTAGAAACAATCGTTAAATCAATTTATTTTATAATTTAATCTCGAAAATTGCCTTGGTAATTCTGTAGATTTTAACGAATCAATTCTAAAAGGAGTTTAATTACGAACAAGCCAAGTGAATCGTGTAAGATGAAAGAAAGAAAGGTTTTAACCAGATTTAATTAAAAATTTATACTCTGAAAGAAGCTTTGATATAAAAATACAAAAGGATCCTTTTAATCCATTTGCAAATTCAATCCCTTAAAATGCACAAATCTCTTTCTGTTACACCGAAACTAGGGTATTTTCGGTATTATTAATGGACCAATTGGTCATAAAAACTTTACGTCTGAACTCTGGTTAATATAAAAGCAGTACGACCAATTCGATTTTCATTACGAACCGCGCACACATTACAAAAGCAGCCTGAATTATTTTATTGACAAGAGCATTTAGTAGCGACTCGACAATGCGCCTTTAATTAGCACAATCTACAGTGGCGATACAAATTCGATTATCCCCGCAGATATCCAATTAGCGAATCGAATTTCGAAGAATCGCAGAGCTCTGCAGCCAGCTCGGAAAGGAAGAAAAAAAAGCCGAACAAAGGTGTAGCATTGCATAAATCAGGGGACATAAATATCATTCAATTAACTCGTCATTAAATATACGCGGAGCCGACTTTCTCCCCCGTCCGCAGCCATCGGAAGGTATCTCCTCCGAGCCGTAAAACGCGCGTTAACGAAAATCGAAAGCCCATAAATACGCGTTACTCCGGTCCTTCGGCGTTTGAAGATGAAGCGATCGAGAGCCGCTGCTCGCGTCCGAGTATCTCCGCTTCTGCTTTTCCTCGACTCGTATACGCGTTCACGCATCCGAGCTCGGGATTAAATCGTCAATCTCTCTTAGAGCTGCGCACACATGCACACACAGTCGGAGAAACTCTCCGGGAGGGAGATGTATATATATCGCCCAGGCCAGGAGAGGAGAGATCAAGTTAAAGCCACTCGCGTGGCGCGAGGCGCGAGAACCTTATGACCGCCCGTTTATTTATTCTCCGCCGCTAGATGACGTACGACTCGCCGCTGGACTCGCCGAGTCGAAGGCAGCGATGCCCGGCGGAGGCTTTTACACTCCCGAGAAATTTATAGCCCCCGACCGAGAGAGAGAGAAAGAGAAAGAGGAACTCCTACCAAGTTTTTGTCGGGAGAGAGACACACGCGGCCCTTTTTTCGCTGCCTCGGCCGACTTCTCTCTCTTTTTTTGTCCAAAGTGTAAATATACCTCGGACGGCTGCTGATTTCGCTGCGGCTCTCTTACCTTTTTTTTTCGGCTTTTGTAAACGGCGGCTTGATGCGCCGCGGGATCCTTTGGCAAACATCTGCGCCGACGAGAGGCAAGCTCCGCCGAATTTATAGCGCCTCGGAAACAATTGATCTTGATTCAGGGCGATCGGGTAATTTTCTGTTTTCTGCTCGATGCGGCGGCCCTTCCTAACTAATATTTTTCAATGGCGAGCTGATTGGGATTTATACGGCGGAGCGTCGAGTTTAGAAAAGCAGCCTTTTCTCGCCGCCGTCGCCGCGCGAAGCCGCATAATTGCGATATTTATTTGGCGGCTTGAATTTTAAGCGCATCATTTGACTTTTTAAGCAGATGCCATTTTTTTTTAATATGCTAATTTACGAGCAGAAACGATTATGCGAATTTATTGGTTTACGGAAAGCAATAAAATTTGAATAATAGCTTGATTGTAAAGTATCGACTCGCTCGCAGGAAACGAAAAATTTGTTAATTACTCAGACTCTTACTGAAATTTACATTCGAATTTATGTCATTTTCCATCTTTATAGAACGGCGGTAGTCAATTATCTCTAACTACGTTTATAAAAGTAATTTATTATGTTTTTTTCTGAAATTTATTGCGCATTATGACAGAATTATTAAATTTATGCTTTAAAAGCTAAATACTAAATATTGTTTAAATGCTTATCAGTTTTTCCTTTTCAGTGTGTTTTTACTATAGGCTTTGCATAATTTATGCAATATTCCTTCTGCTTATATAAATATACAAAGATAATCATAAATATGTCTACTCACTTTTTATCGAACCGTCGAAATTTCGTACCCGACAAAAATTATCGATAAAGCGATAAATTTTCATGAAGCTCCGAATCATCCCGCCGTAATTTGACAAATTGTCGCTATTAGAGTAGAAAGTAACCACTCGAAGCTCTTAGTAAAAAAGCTTCTTTCGAAGCTGGCCTTTGATGTAACTCCGAACAATAAATGATTACGCGCAGTGAAAGTTAAAGTCGACCTTTCTGAAAGGTCCTTATGTCTCGAACGTAAGATTGATAAATGAGCTAAATGTCATTCTTAATATCCGAGAGAGAGAGAGAAAGCAGTCAGAACGAAAGGACAGAAAAGAAATAAATGAAATAAATCAAACGGTGGCCGCCGTCGAAAAGCCAACAAGCTGCGAGGTGCCAACGAAACGTCGCCGATAAGTTAAGAGCCGCACAAATCAGACATGGGCAGATGAATACTTTTGTTGTCCTCGGCCGGACAGTTTTCGTTTATTCGAGCTTAATTTATTCCCTGAATCCATTATCTCCTAACAATGAACGACACTTTGCATTCAAATTAGTGAAGAGCGTTTTGTGCTTTACATTATATTTTTCAGTTTTATTGAAATATCTCAAAGGAGGCTCAAACTACAAAGAGTATATTGTTGGATCGGATACGTGGAAAGAGTGGAGTTAGGTAACACTTTTGTGAGTTAGCACCTCGTTGTACTTATTTGAAAACCTTAAAAATTAATATTTATATACCACTCGAGCACAAAATCATACTTTACAAGTCTCCCGACCGTCGCTGCATTCAAACGTTCAACTTCCTAGAATTCATCGGCTGCAACGTAACACGAAAAGTGTAACTCATCGAATCGTTTGTCCTCCCGGAGAATTCGATTCGCGGCCGCGACTCCGGCCAAAAACCGCGGATCGCCGCGAAAACTGCCAAATCCAGCCGCCACTCGCTCGGCTAGCAGGCCGACCGCAGAATGAACTCTCCCTCTCTCTCTCTCTCAGCGCCTGAAGAGTCTCGCGGGGAATGTCATCGCGGAAATCGGCTCGCGTCAGCGTTCCATCGGCGTTATTAACGTCCGCGAATTTCATATTCACTCGCGGCGCTTAAGCCCCGGCAGAAGAGATCCGTGGAATTCGCGGCCGAATGGAAACGGCGCCGGCATTCCCGGCTCTCTCTCTCTCTGCTTGCGCATACCGCATTATCCGGCCCGAATTTCCGCGTTAAGAAGCCGGGCAATGCGGATAGTCGGCGGAATGAGCGCGCGCGCGACGAAGAACAGCGGCGGCGGCGGCTGCGGCGCTATGGATACTTTTCGGCTCGCCGCGCGAGAGAGCACACGGCACGGGGAATGCCGGCTATTGCAGCGCGCCGGCCGGAGAGATAACGAGAGAAAGTGCAGGAAAGTCTGCGCACGGCGGGCTCTCCCGGGTCGGATGTGGTCTCTGCGGTCTTGCCTTGCCGATCGGCGCGCGGCTGCATTTTTTGCGTGCCGGGAGCGCCGATCGACTGACGCTCTGCGCACCGCGGCGAGCGCTTTTCGGAGCGAGCCAGCCGAGGGAGATGCACTTTTAAGGAATTGCCCGCCTGCATGGGGGTAATCAAGATATTGCCCGTGATAAATGACCGGGCTGCTTTTCGACGTTGATGAATTGGCGGCTGTTTTTCGAAATTGTATCGATTGTTTTACTTGCTCTTTTTTTTTGTAGGCCTCGTTTGCCTCGATTTTTTGATGAAAATTTATCGGGGAAAGGTAAAAAAAGGGCAGGTATTGCGTAAAGTTATAGGTTGGGTAATAAAGACAGTTTATCGTAAAAATTTTATGAATTTTCAGCAATTTAAATAAATTGAAAATTATTTAATTTCGCGTGCTCCAAATAGTTTCAAATTTAATACAAGTTTAAGACTTATATAAATATTTTATCGCATTCTTTAGCGAGTAAGTTATTAAATAAAATGGTTATTTAATATTCCGCGGAGAAAAAAATAAAGCAGTATTAGTATTTAAAATTTTTCTTCCAGATATAATAAAGAGAAAATAACGGTGAGTGATAAAGTTGGCATTAGTGTAGCATTCGTTATGCTTAAAGTCTTAATTTATATCGAACTATAAATTAACGCAGTCATAAAAAATTTAAGTATCTACTGCTATTTAATAGGAATTTATTTTGCAATATCTTCGGTTATTTAACATTTTTAATACATTTACATAAATTTTAAAAGCGTTTTATTCGGCGTTTCAATGGGAAATCGGAATGCCGGGAGTGTTAAAATTTAATTTCGATCTCTTACACACCGCCGAACTTTAATGACCTTAATTTGTAAAGCTAATGTATTTACGACTCGGCATAAAAATCCTTACGTTTCAATATTAAAACCGAGATTTAACGCGAAAACGGCGCGGTATTAAAAGCCCGTAAACCTGGAAAACAGCTCCGAGCGCGTCCGAGAGAGAGAAAAAAAATGCGTCCCCGGCTTTTAAGAGAGGCCTGCACCGCGGAGATCGCCGCTAAAACTCCAAATTGGCCCGTCCCCCGAATAAACAGAAAGAGTCGCCAATCGCCGACTCGACAAAACAATAATAACGCACGATTTCCCGTCTCGTAAATCAGCGCGAATATCTCAGCGGAGAAGAAATTTCGCGCACCGCGCGCTAAACTACGCAATAAAGTCGGCGATAAATTACATAATTGCGACTGTTAAAATAAACGCAATATTCGCCGGGTACGACTCTTTTAGCATTAAAGTCGCGGATGTAAGGGGGAGCCTCGCCGCTGAAATTTATAGCCCTCCCCCCTCCGCATTGCAAAATATGACAAATAAATAAGCTGCCGCCGCGGCGAGATGTTTTCGCGGAATCTGGAGAGGCCGTCGCTACTTACCGCCTGGCTCATAGATAAAGGCCGAATTTTTGCGCAACAAGCGCGGCTCTCGCGTGTGTGGCGATTGGCTTTTACGAGGCTCGTAAAGCGCCGCGGTAGGCAATCGGTTAATTGCGAGTCCGTTTCGGCGAAGTGCAACGCCAAGTTGGCGATTAGCGTTGTTTATATCAATTGGAGCTCGGCGTTGTGTGCTTAGCGCGGGCCGCTTCGAGGCCGAGGGTAATAAGTGAAATTGAAAGTGCGTCGTGGACTGTTATTGTTGTGTGTGCCGCAACGGATAATCGAACTTCAAACGCGCCGAGATTTAGAAATGCTTTGTGGCGCGTTAAGAGAGCGTTTGTGAAATCTTTTTTGGATCAAGGTGGCGATTTATTGAAAGATTTTTATATTTGTTGCTTAATTTGTTGAGGTGTTCCTTTCTGCTCGGTGATTAATCTGTCAAAACAGCCGGATGAAATATCTGTGAATTTGATTTCAGGCTCGTATAAATTTTTTTAATCTTCCGCGGTTCAGTTCTATTCAAATGCTTTCAAGGACTTGTTGCGCTTAAAAATTCTTGTAAGCATAAATAAATTTAAATTTGATGTTTAATTTTAAATCCCAAAATAATTACTAAAAATTGTAGGATTTACCTCATTTGTTTATAGTTGTATGTATTTAAATTTCAAAATATATTTTTTTTTAATAAAAATACATTGAATATAATTTTGCGTAAAATTACTACTTTAAAATTATTATTATTAAACTGTAAGATCTAAAAGAATTGATATTACAAATTCATTATTTTATGGAAATTAAAAATAAGATTTATAATATTTACTAGTCATGCAGTACAGAATAGTAAATTGTGCAACAAGGGGAGAAAATGAGCTATTTCTAGCGAGGGTGAGGTATTCAACACGAGTAGGGTAGAGGGCCGCCGCGACAGAGACGAGTGCTGAAAATACGTCACCCGAGTCTGAAATAGCTTTTCTCTCCGTGTTACACACCGTGTTTTTGTCAACGGGGGCATGAAAAGCCCTCATTTGGGGATAGATGATCATGCATTTCAAATCGTACACAGAAATCGACAAAATAGTTTAAAACATAGGAAAAAAATAAAAAAAAAAATTCAAAAATTTTAAAAATTCAAAAAAAAGTGACTTTTTGCCGGTAAACCCCGCTTCCGGCTTCCGGCGGGGTTTACCGGCTTTATTGTTTTGTCCAAGCGAGAAAAATCTTATTTTTTCCCGCTTGGACAAACAATTTTGACAAACGTTTGGAATGCTCGATTTTCTACGCTACTTCCTAGCGTGAAATGAGGATTTTTTAAGTCCGTAGATGACAAAATGGCGGCTGCGCAACATTTCTTCGACCATGCATTCGACCATCAACAGCAACTGACGTACGTAGGATTTTTTCAATATATTGAATTTCGCGAGATGTTGTTAATCATTGGAGGTTCGACACCTCTTTACCATCTTTGCCAATCAAAGAGGTTGAAATAATAGATTTCTTTATCGGTTAAAAACCGAAGTGCTGAAAATAATGCCGGTAAAGAAACGGACCCATGCTGGCCAA
The DNA here is from genome assembly GCA_035582975.1 of Ormyrus labotus. Classification (NCBI taxonomy): domain Eukaryota; kingdom Metazoa; phylum Arthropoda; class Insecta; order Hymenoptera; family Ormyridae; genus Ormyrus; species Ormyrus labotus. Next base: position 16,083,206 of record JAWWEO010000021.1, on the reverse strand, counting down.
AGAATCTATTTCACGAACGTTCCTTACATTATTATTCATTAAGGAGGTTCGACACCTCTTTACCATCTTTGCCAATCAAAGAGGTTGAAGTGATAGATTTCTTAATCGGTTCCTCCCTTAAAGACAAAGTGCTGAAAATAATGCTTTGAAATTCGTTATTTAACAAATAACTTTTGTAACTATACTTAGAGTACTTCGGGATTTTCGTCCAGACGGACTCCGAAATCTCTCGGCAAGACACATCGTATAAGTGCGTTTCTCTCTAGTGGGTAGCCGGACGCCACCTAGCGATGAGGCAGTGTATTAAGGCTCGCGGGCCTAATACTTTTATATTATTACGTTTGCGAGTAGTGCAAGCACCCGAGTGTGTACGCCTACATGTCAGCTTCTACTTAACGGATTTTTCTCTTTTTTTTGTTTCGCTTATTCGGTGAAATTTATACATAAATTTCACCAACGTTAAATTGTGTACAATGTTTACGTGGTACAATTCTTATGTGCATAAAACACACCTTACCCTTATTCGTTTTCATTTTATCGTTAATTTTCGATTTTGAAAAATTTAATTTTTAAAACAGTTAATTTAATTTGAATAGTTAATTATAGAAAACTGTTAAGTCAACACCAAGTGTTTTTTTTCTCTCGCTTGGAACAACCAACAAGCACAATTGTACGATCTAATCAATTGAAATTTTTGCAGTTACTTAATGTATTAGTTTTACAAGCCGACTGCGGTCTCAGAAAACTAATTACCGTCAATCACACCGTTATCACTCGCAGAATGCATGAATAGCCGGAGAGCTCGCTCGGAAACTTTTTAATCCTCTGCTCCGTCTAATAAAAACTAATTATCTGCCGGCATTGTGCGGCAATCTAAGTTTCTAACCTCTCTCGGCTAAAGCACACACGTACTCTCCGGTCGGTTCACACGCGACGAGAAGCGCTCGAAAATCGCGCTTGCCTTAACGACGCCGAGATTTAATCTGCCCAAGTGCTCGTATTACCGCGAATGCCAATCTCTCCGGCGGCTGTTACAGGCTCATCATAATCGTTGGCCGCGCGGTCTTTTTCGTAATCAGCAGCTCGGGGGAGGGGGAGAGACTCGATAAACCGCTCCGCTCTTTTTCGACCTCCTCTCGGGATTATAATTGCGGGGAAAATTCCGAGTGAATTATCGCGGAGGCGCTTGGGAATCCCCCTTTTAACGCCTCCTTCGCGAGGCTCGGGCACGTACGGCTTTCTCTCTATTTAATTTTAGATGTGACTAATGAGCTTAGCTCGCCGCCGCCGCTGCGCCGAGCTTCTGCGGAGAAGAGGCCGCGGCTGTAAACGAGTGTGTTGATAATTGGATTTTCGAGCTTTTTTCGAGTTTCCTCGGAGGTTTTTACGCTGAGCCGAGCACGAGCTGTCGTCGCGCGATCAGCCACGTATCAACTCTTTTATTGCGGGAAACGCGAGAGATTACGCCGATAAAAAAGTTTAACAACTTTTTTTTTCAAGTATACGCGCCGGATGTTGATGAAAAATGAATTTCGGAGGGGATCTTTTTACGAGCTGTCCTGTTTTTCTTTGAATCTGCCGTTTACTCGCTACTTATCTATCTCTGTAAATAAAGCTGATTTGAGCAATTTTAAGTTATTCGTCAATCTCAATGGACATTTATTATACAAGAATATACTTACACTGAAAAAACGATCCTCTTCTTACGAGAGGAACGTTAAGAATCCTTTTAATATTTACGTCAGCGGAATTTCCATTTCTAATAAGAGGAATATTGTTTGTCAGGAATAAATTTCATTTTCAGGCAAAATTATGGGTTTTCCAACTAAATAGAAATCCATTTGAGAGGAGCAGTAAACAATGCCAATACAATTCCCACATTTAGGTCCATCAACTCCAGCAATCGAAGCCAGCCAAGCCCTTCGAATCGAAACACCGAAAAACATCTGCCGGCCCATCCATCCTCGGCATAGCTCATCTGGCAGAATGCAAGATCGCGGAACGTTGGGGCCCTTATCTCTCGGCGCCAATATAGCCGGCGGCCGGAGTATAGGCGAGCGTTTAGGTCATTCGGCGCTCTTTGGGTTCGAGGAGCATTTTGGATCGGGTCCAAAGCGCGCGGCGCGTAGCGAGGGAGTGGAGAGAATCGCAGCTTCTCGAGGATCTCTCTCTCTCTCTCTCGCCGAGGATTCTCCGTGCCGCGCGGGGGTTTAACCGAGCGGAACGTGTGCACACCGCCGCGTTATACGGTTTTTCAGGCCATAAACTTAATCGCCGGGCCACGAGTGACTTAACGCCTTCAGTTGGGACGAATTCATCTTGCTCGGATTGCCGCCGCTGGAAGCTTCTCTCTCGCGGCTCGTGTGGCCCGCTGGGGTAAAAATACACTCCGCGTCGACGCTGCTCTCTGCCCGAGGCTCTACGGCTCTCGCTAGAGATTCCCGAATGATAAATAAATTTTGTCGGCGGATTTCGGAGTTTTCGGGGTTAGAGAGAATTACGCGGATTTTTGGAAAAGGAGCGCTTCGTGGGAGATAAAAGTTGAATCTTCTTTCGAAAATTATATGGAATGCTCATGTTTTGTGATAAAAAAAAAAGTTAATCGTATTTTTTGCTCTTTTCTGCTTAAAACCAAAATCTAGCTTAAATAACAATCGTTTAAAATGCGTAGACTCGAAATAAATTATATTTCAGGAAACGGGTTCTCGATCAAAATCAAAGTTTCCCATGAAAGCTCTTTAAACCCGACTGGAACGATAGAATCACTTCCTTCCTAACGACTCGCGGCGAACAAAGCCTTGCATCGTCAATGCCCGCTGCAGCGCAAGCCCCTCTCGCTTAGCATACAACCCGTCGCCCCGCTAAAAAACATTATGCATATCACCCTGGAACTCAACTAGTACCTGAAAGCAATACATCCGGCGCATCGGCGACGATCGCCACTCCCGGCACGCACAGCCGAAAAGCATCGGCTCGAAAAAAAAACGCCCGTGGCGGGATCAAAGGGGCAGAGAGAGGAAAGAAGAAATCAGGCAGGCGAGGCGCATTGTTTGTCGCGGCCCGGACTGCTGCCTGTCACCGGAAACATTCATTACTGCGCGCGCAGCCCACGAGGAATCGCTAATGCGAGCCGCTACCCCGCCGACAGGCAGCGACTTCTTTGCGCGAGCGGCCCCTTTCTTTGCCGATGTGTGCGCGCGCCCGAAGCTCGCTGACGAGGTAAGATCGCGAGGACGGAAATTCGCGATGATGGATCGATAAAGTTTTTTTTTACCGGGGGGGCAAGGTAGATTGATCGCTCTTGATTAGACCTGCGCGTTATCGGCTTTTCTTTCGGGCAGGCGCAGTTTGGTCGGTAAATTTTGAGGCGATCGCTTTATCGAATTTGTTAAAAAGAGATCGAGGCGGTTTAATGGTTTATTCTATTTTCGGCTTTAGTGCACCATTAGGAATGACGTCAAAGTAGGGGACTTAATAAAACCTATGGAATGCCGTTTTAAAGTTTCAAAATTAAGACATTTTCAGGAACTCCGTGCTATCTTAATGCCGTAATAAAATTCGATACCGAATTGCCCAAGAAGTATTGCTTTTAAAAGTGTAGAATTGCTTAAAATAATTCGGGGCTCTGAAATATCTATATAAATTAAAAAAGCCTTAACGAAATTCCAAGTTTCGTTTCAAACCTCTATCCTATTACCGCGATTTCTCGATTTAGCAGTGTGAAAATTCTCTACGCAACAAACTTCTTCTAAAGCCGAAAAAAAAAAAAAAAATGCGTGACATGCTCGAGCAAGATTTATGTGCGATCAATGCCGAAATACCTCGAAATAAAGGAAAAAAAAGAAATGCGTCGAGCGGCGCGCGAAGACACAAGCTGCCGATATAATTTACAACCAAATGAAATTCCCGTGGCCGCGCACGTATGAATAATGAATCTCGGCGCGCGGCACAACAGAGAGACTCGCCGCGAAACAAAAGTCTCTCTCTCTCTCTCTGTCTCGAATCGGGCCCGGGAATCTCCTCGTCGAAAAATAGCGATCGCGGCGTATAGATCCCCGAAACGAGGACGGAAGGATAGGGTAGCGAAATTCCGGCGGCGTCTGCGCGGCCGCTAACGAGGAACCGCATAATACGGCGCAAAGAAAGGGATGATCGCCGCCTTTTTGCCCCCATGAATTTCCGATTCGCAGAATCGCCGCAGAGAGAGAGAGAGAGAGAGAGAGAGAGGCCCGAAAAACGGGCCGAGAGAGTGCCTGGCCGATTGATGAATTCGAGCTACTCTCGCGGAATTCGAGGGACTCTGGGTGTTCGCGTTTTTTTCTCCCCAGTCTGGGAGATCGATCTCGAGACATTCCCGGATCGATCGGTACAAGGGTTGGCCGGGATGTCGGCAATGTCTCGGGGAATTTTTACAAACGTTCGCTTGTAAGGTTTCGGCATTCTTTTCCGCAACGACTCGTTTCTCGATAAAAGTATCGAGTAAAATTGGGTAATCACTCTTTCGAGTAATTTGTCGTACATTAAATAATGATTGTTTTAGTCGCGAAACAACGCTTGCTGAGTATTACATAAATAAAAAGATATAATCGATTCGCGACAAATGAAATATTTTTAAAAGAAGTGCGACGGAGTCTTACGTAAAGTACGAAGAGTCCCCGAAAAAGTACGAATTCTTTTCCTCGTAAATTTTCCTGATTATTTAAAAAATATTCCATATTTACCAATTATAAATTAGAACGATGTGTTTTCAGAAAAGCAGCATTTTTTGTTTGTACTGCAATTTGTGTGTGTTGGCTTTGTACACACGGGTGTGCGTCAATGTTACCTTTTGAGGTTTGTACAGTTTCGTAAATCTTTCTGCATTAAAGAAAATAAATTGTACTATATACCGATAAGATAAGTAAATGATACCCCCTCAAATTTAGTTGAAAAAATGTTGTAAATTTTTTTCCTCAAATAATTACAGTAAAAGAGTCTTAAAGAGTCATAAAAAATAAAGAATTAAATCCATAAAATCATACATAATATTATTAAGAACTACGATTTTTTTATTCGTCACATTTTTAGATAAAGCCAATAATTAATAGCGTAAACGGAGAACTAATTTGACAAATGGCACGGAGGTATAGAGGCAATTAAAATTTTTTCCCCATCTCCATTTAAAGATCAGTGCAACTTTAAAGATTCGTCCATCAATCAGACATCCGTTGACCATTGAAATAGCGATACAGCTGATCGCGTCTTAAATCATCCAGTGAAAAAAAAAGGCACGCATAGCGAACGTCATCCGCGGAAAAAAGGCTTGTGCGCTTTATTGCTCATCAATCAGTCCTCGTAATGAGGCTCGAATTAACGCGCGGAATTTCTTAAACGCACAAAACGTCGTAAATAAATATCGCCAGGCGTTCCTCAAAGTCGTCCGACAATCTTAAGTGATCAATTTGAGCGTTAAAAGCCTCGGGGGCAGCGCTATCCGCTCTTTAAAATATATCGCCGGCTTTAATTCGACTTGCCGGAGAAGAAAAGAAGGCGAAGTGTCTTGTAATTGCGACAGAAGGCTTCTGCAGCGTGTTTTATCGGCATTGCAATGCATCGGCGATAATTCAGTCTGCCGGGGTGAAATAGAAACCGATCGATTTAGCCGGGAGATTTAATTATAGGGAAATCTTTGCCCGAGGAAACTGCGCGACGTGCATTATTTTCGAGAGGCCGACGCAATCAGCGGAGAGGGGAAGGGGGAACGGAGAATTTACGGACCAATTTCGAGAAGGTCCTCATCTCTTTCTTCGCTGCCTCGAGTCGCGGATCGATCTTTTACGCGTACTTACGGAGAAAAGCTTTATAAGAGTGGGAGATTAATGGGTGGATACCGACGGGGAAGCATTAGAGGGCTGGTTCTGAGTAATTTTTGAGTGGATACTGATTTCTTTCTTCGCCGAATAGGTTTCAGTTTTATTTTACCAAAATAAAAGATGTAACTAAAATATAAACTTTTATCTTACATTTATCTATTTTTTTATCTTATAGATTATCTTTTATCTATCAGTACTAGTAGATAACCAACAGATAACTTGTAGATTAGATGACATCTTTTTTTTTAATTTCATTTCGATCGAATTCGATAATTATTGGCACAGTAAACACATTTCTGACCAACTTTCATATTAATATTTCGCGCGGGAATTTTTCCTGCATTTCCGCAGTGAAAATCTCGCCCCGAGAAACTCAACAGAGTCTATCGCATTTATCAAGCGCGAGCTTAATTGTCAATAAAACTGTAGAAGTAAAACACACGTGTGTGCACTGTCTCAGCGCATTACTCATAAATTAATCAGTAAATAAATTATAATACATCTGCAAATGAGAGACAGAGCTTCGGCCAAGCCAGTGCCGAAAGGAGCCAGAGCGCGAAGGACGGAAAAAGTGCCCCGTCGCGGAGGGGGGAGAAGCGGAAGGAGGAGGGGGACGAAGAGGTACGAGAGGATCGCTCGTTTGGCGCGCGGCTACAAAATCGTCGGCAAAGTTCACTTTATGAAGCTAGAATAGATTAATGTTCTCGTTCGTTCGGTAATGTCCTCGATAAATTATCTTAATAGTTCGCTCGGCTATAAATATGTTTTCTCTCGGTTTCTCCCGGGGGCGCGAGCGAGCGCGCGCAGCTCTCTGCAGTTCCGCGCGGCGGCGCTCTTTTTCTCGACTTTTATCGGGTTCTTTCTCAAAATTGGAATTGGAAACCCGAACCAATCTTGCGACAACTGTTATGTAGGAGAGAGAGAGAGAGAGAGAGAGAGCCGTTTTCGAAAATTTATCTGCCGACAAGTCGTTTCGACACTCTCGGTCAGCGGGAAATGTTTTATAGGAATTTTCGAAACGCGCTACTTTCCGGATAAAACGTCGCGCGCGAACGCGTGAATCCCGAGAGTTGTAAGTCCGTAAATATATTTGTTAAAGCGTTCGGATTTATTTCGTCTGCGCGTCGCCGCGTCAAAAATGGATAAATTATCGTCCCTTTGTCGTGATTTTTATAGCGACCAGCTCTCTTTGTTGTTTTGCGATTCTCGTCCGAGCAATTTTCGCCTCGGGGAAAAAAGGAGGTTATAAAGCATTCTTTTATTTTTGCATTTGCCGCGCTTTTGGACTATTCATTTATCTTTTTTACTCCTCTGGCCCATAAAGTGTAATTTAAAGTGCTGAGTCAGTTGTATTTATCACTATTAACGAAAGCATTAAATAACACCTTACTGAAATTTTAAGAGATTCATTCATGTGCGTAAAAGCAATAAATTCTCGTCCTCTTATGAAAACATCATAATTAAAAAAGCACGTGATTTAATGTTCAAATAACAAGATGAGTAACGAGGCACAAAAGTTTTAAGAATATCGCGTTTCTTTTTCAAGTTCATGAAAATTTTAAAAAAACGACGTTGTAAAATAGCGAGAAATTTACAATAAATTTAAGTCGTGAGCGTTTTTTTTTTTTTTGTCGGACGATTTCTTTTTCACTTTCTGTTATTTGAATTCCGCAGAAAATAAAGTTTAACTTACAAATCACAGTTACGACCGACAGTTTAATTTTAAAAATTATTTTTACTCCGCGTTAAAATTGTTCGAATCAACCTTTGTCTCAAAATCATCTATATTATACAATTCAATGCTAATTAACGCGCAGAAAAATCCCCGTCAATCGAACGGCGGCAGCCTCTCTCGGCATCTCCTTGGGTACATATATATAATTGCATCGGGATCTTGGGGAAATTTCGAGTGTATCGACTCCGTCTCGTCGGGACAGAAAGGAGGGTGGCAGGCAGTTAAGACTTGTGCAAGTGTCGGACCGCGGGGGAATTAGGTTGGCAATGCGTCAGAGGCGGCGGCACGGCCGACGACATTCGCGGCACTTAACGCCGACTAAAGTTGTTTGATGGTGCCGCTATCGTCGCTCGCGCAAGACGCCGTCGTCGCCGTCGCAGCCGCCGCCGCCGCGTGAGTTATTCACTTAATGCGGCCATTACGCGCTCCTCGATGGCGCTTCATCCTGATTTACTTGACAAGCATTTATTGCTCCTATCTCTCCGGCTCCGCTCGCGATATTAAACCCGAGGAGTTTACTGCAGGAGAGCGCAGGCGGCGGCGGCAGCGGCGGCGGCGGAGGAGGAGGAAAGATTGAGGCTTTCGGCCTGATTAAAAAGAATTTATGTTAATGAACGCTGCAGGCCAAGATTTCCTATCGACCGGGGAATTGATGCGTTTTAGATTTGGCTTTATTAAATCGTTGGCGGCTGCGAGAGAGAGCGGCGGGCCTTCGGCGCTGGATTGTAATTTTCTGGTTAGAGTTGATTGTGGTGTGAGTTATGTGCGTTCGTATTATGCGGGAAGGAGTTTATCGCCGCTGATTATCTCTCTTAATTCGAGATTTTCTGCCGCTTAATGCGACGTTTGCGCTCTGATAAAGTGATAATTTAAATTTAAATTAGATGCATTTTTTTGGACAAAAAAAAGTTTCGCCTGATATTACTTAAAAAAGAAGTAGATAAAATGATTGATTAAACGAAATTGACTACTTGAAAGATAACAATCGAAATGAAGGACAAGTTACTCAGTCGATGTACAGTTGCAAGTGCCCCAAAGAACAAAAAAGACCATCGCTCCTCGAAAGTAATAGTAATAGCTGAAAGATTTTTCGGTCAGCAGCGGAGAGTGAGAAGCGGCTGTAAATTCTCATCTTGGAGTAACAAATTAAAGGAGCCCCTCTCAAGCAGCTCTCGGCAATGAAAAGCTCAAATTTTTTGCAATTAAATTTATTTAGCGTGAACTTTACACCATATACTTCTCCCTCGGCCAATAAAAAGACATTTTATCACTTCGGCTCGTCTGTCCGCAATAGAAATTCCAGGCAGTCCTCGCTCCTCGGTTCGCTAACGGTATTATCCCCCTATAACCGACACATAAAGCACCACCGACTCTCCTCGCGCACCGCACCGAGGATCTATAAGTCGAGAGGTAACGTATATAGGCGTGAGCTTTCGAGTCCTTTCTATTTTTACGTGAAATAATTTAGATTCCCGTTCTCCCGCGGCAGCTTTCTCGCTCTGGCCCCGTACGTGTGAACGCGCGCCGCGGCGAGTCGGTGATATATCTCGTACTTTTATCCTCAAGTGCACACACAGGAGGCACGTTTTTAAGAGGCGAGCACGTCGCCTCGGTGCTCCAGTGAATAATAAAGCTTTCTGGGAAGAGCTATTTCCTCAGCTGTCGTCCGGGCTGCTAATTAGTCGTAAATCATTATTTTTATGAGTTGGAACAAATGCTATCGCCGCGGGATCTCGAAATGTTCCTCCGACTAATTTTTCACTTTTATCGCGCTTTGGCTTTTGTATAGCGCGTCCGCGTTGTTTTTTTTTTTTTTTTTTTTTTTTTTTGTTTTTTAATCTATACGTTTTGCATAACTATACGTATTCTCTTCCCAGAATAAAAGGAATGTACTCCCTAAATTAGTTTAAAAAAGTAATATTTCTAATGGAAAACCAGGTGGGACGAGCGGTCGGTTTAATAATAACAAAGCCATAAACATTTACTTAATCACAGTCTTGTTTCCCCAAAGCACTCGCTCCTCTCGGCGCTCCCTCTGAAAAATTGGTTCGCGTCCAAGAAGCCACAGAGCAGCTCTCGGCGCGGCAGAGCCGCCGCGGAGTTTCATAATTTTTGCTCGAAGCTGGCGCAAGAGAGCTTCCCCCCGTCTTTTTGCGCATCCATCTCTGCCCCGCGAGCACCGCGCGGCTCTCTCGTTGGCTGTCGACGGCTGTCTTTCGTTCTCGCGGCTGTGGCGCGCATCTCTTTCCCTCCCCCCCCCCCCCCCCGTCTCTGTGTACACTATATAAACGAGCAAAACGGAGACAGCCCAGACAGATGGACGGACGCGGAGCGGAGTAAAGTCAGTCGAAGCCTCGTAAACGCTGCAACGACCAATTAAACGAAACGAGCGAGTGGGAGAGAGAGGGGGAGGGAGAGCCGATGCACTCTCCGAGCCCGCTTTTGCTTATACGGCTCGCCGCGAGAATTACCCTCAAATTACGCAGACGCCCCCGCATTTGCATCCCTTTGCCGCACCCATTGTGCGAATTATATATATACGTTGTGCGGTTTTATTCAGTTGCAGATATTTCCGAGCTTACCGACGAAATCTGAGAAACGATACGATTTATTATTTGAGAAAAGTTTTATCGCGGTGTGTATACGTGTTAATAGATCGTATATGTTATTTTAGAGAAATAAAAGGAGGAAGCTTTAATCATACGATTTCATTGGACTAATAAAGTTAAGACTCACGAATAAAGCAATAAAAATCCCTTTAAGCGATGCTCATCAAATATTTATCCCCGTATCTTTCATACCTCGGCGACGTTAAAATATATTTTTCTTCATTAATAATTAAGGTTAAGTACCCCTGTTACTGCTCGGTTTATTAGTTTAAAAAATGGGCTCCCGCCGAAAAGAAGAAGAGATAATTACGAGCGAGACTTCGATCGTTACGAGCGCATGAAAAGAAAAAAAAATGAAATATAAATTAATAAAGATATTACAGAACGCGCGCCGCGCTCGGCTCCAAATATTAATCACTCCGAGCGGCAAAGCTCATAATTAGAAAAGATAAATGCGCAATTAACGAGGCAATAAAAGGCCTAAAACTCCCTCCGCCGTCCGGCCTTGGAGGGAAGTAAGAAAAAAAAAAGCAGCTCTTCCCTCCGACAAAGCAGCTCGGCGTCGATAAGTCAGCGCCGCGGAGCAAAACGCCGCGCCGAGCGACGCGGAATGCGAGAGCTGCACGAGAGGCGAAAAGAACGATTGCCCCTGATTCGATTCGCATGAGCGCGCGAATACCAGAAATGCTGCAGCTGCCGAGCATCCTCTCTAATTTATTAACTCGGGCCGCGCGCTGCGGCGGGAGAGACTCGAGAGAGAGAGAGCTAGGTTTTCTTCGGCGTAGACCAGGCCAGAGCGACAGGTTTCTTCTGGCGGGCCTGCAGGGGTATGAAATTCGGAACGAGTGCTTATTTTTCAATTGTCGACGGATCATTTTTATTTTTACTTCTTTTGGTAAGACTCTTTGTAAACTACTGCGAGGTTAACGGGTATTAGGACGGATAAAATGTTACTCTGCTTTACTGCGAGGAGAAGAAAGTCTCGTTTCATTGGTCTGTCAAGCGAAAGAATTATTTGAAATGCTTTATGAAAAAGTATATTGAAATAAGCACCCCATGTGCGTGTTTGACTTGCCGTAAATTAAAAGTATACACACTTTAGAATGTAATGAAAGTGTCACACAATGGGCGTATAATTCTCGATTCTGAAAATGAAATTGCTCATTGTGCGAGAACATTTCTTTGATAAGTAAATACCCCCGGATGAGTAAATACATGCTCTGTCAACAGAGCTCAGAATTACTGGCTGGAGGCCAACGTCCCGTCCCAAAGTACTGTTTTCAAATTAAAAATAGCACTTTAAGCGACATTCGTTTCAATTTCCAAGCCCAGCCTCGCACTTATCTTTTGTTTATTATCAGAAAGTGATTTAAAATCCCAGCCGAGGCGTTCATTACAAGGCCGGGACACCGGCAAACTGAATTAGCGAAGCCATTTTTCAGGAACAATGAGAATAAAGTACATGCAAACACGTTACATCAGGCCTCAGGAATCCTCCTCGTGAAAAAAAAGGTAACAAAGCCCCCTCGGCTGAAAAAGCTGGCCTGCCCCCTCGCGGCGGGCCGTCACTTAATGTTAACAGTCAAAATGAGCCTCGCTTAAAGTGCCAGTGCAAAAGGGCATTTCGCGAAGACCAGAATAACGCGGAGAAGGAGGAGAGAGAGAGAGAGAGCGGACGTGTCGAAAGGGATGAGAGGGGGAGAGAGAGAGAGAGGTCGGATCGCGCCACCGATGGCGTGACGGCTGCCTACTCGCAGTCGGGGCCACATTGATCAAAGCGGCAATTACTGTCATCGTAATATTACTCGGGGCGTTACTCACCAAGCTCCGCAGGGCCTCCGCATGTATGCGCTTTCTGTCTGCCCCTACTCGCTTTTATGTCTTCTCTCGACAATCGGCCGTACTTTAATTTTTTTTTCTCTCTCTCTCTCTCTCTCTCTCTCCCCGCGCTCTCCCAGCCACTCTAAATCTGAAAGAGCCGCTTTTTTTCCTCGGGCCGCGCGCGCGCGAGTGAGTAAATCACGCGATTCGCCGAGAGAGCGTTAATGTCGCTAGTATTTTAATTAAACGGGGCCGACGAGAGAGCGAGTTTCGAACTCGACGAGTGTCGGGCGCGCGCGCGCGCGCGCGTCTCGCGCATTTGTCACGAGGGGGCTTCGTTTATTTTCGAAATCACTTTGCCGCGCTCCTCCGCGCCTCCAAGATTCCGTTAAACGGACGAGATATGCGGGCTCGTCGCGTAATTCAATCGGCGACGGCGGCGGGGAGAATTTAATTTATCGCGGCGTAAGACGCGCGCGCGGAGTCCGACAATCGGCGAGTTTTATTTGTATTGTAACCGCCGGACGAGTATCCGCCTTGAGCACCTCGGGTTTTTACTGCCGTTATTAAAAAATTACTTTTTACGATTGCCGCTTAAAAACAATAACTTTCGAGCAGTCGTTCCAGTTCTTCCCTTTTTTTTTTTCTTCATCAGAGTCGAGATACGAGCGGTCTCTCGCAGTATTTACGCCCGACGATGCGGAGAGCAGCGCGCGCCTCGAGGCATTGAAATGTAAATAAATAGTGCATCTATAAAATAGAGTATAAATTTTATGATGGCTTTTATAACGCGGAGTTTTATAGCCCGCGGAGAGATGTTAACGACAAAGACCTTGTACCGCTCAATTTATTATTTCTACGTATTTTTCATTTGCGGAAAGGCCTTGGATACAGCCGTCTCGTAAAACACTCAGTTTTTGCGCACTTAATTCTTTGCAATATAACGTCTTTCTTCGGTCTTTATTGCGCCTATTTTTCGGAAAAAAAAATATATATGTATATATACCCGCGCGCTCTCGCGTCGAACATGTGGTAAGCACATGAATAATGGCTCATCGAAATAAATTACGCCGGTAGAAACTGGGGGAGCTTTCGCAATACAGCGCCGAGTGAATTTTTCAACAGCCAGTCACTCTGGCCTTTTTCGAAAAATGAAGGATCGGCCAACAAAGCACCAGCTTCGCTAATATAAACAATTTTAATCTCGGCGCGGCGTAAAACTTTAGGTTCCGCGAAGCTGCTATCTCCGCGCGGCGAATGATAAAACTTTACGGCGGCAATAAAATACATTTAAAAACCCCTTTTAATACCCTAATCTTATTTAGCGAGCATCAACATCCCGACGGAGCGTCTAATTTATCTGAGACGCCTGCCACAAAGGGCCAGTTTTGCGGCGAGTTTCCGCTCTGCCGGCGCAGCGAATCGGCCCCCAGAAATTAATGGAGTACTATTTCAATCTCCATATGATTCAGTGACGCCTCGTTGCAGGCATAAAAAGGGGCAGAGCAGAGCGGCAGCAGCGACGGCAGCGCGCGCAAAAAAGGGGAGGCTCTCGCGAGCGATAAATTAGGGATTCGCGAACGAGCGTGAAACTCGGGGCCTAATGACTCTCGGCCTCGCGCGCAGTCAAACACGTAAAAACAGCGGCCCCGGCTGATTTATGGGCCGCGCCCTGCAGCGTGAGACGCGCACTTTCGGGCCCCGACAATGGACGGAACGTCGCAGTCCCAAAGAGGAAGTGGCGCGAAAAACGCGCGTGTGTGCGCGCGCTAAGCTTCGTTCCACTTTCGAGGCTGACGCGACGCCCTTTCGAGGCTCGCTGAAGAAAAAAAAAAGACCGGACACAAAGGACGGACCTTTTTTCTCTCGGCCGTTACTGCGAAAGTGCCGGAGGTCTCGCTCCTCGTGGGTGTTTGCCGCTTAATTTTCGGTGCGTACATACCTTTCTTGGATTTCGTAACTGAAAGCGACAGTCAAGGTAAGCCTCGCCGTAAATGGCTGTATCTGTAAATGGGAGAATGACCCGTGTTTAGGAGGGATTTGGACAAGAGCGTGGACATGTATTCAAACATAATGGATTCTTACGACGCATTGACCAAAGAGTGCAGGAAGGCAGGAAGTCACTCTGGCGCTGTCTACATTTACTTTCTGAGAATACTATTACTAGTTCCTCTCGAGGTTCATCTCGAGTCAATAAGAAAATTTATATACCGAGTCGTGTTTCATCCGACGGCGGATGACCGGCACTCGAAAATGAGAGGCGCGCAGGCAGGCCAGGAACATCGCGCGCCGCCGACGTCTGCCAGGATGACGATAGAAAAAGCTGAAAGGAAAAAATTTGTAGCTTATATACGCGCCGTACACACCCTGTCATGTACACATTTGGACAACTGAAAAATATGGAGTGAAAATGATAAATGAATCCAGCTATTGCGTGACTGTAAATTTACGTCTTTTTTTCCGTCTCTCTCCCCCCGCGCTCTAACATGACACCGAGAGCCTGTACGAAGAGAATGATTAATCAAACAAGCCGGCCAGTGAAAATCGGTAAAAAACAATTTTCGACAAAGCCACTTATCTCGCACTTTCCCACAAAGGGAGAAAAAAAAACGCGCGGTGCCCGGCATGAATTAACAAAGCCCACCGGACGTTACAACTGATTTAACACCTTGCGAGAGCGAGAACAATGCTTTATCTCTCCGTGCTATCCGAGCGAGTGGCTCTTACAGAGATGCTTATCCGTCAAGGTATATAATACATCGCGGAAATTATCGGGGCCCCGGCGATCGAAGGAAAAAAGCTCATCCGCATCCAAAGATATCGGAGCGGGCAGCTGGGGCCGATTTTTGTGTTCCGTCCCTTATAGCTCCACTTCCCGCCGGTCCGATTATCCTCGGCGCGACCTCGTCTCGCGTTCCTCTTCCGACACGAGGCGGCGGGTCTTCGAACGGCTCTCCTCTCCCGCAACGGCGCGCCTCACACTTGCTCGGCATAAATCATCCTCCCCGCTGCGGTGTCGCCTGTCGGAGGAGAGCGCCGTCAAGACTCCTGGAGGTGAAAGCCGTTCCGCGGAGCGCGGGGACCACCCCGATGAAAATGGGACGAATGCCGACGGGGCTTAATTGCCGCTGAACGATTGACGTGTTTCGGTAAATATGTCCGGGGGTGAGGATGGTGTGTACGTGCTTTTTTTAATTTCGGATGCTTTTTCGAAGCGGATGAGAGCAGATGTAAAACAGTCGGTCATAGTTGACTGATGCTGTTCCGATTTTAGCTGTTTACTTTTTTAATATTTTTTTTTATTTTAAGCCAGGGCAACTGAAACGAGAAATCAAGTAGGTAAACAAATTTAATGGGGTATGTTATTTTTACGTTTGAATTATCGGCGGAAAAAAGTGTATATATAAATATCTTAATGTAATCGTAAAACCATTACGTTATCGTAGACTATTATACAGTCTAAAACTTAAAACAACTAAATATGACTTTTGTCTTCCATTTAGCAGAAAGAAATTGAATTTAAAACTCTAAAACACAAAGCATCAATGTCATCCGTCGTGTACATTGTTATTTAAAGTAAGAACACATAAACTCTAGACTTTCAACCCACGCTGTGAATACGAAATAGTCAAGCCGGCCTTTTCCCAAAAAGCCGTAAAACTAGAAGAAAGCGTAAAATAGACAAAAAGCCTTGGAAAAATGCGGGAACGAGTGACTCAGCTCGGCTTCGACAAAAGCCCGTGATTGCCGACATCCGCGAAAGGGTCCTCCTCTTCCCTCGCTTAATGCACTTCTTTCGGGGTTTCACGCCGCATTTCGAATCTTCACCTCGCAGAGCTGCGGACCTCCCGTGCCGAAGGTCGAGTCCAGCGGGAGCGATATTCTAGGTTAAGAAAGCTATATGGCGCACGCTGCGCTTCAGGTGGGTCGGTGGGTCACGCAGCGCGCGCAAAAATTCCGGCGTCGAATTGCGCCTCTTCCGTCCGCGGGGCACTTCGTCCATGCTGCGACCGATTGATCTCTGTGGACGGCCGAGATATACGACTCGGTTGCCCGGCCTATTGTCGTCTTCCCTTTTCTCTTTTTTTTGTTGCTCTCGGAGGAAGAGGACAATGGGCCGCGCGGGAGGTTTTTCTACAAACAAGCTTTTTCCCGGATAAGATTTATTGGGGAGATAGGCTTGGGAGAGCCTGTGTCCGCTGTGTGCATTGCTTGTGGCCTGGAGCTTTCCGGCGCGAGGCCGTTTTACGACGCCGGGGGATTAGCGGCCGCCGGCGCATTATTGAGACGTTCAAGCGAGAGCGATATTTAAAACTTGGCCACTGGGCTTTTGGGGAAACTGACCGAGCGGTTTTTGGCTAATGATGGGCCCGGCTCGTCGAGGTGTGGCAGATGGTTCTGGGTCGAGAAACGGAATACTTAAGTAGGCCATTTTTCAACCATTGTTGCGGTATGACTGAGGACGGTTGGAAATAAAATATTCACAAACGTGTTCCTTTTATTTTCTATAGATTTGTGAGGCGCCCCGTTTCTGAGTTGAATTTTTTTCAATTTTTCATTTATTTACAGCGGGAAAGAGTATTTGTGCATGCAAACGTATGTTTCTCCTTAAATTTCATCACAAAATTGAAAACATTATTTAAAACAAGGTAAAGTAAAGAGATATAATTTCTCGGCTAAAAGTTTCTTTTTAAAACACGCTACTTTGTAAACATCCACGGCCATTACCGCGAAAGAAGCCATTCATCCTCTCACAAAGCAATAAAAAAAAAAAGTCGCGCGGCGACATTTAAAAGTACAAACGAGTCACGTATATACGAAAAGCTCCTTTATTTGACGTTCCACCTGAAGCGGGTTCGTGCTCGCCGGCTGGAAGTCGAGACAAATCGACTTTCCTGTTTCCGAAAAATGCGGCTTCGCCCCTCCCCTCCATCTCCCCCCTCCGAAATTGGCAAAAAGGGCTGCATTCCCAGGCATGATTTATCTGTCCGGCGATTAATCAGTCACCTACATTTACAGAGCCGAGAAAAAGAGAGAGAGAAAGAGAGAAGGCTGGACGTCCCGCTGCAGGCAACCTTGGAGTGCGCGCGCGCGCGCGACCGGCGGCATGACTCGTCCGGACTCTAAATTACCTTCGATGAGTAGAAGAGAGCGGACAACAAAGGCGCGTGTTTTGCTTCTTCACCCGGGCTCCATTTATCTCCCGGCACAATGCGGCCCGGATTTGACACATCTATCAGTCCGCACAATGCGCCTACCCGTTTTCATTCTCCGGCGCGCCGAGCCGGCCTTCTTTCTCTCTCCGTCGTCGTCGTCGTCGTCGACGGAGGGTAGAAAGCGCGCACCCCGGTATACACACCTACCTGTCGGCCCGCGCCCTTGCTCCTGACGCACGCCGGTAATTGCTCCCGGCCCTCCTTCTGTCTCCCTCTCCGATGCGCGCGCCCGTTATCTTCGACGCCTGTCGCTGCTGCTGCTGCTGCTTTTTGCCAGGGAGCCCAGCCTCTGCTCCTTTTCACCGGCGCGGCGGCTCTGCTTATCGGCGACTCCCCGCGGGGAGGCGGAGGAGCTGCTGTCGCCGACAGGCGACGTAAAAATATGCCTTTTATTGAGACTGATTGTCCCGCGACGCTTTATTGCGAGACGCACCGAGAGAGAGAGAGAGAGAGAGGTGGGCGTACGCGCCGCCACTTTTTTCGTTCCTCATTATACTGATTAATGATGTTTTAACTCTTTTAATTGGTGCATTACGTGCTTTTGTGGTTTATACCGAATTAACGGAAAAGACGGCGGGATCGGCGATTATAAATAAGTTTATCGCGATATTGTAAATATCGGTTTCGAGTAAAATATTAATCGCGGCTTTCAGACTTTCGTCTGGTTCGAGAATAGAAGCGCATTCGCCCGTTTTATAACCGAGCGAGTTATACCCAATTTTACACGTTCGATTATTAATCGGCTCTCGAATGGGCAGAATCTATTTTCACTAGTCCTCGCGAATAAATATAACGGATGGCTCTCTTAAAAGAGTGAATAAAAGATTAATAAACCACCGTCCAGCCGGTTTCTAAAGCTCTTCTATTTTCGGTATATGCGACGTGTATGATTTATGGGAGCATTATACAATCAAAGTAATGCGATTAAGAGACGAATTTGCGAGAATTAACCAAATGTATATTTTGTCGGACGAGAATACTGCCTCGTTAATGCTTCGCCTGTATTAAATACGCTATATCGCAGTCTCGGTTAACAAAAGAGCATTGCTTAATCACCAAAGTGTCTCTAAGAGAGCAGATTTTTTCAGATTCTGTATACTCCGCGAGCATGCATCATGTAAGCGATAGCGGCGAGCGAGTAAAAAGCTCGAGTTTTCAAAATCAAAGCCATTAAAACCGGCGAAGTCGCAATTAACCCACTTGCAGAGCTGCTATCGGAATTCTCCTCGGCGGCCGATAAGAGCCAGAAAGAAAGCGTCCATCAGTCCCCCCGGCGACAAATAAATAAATCCCGGTGTGTGTTTTCCTAGCCGCGCAGCGCCACTAGATCAAACTAGACAAATTTTTGCCAGCTTGGCGCTCCTCTCTCTCTCTCTTTTATCTCGGCCCGGCCGCGGCCGTTTTAATTGCATTGTCTCTCAGAGTTTATTCGCGGTATAAATAAATAGGTATCTATATCTCTTAGCGGCTGTCTCGTACATAACGTTCGCTCTCTCTCTCTCTCTCTCTCTCTCTCTCTCTCTCTCGGCTGTACGCGTCATTATCGCTAGTCGGCCGAGCGCGCATTTGGCGACGAACGCTGACAGACGCCGCGCCGTTAAACGATGATGGATGGCTCGTATAACTGTCGCAATGTATGGCTCCCGCGACGAGTCTTTCTCTCTCTCTCTCTCTTGGGCTCGGTATCTTGATTTACCATCCGGCGCGCTTTCGTCATTCCGGCAGGCGCGCGCGCATTCTTGGCCTCCACCCCGCGGCTTACTTAATGCCCGGCAGCGAGCTTGATTAATTGCCACTCGTGAATTTAATTAGTGCGGCAATTATTTAAAATTACGCGACGAGACGGCAGCGCTCCGTCCATTAATAATGCCATCTGAGAGAGCGCGGTGCGATTCTTTTTCTTCGGCTGTGCGCACAACGTAAATATCGACGGGTTCGAGTACGTGACCGCGGCCGCGTATTGTGCTCGAGGATTGCGTGCATACGCTTAGTGCCGGATCGCTAAAAGGAGATACGAAGGCTCGCTAATTAGTTCGTTAAGATATAATACGGCTTAATTTCTGGTCCGGTGGCAAAAAACTTGTTAGGGAGCGCTCGTCGCAAGATATTTACGACTGGCGCGCTCGCCGTTTTAGATCTTTTAATGGGAGCGCAATTACGGGGAATATATTTTAACTGATATTGTACGAGGCTCGTGGAGCTGTTATGTAGGATTCTATTGCGGGGATATTTATAATTTATTGAAACATATATCGTATTTTAAATGTATATTAACAATTTTATAACATTGTTTTCGGGAGAGTAATAATTATATGTAGTATTATTAATTTGTTTTTTTAATAAAGTATTTTTTTTAATTTTAAAACTCAGGTAAGTATGCAATATATTTGTAGAAACATAACATTGAAACAAACATTTTTTAACTAAATCGTTTGTTGAAAAATGACTACCTGACTACCTTTTTTTACCTTCAACCCCCCTGCGTCCATTGACAAGTTAACTCATTATGAAATGTACGCCGGAAGGTAAAAAAAAGTCAAATTTAATAATAGTTCACTGTTTGTCGACATGTTACTAGGTTACAGTGCAGTTTTATCAAACGGGTAAACGTGAGTCAAAATGAAAACAATAATTGTAGTTCTAATTGTTACTTTGGTGCATGGAATAAAAGGAGAACTTGACGTAAGTAGTACTAGAGCATTAGGAAACATTGATACCCTTGCAGATCGACTGTGTAATCAATCAAGAATTTATCAACTAACAATATTCACTGATAATCAGACTTTCTTAGATATTAATAAAAAAAATGCTATATTTCAAAGTGTATCAAGAAGAAAGCCAATAGCGATCATTGATTTAACCAAGATAAGAGAACATGGCGACGATCGATCCTTAAAATTACCTATTTATCAATTTCCTCGATCATCGACATGGTTCATTATTTTTCAAAATATGGATGAATTATTGGAAATGAAGATCTATAAATAATTTAAGGAATTTTCGTTTATTTCGCCAATTGCCAGCCGTCCAAAATGTATGTTGATATTACTCGATGAAACTTTTGCATCCAGTAACGATAATAGATTAAGTTGAACAGCGAGATATTTCATTTGATACACTTGAAGATGTGGTAGAATCTAACTTACATCTCTATGCATACTCTTATGTTTACAATGAATTGTCGGAACATGATGAACTAACTAAAGAATTTCACCCCAAGCTGAAGTCAAAGCTCATATATATGAAGTCTTTGGATAAGTGTCTAGAAAATGTGGCTGAGAAAAGAGATCGAGTATGTTTTGCTACGTACAACTACATTACGTATTATGTTTCCCATTACAATAATCAGAAGAAACGAGATGTAGTGAAGACAGCTAAGCCCTTGTTTTTCGTCTATAACATTGCTTTTCCCTATGAAAGATGGTCACCTTTTGTCGATAAATTCAATTCGATATTGATAAGAATTTTTGAGTCTGGACTGGAGAAAACGTGGAGGGCAAATACGAAATCTTTTGAACATGAACATGAACGCACGAAGACAGAATTTATTAAGAAAGAATTTTTGATGATATTAATCGTTGGAATCACCTTGGCTACAATAATATTTGTAATGGAGATAATATTTAAACGCAAACCACACCTAAAAATCATTAATTGTTTGTAACAAGTTGCTTGTAATTGTTTGTGCACCTATTAAGAAGTTTGCCATAGATATGTAATATTAAAAGTAAATAAAAAAAATGTATTGAATCTTTTTTTCATTCTCACATTTTACCTTTAGTTACTTTTAAAAATTTGGCTAATAACATCACATTTTAGTAATCGTGAAGACTTTAAATATTATTGATTTATCGAACGTGTAGTGTAAGTCACATGCCAATAAATGGTATTTTAATATTTAGCGAACTTTGCCAGAATTAAATAAATTCAGTGGCACGGTATTGCCGCGGAGGCGAGTTTGAGAAGCAGACGACGAGGCACCCGTACCACTATTTACTTTTAATTTGATGTTAGTATTTTTCATTATCAAGAAAATAATGTTTATCAATATTATTCCTATGCTAGTTTTGGCATATCAGCATATTTATAGCTAAACTATGATTTTCAACAAAAATATCGATAAAAAAGCTATTCAACTTGTAATAAACGAGAGCGTAATTCGAAAATGCTCAAAATCACGTTTTATTCTTCTCCTTCTTGTCCATAGCTATAGTTGAGAATTGCTTTGCGATAATTTTTAACTAAATCGTTTACTGAAAAATGACTACCTTCTATTCTTCAAATTAGTCTATATAATAGTTCACTGTTTGTCGACATGTTACTAGGTTACAGTGCAGTTTTATCAAACGGGTAAACGTGTGTCAAAATGAAAACAATAATTGTAGTTCTAATTGTTATTTTGGTGCATGGAATAAAAGGAGAGCTTGACGTAAGTAGTACCAGAGCCTTAGGAAACATTGATACCCTTGCAGATCGACTGTGTAATCAATCAAGAATTTATCAACTGACAATATTCAGTTATAATCATACTTTCTTCGATATTATTAAAAAAAATGCTATATTTCAAAGTACATCAAGAAGAAAGCCAATACTGATCATTGATTTCTCCAAGATAAAAGAACATGGCGACGATCGATCCTTAAAATTACCTATTTATCAATTTCCTCGATCATCGACATTGTACATTATTTTTGAAAATATGGATGAATTATTGGAAATGAAGATCTATAAATTATTTAAGGAATTTTCGTTTATTTCGCCAATTGCCAGCCGTCCAAAATGTATGTTGATATTACTCGATGAAACTTTTGCATCCAGTAACGATAATAGATTAAGAAATATTTTAGTTACTGCGTGGTCTTTCAAATTTTTGGATTTTACTATAGCCTTTATTAACAAAAATACTGTGTTTATATACAATTATAATCCGTTTCTTAAAACACATTACAAGGAAACTTTCAATGAAACAATCAAACTTTTTCCCAATAAATTCAAAGATGTAAACAATTATCCATTAAAAGTAGGCATATTGCATTCTCCTCCTTTCATGAATATAACAAGAAACGAAATGACTAGCAATTTGACTGTTAGTGGATGGGATTTTCTTTACATCCGAACGGTTAGCGAGAAAATGAAGTTCTCGTTAAACTTTGTTATGCTTAAAACTGAAGATCCTTTAGATTCATTCAATAAATTAGGAAAGAACGAAGTGAACATTTTAGGTATACAATGTTTTATAGATCGCCACATGAACATATTTAACTACACATTGGGCAGAGCATTTAAGAACAATAAATTTGCAGTAGTTGTGCCAGTTTTGCATGCTCAGACAGTCAAAATATCACCAAATATTTGGCTCTACTGGCTTTTATTTCCAGTAATTATACTTTTTTACTCGACTGTAGCAAATGTGTTGGAAATTCCAATTAATAAATTCAAACTCATGTATATATTCCAAATTCTTTTAGGTATTTATATGTTTTTTAAATTTTTTATAATTAATTTAATATCAATTTAGAAATTTTATTTGCATCTTTTTCAGGTGTTACTGTATCGCATAAGCCTCGAAAACTGGCACCTAGAATTGTTTATTTCAGTTTAGTTATTCTGTCGATGAAATATACAGTAGATTTCTTTTCCAATTTAGTAGAGATTAAAGTTGAACAGCGAGATATTTCATTTGATACACTTGAAGACGTGGTAGAATCTAACTTACATCTCTATGCATACTCTTATGTTTACAATGAATTGTCGGAACATGATGAACTAACTAA
>JAWWEO010000021.1:16007663-16060099 GCA_035582975.1 Ormyrus labotus | reverse complement strand
ATAAAT
The DNA here is from genome assembly GCA_035582975.1 of Ormyrus labotus. NCBI lineage: Eukaryota > Metazoa > Arthropoda > Insecta > Hymenoptera > Ormyridae > Ormyrus > Ormyrus labotus. The sequence goes on along the minus strand of JAWWEO010000021.1, from coordinate 16,060,093 downwards.
TCAATTCGATATTGATAAGAATTTTTGAGTCTGGACTGGAGAAAACGTGGAGGGCAAATACGAAATCTTTTAAACATGAACATGAACGCACGAAGACAGAATTTATTACGAAAGAATTTTTGATAATATTAATTGCTGGAATCACCTTGGCTACAATAATATTTCTAATGGAGATAATATTTAAACGCAAATTACACCTAAACATCATTAATTGTTTGTAACAAGTTGCTTGCAATTGTTTGTAATAGATGTGTAATATTAAAAGTAAATAAAAAAATGTATTGGCTCTTTTTTGTTTCTCTCATATTTTCCATTTAGTTATTCTTAAATTTAGCATAATATCGCATTTAAATACTTTAAACATTATTCATTTATTGCAGGTGCAGTATAAGTTAAACGCCAATAAACGGTATTTTAATATTTTAGCGAACTTTGCCAGAACTAAATAAATCGATTAAACAGCCTACTACTGCAACAACTTGCCTTAAATCGATATGGCCTGTATTGACAGTAACGGAGTCACTTACTGGAATTTAACGCTCGCGTTTCAAATCCATTTCTCGTCGGCAGACTCGAATCGCGAGGAGAAAATAAGGCGGCAGCCAATTTTCACAACGACTTTAGTCGGCTACGGGAGGGAGAGCGACGGACGAGTCGGCGGTAATTTATTTCTTCTTCGATGCGAGATTACGCATGACAAGGCGGTGGCGGCGGCGGCGGCGGCGGCGGCGGCGGTGCACGCAGCAATTGCTGGCGCCGCCACGGGAGATTCTTTCTCCTCTTTCTCTCTATTTTCGTCCCGACTGATTCGCGTATCGCGTGTCAAATACATTTGTTCGACTCTCTCTCTCCGCCTGACGGTCTATCTTTACAGCTGAACTGAATTTCGCCTCGAACGCGAACTTTTGCGCTTAGATGGGGGGAACGAGGATGGATCGAGGGAGGCAGTTTGAGCTTGAGTTGATTGAAGTTTAAAGAAGCGATTCGACGTTTTACAATGAAGTCTACATCGGCGATATCTGCTATCTTTATAGCTAGCTCTGAAATGAAGTTACAGATTTATTCTTTTCAATATGCCGAGGGTGATTAACTTAAATGGAAAAAAATTTTGAAAGTTTTGAAATTTTTGTATGGAGTAATATTGCACTTTTTAAAAACCAAAACCAATTCTTTCCAATTATCTTTCGAAGGAAAATTTTATGCTGTATAATTTGTTTCTCGAATGATTCATCAAATAGTAGCACGACTCTCGCGATAACAATAGATCAATACATTAACATCATTGCGGGTTGCCAAGCAGCAGGAACAAGATAAAAGATTTTTTACTCGTAACCGACCCATTCAGAAATACAATTAATTCCTTCCAACAAACCCAGCACGAAAGGGTGATCCAAACTCGCACGTCTCATTTGCCGCACTCATCGTCTCGCGCGAACGGCGCCTTTTAAACTCCAACAATATATCCCCAGCCACACGTACAGCTTCGATACCCTCAGTACCATTAATTTCACCGTGCAGCCTCTTCGCACTATCATTCCCCGGGCTTTTTCCCAAGAGCGTCACCCCGCGGTGCTCGGGCATTGTGTCGCCCGGCAGATGCTCCCGAGCCCGCACATTACACGCATCTACCCGCAGAGGCGCAGTCAAATTAACGCCTCGTCATTAGGTGGCGACGCGCCGAAAGTGCGCCGACGCGGATTGATTATCCTCCGCTCTCGGTCCTTAATTAATCCCCCCCGTCTTTGGGCGGATGCGCGAAAGCCGAATTTTTTTATATCCCCTCCCGAGGATTCGATTAGCCGCTCGTGAGAACCTCGTAATTAAATCAGGACTGCGTTACGCGCTTCATTACACCGGGTAATGATCGAGTCGGGGGTATCCTGTTGCTTTTCGACGGGTTTTTGCCGCGCAAAGCGGATTCGAAAAGCTGAATTGAGTCGATTTTTTTTATTTTAGTAATTCCAAGGATTATTTTTCGTATAAAAATCAAAAGTTATTAAAACGTTATCGCTGTAAGTATACGGCGACTTCTAAAAAAAAGAGTGCATCGCCAGTTTCGCTAATCTCCCAAAAAATTCGCGACTTGACCTGATAACGGCGAGAGCGAAGCGAGAGGAGCACTAAAGTCCCCCGATAAGACCGATTGCGCAACTCAGCTCCGAGAGGGGGTTCCTCTCCGTCACAAATTTTTCAGCGCAATTTATAGAACGCATCTCTCGGCATCACAATAAATACGTCCACTCGTAATAAATTAATCAAAGCGTAATCCCGGCCCCGCGATATCAGCTCTCGTCAAGTGGCAGCCGCGCGGTAGCAGCCAAAGGGCCCCGCGAGAGCGAAAAAAACAGCTCCTCCTATCTCCCTAAAGCTTCATTGGCTAGTCGGGGCGCACTGTGTTTACCGATTTATCGGAAGCAATAACTTATCGGCGGCAGACAATGAAGCGGGTCGTGATCGATCGCGCGTGAAAAAAGACTCTCGCGCTCTCGTCTTCCTCTCGTTTCTCTCTTTCGCGGCGAGCGAGTGTACATGCAGGCGGACACGTAGGAAAGCGCTTATCGCGCCTGTTTTTTCCGCCGCCTATTGTGCCTCTTTCGGAGAGCGGAGGAATGCGAGATAATTGCCGGGCGGATAAAAAGAAAAAAAAAAGCAAGGCGCGCGAGAGAGCGTTTTTTGATTGACGGCTCTCTCTCTCTCTCTCTCGCATCGGAAGAAGAAAAGGCACTCGAGCGATTTTCAACGCTAATGAGCCGTGGTAGATACGAGTGTGATATAACAGCCGAGGAATGTTTGAATAAAATTTCATGTCTGTCCGCTAATTGAATGCGAGATTAGATTTAACGATATAAGCCCCCCGATTACCATAATCAATAAAGGCTTATCTCTCGAGATACACTCGTATTATGAAATGAAGTTTATGCGAAATCGCTCGGGGATATTTACGAGCAATATTTTTTAATTGTTTTCTTACCGGCATTTACACTTGCCATTGTCAATAAGTGTCTATGATTTAGAAACTCGTAAAAGTCTGAAAATAAAAGGAGCGCCCACAATGAGGCGATTAAATATTTACTAAAATTTTATCGTCAAAAGACTCGAAGCAGCCTTGTTTTGCAGATGCCGCGAGCCTCCATTCTTTCTAACAAAGTTAAACAGCAACTTGTACGATCGCGAATCGAGCGTATATTGTAAATTTTCTCTTTGATTTATCAGAAGGAACGAGCGGCGCTCGTGCAATATTTTCCTAGCCGCGGTTTTACTTATCCGACTCGGTATGATCGAGTGCGTATTAAGCGATGATATTCTTACGCGTGATTTGACAGGTTTACATAACTTCGAGGTAATCAAGCGCGATCAATCATGTTTTTGAGTTGTCAGAATTGTCACAAACTTTTAGAATGATTACCCGGCCGTACCTCGGCGCGCAGTCTATAATACGTTTCTATTTTCATTTTCCGAGTGCCGCGCAAAAAAAAAAAAAAAAAAAAAGAAACGCTGGTTGGATGTAATTATATCCGAACGCGGAAATGACGAGCGGCTCGTTCATCATCGTTACTCGAAGAATCGGCGCATTTGCTAATGATGTCTGCGATTTCCTTATAACAAGTTGGCCGTTAAGTTTCGCCATGGATGACTGCAATCAGCGCTCGACCTCGCCTCGATACGAACGCCGCGGAAAACGTTCCCCCCCCCCCCGATTAATCGCCGAGCCGCGCGTAAAAAAGGCAAAGTGGAAAAAGGGAAAAAAGCGCTCCGTGTCTTATACGATCGATAAAAAAACTAAAGCGATAATAAAGATATGGGGGCCTTTGAGAAAAAAAAAAAAGATGAAGAAAATAAAAGTCGAATTCGCTCTTACGAGTTTTTTTTTGTTCGCGCGCCTAAGTACGAATTTAACGGCTCCTTTTTATTTAATACATTATTTAAGCGTCGCCTCGTTAAATCTTTATGGAGATCGTCGATTCATAAACGCGAACTTTAGTGATGAATAATTATTGCGGGCAGCGAATTCAAGAGATTTTAACGGCGAAGAATTAAATTTAACGACTAACAACAATGCTTTTTTTTAAATATTTACGCTATTTTTCTGCCTAGTCGGCGGTTTATTTCGGTAACAATGACTCGGAGAATTCACAGAGCACCACGAGACATTATTTTGATTAATAAATGCGGTCGTCAATCAAAGCCTGTCCCGAAGGTTTCAAATTGAGTACTAAACATTTAACAACCGCAATAGAGAGCTTAAAAAACACAATGCCTCATTGTGCATAGTTCTCTCTTCGAAACGATCGATCGGAAAACCTCCGCGGCGCCGGATTTCCACCGCTGAGTCATTAAGAGGAGGAGATCTCGGCATCAAAGCGGCCCCGCCGCGAAAAAAGCCGGACCGCCCTAAAAAGCGCTCGCTCGGATTTCGTGCGTATCTTCCATAAAATAGACCGATCGGCGGCGATCGCGTACAATAAAAGTCAGGGGTGGGGAAGGGGGGGGGGGGCAATCATTCAGTCGGTCGAGTTCTTCGAGTTCCAGCCGAAGGAAGAATAGAGAGATACAGAGGCCGTCGGTGTCCTCCTCTTTCTCCGACTGACTGGCAGTCGCGGCGCGCCGTCCTTTGATCCCCCGACTCCTCCTCCTCCTCCTCCTCCTCCTCCTCTCTTAGTCTCTCTCTCTCTGTCTCGACGTGTGTGTGCTCTTTCTTTATAAGCGCGGGGCGGCTACCGGAATTTTCTATTTACTATTTCGAGCGGTGGTCCCGATTTATGGCGGTGAGTCCGTGATAAAGCGAGGGGGACACCGCCGCGCTTTAATCCACAAATGCAGCGCCGGACGTGTTTACGCGGCCGCGGAGCTTTGTCGAACCTGGCTGAATGGCTGTTTGTGCGCCGCGCGCTGCACCGCGAGAGAGAGAGGGGACGACGACTTTTTAACGGTTTCATTATGTAGTTGCCGAGAGCCGACTGTCATATAAAGTGCGCCGGTTACGACCGTCGGAGCTCTCCGCCTGCCTGCGGCGGCCGAATTTTCGACTGCTCTTTTTTCGAGGGCCGTGTTTTGTCGGACGGCGCTGATGATGCGACGCTGGGGAGTTTTTCTGGGTAACGCTGTCCGCGGATGTACAAACTGTTTCCGGTGTTTGCGGACGGGTAAAATTGTTGGAGGACGGCTCGGGATGATTTCGAAATTTAGGATTGACCAAAAAGTGAAAATTAACTAATAGGGATGTAAAATAATTAATACGAGTATTTTTATGCGCTTTTAGCAACTTCTCTGTTGGAAATTTCACTATAAAAATTGCAAATTTTTATTTTTAACTTAACGAAAGTCGCTAAAAAAATCGTGAACGCTTTTATCAGGGTTCCTCAGCAGGGTTATAAACAGGAACAATACAACACTTATTATTCCATCAATCACGTTGTAGCACCGTGATGTTTTTAGAAAAATTATCAATAATTCCACTCTAATTGAATAAGTAATATTCGCTTAGGTTCGATCAAAATTACAAGTGATTTTTCATCAGATCGATACTCATCGCTCAAGATACTTATACCTGTTAACTTTTACTTATTGTTCAAAAATTGTAAAGATCGCATCGGATCTGAAGTCCAGAAGAGTTTGCAGTAGCCTATGTACTCGTAAATAATGATAAGATTATGTATTACGGCTCACGTTTTGACTGTCATTTTTACGACGATTGATAGCACTTAGATTTGAAGTGATTTATTTGCTGCTTGATAAGAGCAAAGGTTACTGTGATATTTTTTAATTATTTCTGGAGTGTTTAAATTTGTTTCTATTTCATAAATCATATTGTTGTGAAACTGAAATTAATGGCCGATTGCTCTTTATAATTTAGTAACCGCCTTTTATACGCAGTCTTAATTCATTAATTTACTTTGGAGATAAACCAATCGCTTTTAGATAACTTTTCTGAAAGTAAGCACTTCTAAATTATGAATTTGGTATCAAATATTTTGAAATTAGTAAACAACTACGTTGTCTTCATTAATCAATTTCTATTAATAATTTGCAAGGATCAAAGAGGCCTTAATTGTATTTACGATGCGGCAGAAACTTTAAGAAATAGGATTTTAATTATTATGTAAGCTGAAACATAAATATAGACTTCATTACCCAACAAGTAACGTTTCTCAAAACTATCAGCAGCATCTAAGAACGACCCCTTATAAATTCCCTCTCCTATCAAGCCGTAAAATCGCATCTCTCCTCGCCTCGAAAGGATCTCGACACCTTCCCGATTTCCAAGATCTGTCAAACAATTCAATTCTCGCTCGGCGGCAATTATGAAAGAGGCTTCCTCGATTTTCCAGCGCCTCCCCTGGCACGCACGCAGCCGGTGAGCCGAGTTAATTGGCGCGTCACTCGTCGCTCTGCTCCCTTTTACTCGCAGAGACGTCTTTCGCCCGTTTCCACGGCGGCGCAGCCCCCTCAATTACGAAAGGCTCCTCTCTCTCTCCTTGCACAAGTTAGCGTGCCGGCGAACGCGAAATCAGAAAGTGTGTGTATTTATAAGCGCCGCTGATAAATTTATTCCCAGCCGACGACGGGAAGAGGAAAACGTACCGCCGCGCGCCGCTTCGGATCCCGTATCGGGATGTTTATGGTCCATGAAAGTATGAGGCTCGTTTGAATTAGAAAGATTCTCCTTTATACTTTGCGATTTAGCCTGTGTTTTACGTCTTCATTTACTTTACTTGATGACTTCCTCCGGCGAGTTTCATTATACCTACAGCTCTCGTGTCTTTTCCATAATAGAACGCGTTTGCTCGAAAGTTTCCGCGGCTCGTGAATCAGCGGACGATTAAAAAATTAAGGTCGCTGTAAAATAAAAAAAAAAAACAATTTCTGCATTCGTCGAGTGGATTCCACGAGGAGTTTGAGAAATTATCATTAACTTTACGAGATATATCTCGGGGGGAAAAAAAAGGTCTGATTTATCGACCCGATTCTTCCCAATCGATCCTCAATCGATGCGTTCGCAATCAGCAGCGAGGCTAACAACGCAAAATCGCGATTAAGCATACAATAAGAAGAGCCAGGCTAGCTCTTTCTCTCCCCGCCATAAATAAGCCCGAAAAAGAGCAGCAAGCGTCTCCCCGGGATGAAGATTCGCTAGCGGGCAACGACCGGCAACTAGACTCGATTGGCATTGAAGCTCCGCCAAAACGAAGAACGATCGTCTTGGTCGTCGTCGTCGGCGGCGGCGGCGGCGGCGGCCGGTTGATGTGAGGCGGCGATTCGCCTTTCTTTCCGTCCTTGCCTGGTGAGCGAGCCGTCCGTCAGGAGGCCGTCATTAAGCCACGGCCAGATTCCTATCTGCTGGAGCGAGCCAAGCGAGCGAGCGAGCCCGAAGGGTCAAGGCTTCGACAAGTCAGGTTATGCGCTATCGATCAGTGTCACCCTGTTACGTCCGATCGCTCGTCACCGCGGCAGGAAGAGCCCGAGCAAAAAAGCCCGGCCCCGCGAGGATCAAAGAACACCCGATGACGAACGCAATTAGCGCTCGCCTCTGCTCTTTGGGTGCAGGGAGCTGCTGCTGCTGCTGCCGGTCCGCGCATAAAGCGGGAGGGAGGGAGGGAAAATGAGGGAGGAAGTGGAGGGACCGGACGAGGTAAATCTTGCCGCGGGACAAAAGGAAAAGCGCCGCCGCGGCTTCGAATGCAGATCGCGGGCTTTCTGGGTAATCATTTGTCGTCGGGGGTGAGCCTCGGGGAGGAGTAAATTATTTCGATTGAGGGGTTCACTCTGCCTGGAAATATGTTTTGACTTTGAGTTAATGCTTCATCGCTTAATTCGTTATGACCTCAGTTTGAAAAGCTTTGATAAATAATAATGGCTCGGCTTTCACCTGATCAATGATACGTCAAACTTCAAGTCAGAAATGGAAGACAATCTCGACCTAAAGAGCCCATTTAATAAGTGAGATTTACGTGACTGTGGAGCTCATTACGCATATTTTTTATACCCATGAAGTGAAAGGATCACCAAATGAAAATGTTTACCAAAAAGAATGGTAGAAATTTTCTCTCCGTTTGGAAACAAAGTAGCCTGGATAGAAACCAATTAGGACTGAACCTATACTTAATTTAATTTATCATATTGCCATGATTGTAATGAGATAAGCACATATATATAATTAAAGTATTATTGTCAATCAATCAATCAATCATCAATAATTAGCTACGTAAGCGGAATTAAGAATACAACGTTGCTAATATGTGTTATAATATAATATAAACACGGAATATTTCGTATGAAATATGGCATATAATTATTCGCAATTATACACACTATATATAAAAATGGAGTATTATAATGCGTTATATATTATATAAATATTAATAATACATTATTATTGAACTCATAAAAAGTAAGAAACGATTCCATCCTAAAAGCACGCGCTCGACGCGGATCGCGACCGAATTTGGCCGTAAACCCGTCGAAGAATGCTTCGCCTGTTCCTTGCCTCGGCACATAATTTTTCAATCGGCCCGTCCCGCGTGCTCGCCGTCGCGCATATAAGCGCCGCTCGTCGTACTCCGCGCTGCTTATTAATTGCACGCCGCGGCACGGCCGACGCGGCCTGACAGTCGAGAGAGCGATCGAAGCGAGACGACTTGCGCACTTGCGTGCGCGCGACTTTTTTCCGCCGATGAATAATGCACTAGACAAGTATTTATCGAGGCGAAATAGGCGTAGAATGATAATTATTATCGGCACCGCACGAGAGCCGGCTTTCAATGAGCGTCGGCTGCCGAAGGGAGAGAGAGTTCGCTTCTGCATCGTTAGGGGCGTCGTTTATTTATATTTTATTAGCTTATTTAGAAAAAAAAAACGCTATTTCGCTCGCCACGAGTGTAACAATTTATCGGCAGAGAGAGAGAGAGAGAGAGGATTAATCATTTGAATTTCTGCTTTCTTTGTAAAAAAAAAAAATCGTTCCGTCATTGTTGCCGAAAAAGGCAATCGGTTTTAAAATCTAAATTATCGGCTTCCTTCATAATAGGCTCGAGCGCACAATGGGGGAAGCCTTGCGGGTTACAAAGGCACTTGAATTACAGGCAGTCGCGTACAATATACATTTCATTAGTTCCATCAATCGCGCGCGGCACAAAACAGTTACTCTCCGGCCGCCGCGCGGAATGAAAGCCTCTCGCTCTTTATCCCCGGGGCACGTATAGATCGGGCCCTCTGCGGTCAGCTTGTATAAAATAATCCTCCGCTAACAGTATAAGTTATTCCCCGGTGCGCTCATTAAAAGCGAGTTATACCCCGGGTGCGATGCCGTAACCCAAAGCTCTCTCATTACATCCATCTCGCGGCGCGTCCATCCGTCGTCATCCGCGCTTCGAATGAATTTCGTTAGACTCCCCCCCCGGTTGCGAAAGGAAATCGATTGGCGGCCTGCGAGATTTTAAGATATTCCATAAATGTATGCGAGAGAGAAACCGGCGGCGGCGGGAAACGAGAGCAGAAGAAGAAGAAGAGGCAGCAGGCAGCTTGCGGCTTTCATCCTGCAACGTCATCAATCCTCGGCGCAGACGTAGACGAACAGCCCCGCTTGCAGTCCAAAGCGGCCGCCGACGTCAAGTGGAGTCCCTCTCTCTCTCTCTCTCTGGCAGCCGGCGCTCTTTCTACAAGCGGGGAAAGGGTAAGACGAGAAGCGCCGCGGCAGTCGCGACGAGACATGCTTACCTTGCCAACGAGGCAGGCGCGGCTCCGTACAAAAGTAGCCTCGAAGGATCGACGTTTTGTGGATCAGAAAAAGCTTGTTGATTAGCATATTGAAACTAATGATCTTTTTGTTCGGCTCTCTCTCTCTCTCTCTCTCTCTCTCTCTCCCCGAGACCGCCACTGGGGATCCCGCCGCCGCCGCCGGCCGAGCAGCGAAATTTACGTTTCGTCTGTGCACTTACTTACTTTCGGGGGCCCCCGGCTCGAGCGGGAGAGCGAAGACCTTTTTTTTTCTTTTCTTTGCTTTTGAGGCCTTTGGAGGCGGCGGCCGATGCTCGTGGAATAATTCAAGCGCGCCGGCTGCCGCCGCTGCCGCTGCTGCTGCTTCTGCCTATACCTGTTCAACTTGTCAGAAATTTATTTAAATTATAAAGTGTGCGTGCTTGTTAGCGGGCCCCTCTTGACTGCTTTATAGCGCGCGTTGCCATTAAGAGGCAGAGAATAAGGACGAGCCGAGGCGCCGAGTGCCGGAGGAAAAGGAGTTTTCGTTGACGGGGCTACTTTCTTTATACGAGGACGAAAGTGACCGGACTTTTGAGAGCGAATATTTGCTGTTAGCAATTTTCTCAACGGCTTATTGTAGTAGGATGCCTTTATTTGTAGTACAGAAGTTTATTACAGGCTTTCCAAATCTGCGTCACAATACTTATCCAAAAGAAGAGTTCACAAATCCTCTCCTTAAATCAACAAGCAACCCGACAACAATTCCCAGCCACTCTTCCACCTCGTCGTCTCTGTCCTTATTTCAATCCCGAAGAAAGTTCAAAGGTGAGAGAGAGAGAGCCCGTAACTCAGGTGCAGCCGGTTGCGCGAGAGCAAGTGTCCGGCGGCTGCGGGGCGGCGCGACGGCGCGCACAGGACGTTCGGCGCGTCGCCGGGGAGATTTAGCGGTTCGCCTCGAGAATTGCGCCGCGGCGCTCGACGATTGCCGGCGGCTCCGCGCGCGAGAGAGATTCCCCCGGGGCTTTGCGAGGCGCATACTACAAGAGCCGGGCTCGTAACGCTTTCACGGAAAAGCCGGGGACGTCTTTACGACGCGAATCCGTCTCCGTAAAACTGTCGCGGGGGCTTTTCCGAGCGTCCTGAAAATTGCAGACCCGACCGGGGATGGATGCCCCGCTGCAGCCGGAAGACAAGCCGCCGGGGCTTTATGGGGGCGAAGCGTCGAGTTATGGAGCACTCGGACTTTTTTATTTTTTTTTTTTTTTTACTTAATTGATACTACCGTCTTCCGCCTGCGAGCTGATGCTTGCCTGGGAAAAGGAATTTTAATTGTTGTGTCCGGTTTTTACTGGGGGCGCGAATCCTTTGTTTGCGTGTTGAATGGTTTGACCTTTTTTGATTTGGGCTGTTGCTTGAAAGTATAACACACCAGTCTATTTTATATTGGTGTCGTTACATTAGGCGTTTCTTGCCGATGTGATCGGCAACCTTGAAATCGTAAGATTAAATCAGCTGTAACTATTGATCGCTTTTAATGCTCTCTGTAATCTGACATCTACCAGAGCAATAATACGTTTCGCAAAAATGTATTACACCGTCCGACCAATCTTCGAAATATCGCGATCGAAAAAATGAGGGAGCTAGAGGCACAAGTAAATATCGTAACTGGCGATCGGTGATTATTAAAGATTTATGAGGCCCATCGATCACAACCTAATTGATCAATTAAATCAATCGAAAACGATAATCGAATTGTAATGTAACCGGGCACGTAAGAATCTCGCCTCATCAATTCCGATTACACAATGCGCTCGGCGCGTCGATGCCGAAAATAGCATTTCTCGGCAACTACACTCGAAAAAGCCCAGAGATAACCCGCGGATCTTTTTAACTGCGGCGATAATTACCGCGGGGCGGGAAGAAGGAATCAAATTAAGCTAAAAGAGCTCGTTTCGGGAGGAGAGACAGCCGAGTTCCCTCATCACCATTTTAAATGGTTTTCCGTGCAAAGCGCCGCTGAAAAAAGGGGATCCGCGACGAGTGGCCAGGAATTCTGAATTTTCCGCGCGGCGCAGTTCGCCGCGGCTCCCTAAAAAATTCTGCAGACGGGCGTATTTATATATGCGCCGACGGATTAACGCGTTCGGAATTCCCATTCTTTATGCATTTCGCGTCAATTTGCTCGACGACCGCCGGCGGCGCGCCTTTCGTGCATTTTAGCGAACATTTGCATGAGTAATTTAACTCGCACATCGGTGATTATTTGAAAATCGTTAATTCCCCGAGCTTTAAAAATCCTTCTTAAGCCGACCGCGTGTGAATTCCATCGACGAGTTTCGCGTTTTAAAAGAACCATACTTCTGCAAGAGAATATAATGTAGTTAAAATGCAAGTCTTTAAATATAAACTCGGATCGGCAAGTCTCGACACTCGACTCGCCATTAAAACCCGAAACGTCATAATTACTCCCCGTGCTGAAAAAAAAGTCGCCTCGCGAACGCACACACCGCGAGTTCAAATAGACCCGAACGGCGTCGTCCCCCCGACGTGTTAATGCCAGCTTGTCTCCCTTTTAAACGCGCCTAACACAGTCGAAGCAGCCCAGCCAGCCAGCCAGCCAGCGGAGAGAGAGAGAGAGAGCGGACAAAAGAGAGAAGAGTCGGCGCGAGTAACTCGTGTAGGCAGGTGAAACAAGAAGCTGGAAACATTTGAATTACGGAGAGGCAACGGGCAAGAAAGATTGCCGAGGACGGGGGCCCAACACAATGGCCCCGCGGCGGCTGACGAATGTAGCCTGCGCGAAAAAGACCACCGCCACTGTTTTCGTCGGCTCGCGACAGCGCTCACTTCGTACCTCTAACGAGAGAGAGAGAGAGAGAGAAAATCGGGGCTCGCCGCCAAAGAGTTTTATGCATTAGCGGGTCCTCGGGACATTCCGATGGAGTTCCCCTCTTCTTCGCCGGGCCCGCGGCTTTATTGCTACTGAAATACACCGACGGAATCGGGGACTGACTCCCGGGAATGCCTCGCGCCGGGTTAGCGCGTCGCTATCTTTGTGCGGGGCTTTTTCCCCGTTGAAGTAAGCCAGTACTCGTCGATTTCGTACTTCAAATCGTCGCTTGGGATCGAGCTGTTTTTCTCGGTTTGCTTGAGGAAAATTTGCCACTGATTTGGGTATCGCAATCGTCATTCTCATCAACATTTATTTTTCGTGGAATAAGATTAACATTTCTCAAAGATAAATGACACCCTAATTCAATCAAAATATGTCAATGTTATCGATATTTTCAATCTGCGCCTTGAATAATTGATTAAAATGATATTAATATGTTTCTACGCTTCTCGCATATTTTTAGAGGAGGATTATTCAATATTAGAATTTCGCGGCGATACTAACTTTTCTTTGAGTTCCAATACCTAAAATTATCAATAAATCACTTAAAAACGGAGCTGCCGCAAAGTAGGCCAGCTACAAATTGACACATTTTCCTTCACCTCGAGAGCGATACAACAAGCTTTCCCGCCCGAGACTTAGCTCCCGTACGAAAATAATTATCGAGGAAACGATAAACGTCGACCGTTAGAACACCCCCGCCGGGGGGTGGTGTTGGGTGGCGGTCAGTCTCGCCGCTCCGACTCCCGACCTCCGGCGGCCCGCCTGCAGAGGACAGCAGCGCGAAGCTGCAGCCGCGGCCGCGGCGCGTCGGCAGGCTAAATATAAAACTCGCTCTCTCTCTCACTCTCGGAGAGCTCCGCTCGCCTCGGCGCACCGCTCGGGAGAGGGAGCGGTGTACGCGCTACGCCATCTTGCTGCCTCGGAAGAGTCATTTGCGTTAGTCCTGCCCACGGAGGGCAGCTCGACTCCGCCTCCCGCTCGGTCGCGCGGCGGCGGCGGCGCGCGCCCGTACATAAGCAGAACCATCTTTATTACCCGGCGGCGGCGGCGGCGGTCGGCCGCTATAACCGTAAAGGAATAACGCGCCGCCGGCAGGGAAGAGTTATGGCACGAGGTGGGGAACGGACGGGAGAGAGAGAGAGAGAGAGGAGAGAGAGGCTCGCCGCGAGCATAGTTTGTCTTTATAACGTCCGCGAGCGAGCGGCCGCACTTCAAACGAGCCGCTGATGGCTCAAAGTGCCTGCCGAGGGATATAAATCCAGCGCGGCCCACCTCGTTCTCTCGCTTCTCTCTCTCTCTTTCTCTCTCTCTGTACATGTATATATACGTACGTTCGATTCGCGTGTCCTTTTTTTGCGTCGACCGGCGAGGCTCGCCTCTTCTGCCTTCTGCCGATTTCTCGATCCGCTCTTTTTCTCTCTCTCTTGGGCTTACGCTTTGTATGTATTCCGCGCGCGTTTTGCCAGCCGCGGGACATATATTTCGCAGTTTTCTGCCGAGATTTTTTGCCGGAATTCGCTGACGACGGTTCGCGGGACTTGGGGCACGACGAGATCTAAATTTTAATAAGTGTAAATGAAATAGAGGCTCCGGATCGAATCCTTTGTTCTCCTGATTTATCGGGCTCTTAGCTGCTTAACCGTGGAGACTTTAACAATAAAAATGAAAACGGCTCGAATAATCGATCAGTTTCTTGTTAATAAAGGGCAAGATCTGAAACAAGATCCTAAAGCTCGCGTTTAAATCCAGAATTCGAAGGCAGAGAGAAAGAAAGAGAGAGAAAGGGGGAAAAATAAAAGCATCGAGCCGAGCAAAAGCGCTCTTAATCTTTATTAACAGCCTCGGTGTATACTTTCTCCAAATTACTCCTCCGGCTTTGGCGTCGTCGGGCGGCGGGGATCGCATGACCGCAAAGTACAGCGGCGTCAAAAGCCCCATCCTTCATGCTTTCCCGCTCCGCTCCGCTCCCACCCACGCGCTCCGAGCCGAGAAAATAAATTCGCGCGCGCGCGCCGCCGCCGCCGCCTAATGATAAATTACAGCTGTGCTTTTCCCGCTCTCGCATTATGCGGGACAGCTACTCAACGTCTATTCTTCACGCATCGCGCGCATTCGGTGCCGGCGCGCGAAGAAGGGCCATTACTCACGCGACGGAGAGAGAGAGAGAGACGGAGGGAGGGAGGGAGGAAGAAGAAGCAGGGAGAATGAGATAGAGGCAGTTTTGTAGCGGAAGACACCGGACAAATGGGGTTGTTCCGCGGACAGGCCGGGTTATCTCGGTCAGTCGTCGAGCGGTCACCCCACTAAATCACTCGCCCTCGGCGCTGTAAAGCTCGGGCGCTCGAGCTCGTGTGTCTTGGAGCCTTCCCCCCACGAACGCTTTTCTCAATTTTCCACACGGGCCGCGCGCGCGCCGAGACTTTTCTCCGCTTTTCCGCTCTCCTGTCGCCTCTTCTTTATATATCCCGCCTGGAGCCGAGAGCGGCGGTGTGCTTTGTTTCGCCGGGGGAAAACGGCGACGCTGACAAACGCGAGAGCTTGCGGTTATGGAGGGATTGAGTTGGCTGCTCCGTTACGGTCGGGACGGGAGGATTCGAGCTTGTTTACACCCTTTTTTCATTTGGACTATATCTTCGGAGAGCTTGGAATTCTCTTGAAAGCGGTGACGTCGAAGCTAATTGTATTCGATTGTGTTATGCGTTACGTTGTTTGCTTTAAAACGTGCGTCAAGCGTGTAATAGCTTGACAGTAACTTTTTTTAAATACAGTGTCAACAACGGTGGCACGTGGAGTTTGAAGTATTTAGATAAACCTTGTGCTCCGCGATAAAGTCAATTTAACAAAGAGAACTGCGGAAATGGAGCAGCACGAGCGTCCTCTGGGAGAACAAAGTGCGTCAGCAGAAGAAAAGTGATCTGATCTAAAGTGAATTAAGCAGTTTGCTGTAAACGAATGCGTACTACACTTTATATAAGATGCTGGGTCGGAACGTCGTTGTTTAATCAAGTGTTATTTCGAAGAAAAAAAAAGACAAAAAAATAAGAAAACCTAATTCCTCGACGCGCGATGTTAATGTATGCTAATTCGTCGTACGCAGAGCTATCTTACCATCCCTGCTGGATTCAAATGTTATTGTCGAATACGTTATAAATATTTATAAGCCGTTCCTTACGCTTTTAAATAATACCTTCCATTCTTTTATACCGCAGCCCGTCAAAAAGAAACTTACACACACCTGACGGGCATTGTTGTCACGCTTCTTCAAACGAGCAGCTTCGAAAGCGTCGACTGTATTCGCCGGGTTTCAGGCTGACAGATTGCGATTACGGGCGTAGATTTGCAGCGCGCTGCGCGATGCTTGCGAAATCTCCCGACGTGCGCCGACGCGCGGGGGAAAAAAAAAAGAAGCGGCAGCGGGGTGATGCATTACTCCGTCGAACGGAAATGACGAGAGAGGCTTTCGCGGCTGACGTGCGACGCGATGATCAAAGCCCGCTGTAATAAAGCTCTTCCTCCGCGTCGGTAATTTTACACCCGTTTCCGATTGATTACTTTCCCGCCGCTGTTTTCGCGTTTGTTTGTGACGCGATACGCGCTCTTTTGTTTAACGATACGGCCCCCTGGATATTCTGTTTCGCGCGCTGTAACTGTAGATTTTCGGCTTGCGCTTTTATAATATTTTTCGCGCTGGAGTATCGTGTTTAGTAACTGGAATATTTCACTGCGGATGTCTGCACGTACTCCAGACTAAATAATAAAGCGCAATAATAATAAATATAATAAAACTGCGAAATTGTATAATCAAGAAAGCATCCTTTTATGCATCAACAGTTCTTCAAGCATCGCAAAGAACGTTAACCCCCTTCATAAAGGAAAGCCAAGAATCGAGAGACACGAAAGTGCTCAGTTCCGTCGAAATGCGTCTCAAAGGCAGTTGATTGAATAGCCATAAACCCCGAGCTCCACCCTCAACATCCATCCCGAAGCAAGCAGTCCCCCCTCGCCCGGTGCATTAGTATAATCAGCTCTCGGCGAAAGTACTCCGAAATCAGGCAGCAAGCAGCAGCAGCAGCAGCAGCAGCGCCGGCAGCGGTTGCCTCTCCCGAGAGACAACTCGAAGCGCGCTTTCCGGGGCATAAAGCGCTGGAGAGAAATTAATCGAGCGAGTGGCGCGCGCGCGCGCGCGCACGAGATTATCGGCTTCCGTTTGTGCCGATAATCGCCGACAATGGATTGCCGAGCCTCGGGGTGTTGCGAGCATTATTCTCGCGCGCGAAAGCCAAAGGGAGCCAACGCGCGGCGGGGCAGGGGTGGCAACTCGTTGGGGAAATTGCCGCGAGGAGGAGGAGGATGAGTTCTTTGCGCCGTCGCTCGTGAGATTTGGCCTCGGCAGCTTTTTGGGATTACCCTTTCATCCGATTGTGAGCGATGCACTTGCCAAGCTGTACGCGGCTGAGTCGCTGGATGGGATTATATTGCCGGGGAGGAATGGAATTAGCGAACTGTTATTGATGGTATTAGTGACGCTGGAGTAATTCTAATGGTTTTGTTGCCTTTGAACTTGGTAAAGGATTACGATCGAGTTAAAAAAAATCTCCTCTGCATTCAGCCGCGACCTACCATAATTACGTTAAAATTTACTGGTTTTACTTTTAGTCACTTGCAAACGTTCTACCGTCTCTTTAAAAACCCAAAAAGGGCCGGGAATCACACTCAGAACTACCTATGAACGATATATCACGACGCATTAAAAACTCGCCGACTGGCGGCTGCGATCCATAATGCATTTTACAAGAGCTTAGCCGCGATACAATCTCAACGACCTCTCCCGCGTTCTCGCTCGCCGGTAGCAGCGGAGAGATCTCGCAATCAGCTCTCTCTCTCTCTCTCGAGCCACGGAGAGAAAAATAGACGACGAGAGCGAAGGGAGGAAGCTCCCGGTATCCCCCCGGCTGCTGGCAAAGCGATCGGGCGTTTATTCGGGCCCGGCAGCAAGCTACTCGTCGGAGGACAAAGTGGGCTGCGCTCGCTGTCGACCGCCGCCATTCATCTTGCCTCTCTGCTCGCTGACTTTGCGATCGCGCTCTTCTCTCTCTCTCTCTCTCTCTCTCTCTCTCTCTCTCTCTCTCTTTCCGCAGCAGATTGGGAAGAGAGGCGACGTCGCTCCAGATTTGAATCTGCTTGATGAATGCGCCGCCGTCGACGTCCCACTTAGCCGGCGAGCGAGAAAACTCCCACCGGCTTTTCAGAGAGCTAAGAGAGAGAAAGAGAGAGCGCGAGGTTTATCTTGGCGCGCGGCTTGCGTCTGGAGCGGGAAAAACGGTGGATGCCAGGATTGGGTCCAACTTGCCGGGTCGGGAAATAATTGAGAGAAGCTGCACACCCGGAAATCGACGCAAAAACGGGAAAGCTCAAATTATTTATGGGCTTCGTTTAGACACGTTTTCGCGATGCACTCTTCTACACATTCATTTTTTGAACAGCAGAAAACGAAGGTTTTACCAAAGATCGTGATTTTCCGTCGCCAATTATTAAAAACAAAATTCGCCAACGACTTCCCCGTGTAACCTGCACCTTCGAAACACGATTTCATTCGCGCTTCCTTTCCCCACCGATAATTGCTCCATCAAGAAAAATCCAGCTAACCGTTTGTCCGCCGCTTCCGTACATCCTCCAACACAGGCCGAGAGCCCCGAAGATCACCGGCCGGTCGATGTAAATGCAAAGGCCCCCTTTATCTCCCGGACTCGGTCTCTTTCTCTCTCTCTCTCTCGTCGCGGGGACCTCGGAGAGCGGCCTCGTCGCCGTCGCACAGAGAGCCGGGATCGGTATCGGGACGATATATCTCGGGATTGGCTGCTCTGGTCCGCGGATACTGTGCATCGGGGGGGCCACCGCCGCCGCTATATTCCGGGGAGGTGCGCTCGCTCGCGCCGGGGGCGGAAAGGGGGACGTGCTACCTTGATAAACGAGCCCATAAATAACGGTAACGTCTCCACCGAAAACTCGAGCTCCGCTAAAATACGTTGGAGAGTCCGGCCTCTCTCCATAGACTCCCCAGACTGCGCGCGGACTCCTCTCGTTCTCCCCCCTCCGGACGCTCCTTCTTGTCGCTTTTGCATCTCTCGAGCGGGAGTTCCTCTTTTTTTGCCCTTTGCACTCTCGGGGAACGAGCCGCGCCGCGCCGGGAGGAAGGATGAGCCGCTTGCATTTTATAAATGTTAAGTAGGTGTTAAATTGGATTTATCGGCAGCGATCTGAAATATTAGAAGGCCTTTATTTGTTGGGATCATTAAGGCCGCGGAATAATGAATTGAATCCTCGGGGATGCGTGTATCGGATGATCAGTCTGACTTGTAAATTAGGATGAATTTATTGCTAGCGGGTCTAACATTTATTTCGCAGAATCGAATCTGCCATCTTAAAGGCTTGATTCTTCGTTTTTTAATAAGAAACCTGGCGTAAAAATGCAGATTAACAATGCTCGGTTAAAAATTCTTTCCCTATGGCTTCAGATTTTTGCTCAGTTTATAGAGGACAACGGATATTGTTGTGCAAGAAAAAAAAAACGATAAATTACGCACAAAGCGTGTAAAAGGCTTAAAAGGAAACATCGCGTAAACTTCGCGCAGTACAAAAGGCACACTTCCCTAGAAAGTTTAGCGCAATCTTGAGGCTCGAGAGCAAAGCAAGTTTTAAGAGCGTATTTTAAGAAATCTCGGCGGCTTTTCGCTTGGCCCCTCCATCCCCTCGTGTCTTCCGCGTCTCTACGACTCACACACGCGAAGTGTTTGCGATCGCGAAACGAAAAAACGGAGGAGGGAAGGCGGGCGAGAGAGAGAGAGAGAGAGGAAACTCTCGGTAATTTAAGACCCTATTGACATATTTATGGGATCATAAAGCGCAGAAACTGGCTATAGCTTCATCGCGGGGAGAGGAGAGGAGCGCCGCTCGAACTCGTTTTAGTCCCGCGCGGCGGCTCATACATATAGATATGCACAATGACCGAACGTCTTTTACGATCATTCCGATCGATATCGAAGCGGCAAAAATCCGCGTTATTACTGTAAATTATACCGCGCGGTGCCAACACCTCGAAAAACACCTTTACGATCCTGGCCCCCTCCCCCCTCCCCTTCCTCTCGGAGATTTATCGCCGAGCCGTATAAGAGGCTGCGCTCGAGATAAAATCAGGCGTTATTCAATAGCTCTTCAAAAGTCGTTAATGCCGCATTCGTAATTTCGCGGATCTTTATTCCAGGCTGCCGTCGTAATTGCTAGAGCCTCTCTTTCTCTCTCTCCCGGGCGAGTATCAATTTTGCCCATTTTGAAATCGCGCGATTCATCCTCGGGGTGTAAAAGTGTCTTCGCGCGAGGCTTAACGGCGGACGATAATTTAGCGAATTCATTGGGAGGCCGCCGAAGAAACCTCCTCCGAGCTTTTAGTGCCTTTGAGAAGAGCGGCTCTTTTTACGATCGCCGCCGATCGATCGCGCGCCGATTCGACGGCTTACTGCCGCCGCCGCCGCCGTCGCCGTATGGCGAAAGAAGAGAGTCCCGATGCGGACGATTCCGCTTGTGTGTCTGCGCGCGAGGCGCTCTCCGCTCTGACTTTTATAGAACTATTTTCGCGAGAGTTAAGGCTGTTTTATCGCGAGTACAAGGAGTCGCGCGGTCGCCGTAAAAATAGTCGACCCCGCCGGCATTTATGGAAAAACATGCAAAAACACTTTTCAAATAGTCTTATATCAACGTTCCCCCCGCGACGCTCCCTCGCGTGTTTCGGCGGCTTTTACGAGGAGAACTTTTGCGGGAATTTGTAAAGGTAATTCCGCAGCCTTTTGATCGAAGAAATCGTTTATACGTTATTGGCCGAACGGTAACTTTTTATGCTCCCCCCGCTGCGTCCTTCGCGTTGTTGCGGCAGTCAATGTGTTAATACGAAACTTTAACTGTTTTAACATTAAACACGCGTTGATTTAGCTTCAAAGAAAACGGATATCGGTTTATATACTTCATTTCGATAAATCGATAGTTCAAAAAATGACGCCACTCATTAGTCAGCACCGAATTACTCGGTGGGCCGAGCATCGCGCAAACACGCGTATATCGCACCGTGGTAAACGCATAAAATCCACCGAGAAACAGTCTCGAGCAGCACAGTGGCTGCTCTCCTCGGCAGCGGGCAGGGCCCCGATCTTCGGGGCCTCCGGAATCGTGAATATTTACGAGAGCGCCCGGCTCCCGGCGCGATTACGCGTCTTTAGGGCCTTAACGAGCGTCGAATTACGAGCCCGCGCTGACACTCGGGGCCCCGAGAGAGAGAGAGAGAGCCTTAGCAGCTCCTTTTTCGCCTGTTTTTACGAGGCCGCCGCCGCCGCGCGCGCTCCTCTTCTTTTTTTGCTTTTTGCGCGGGCCGCAACATGGCCGCCGCCGCCAGACTGTTTTACAGCTTGTCCCTCGTTAGTCTCCCGGGGCCAGTGGCGCGCGAGAGAGAGTAAACGCACACGATAATTATATACGAGGGCATAAAATTTTCAAAAATTCACCCGGGCCGCCCGGGTAATGGATGGTTGCGCGCGATAAATTGCGCGCGCTTTTTCTCTCCCCCCTCGGCCTCCCCCCCTTTTTGCCGAAGCCTGATTCTCGCGCGAGCGCGCCACCGCGCCGACAAATTAAGCGACGAGCGAGCGGCTATTTAGTTTTTTTTTCAGTCGGAGCGCGTGACGATTGTTAGTCAACTTTGAAGTTGAATAACGGGGAGGCAGATGCGCGGTCTTATCGTTCTTCCTTTGGCAGCATCTTTTGAAAGTCAATAATT
Organism: Ormyrus labotus; assembly: GCA_035582975.1. Classification (NCBI taxonomy): domain Eukaryota; kingdom Metazoa; phylum Arthropoda; class Insecta; order Hymenoptera; family Ormyridae; genus Ormyrus; species Ormyrus labotus. The sequence continues at coordinate 16,038,680 of JAWWEO010000021.1, read as the reverse complement.
AAGCTGCGATAAATTTTCAAATTAATTTTGATACCGCAATATTTGTTTGAGAGAAAGTTTATTACCGTCAACTAATTACCTCCATTTATGAACTTTAAACCTGCGATTAAATGTAAAACACTTATCGCTCTCTCGAAGCAGCGATAAATTAGCATTACAAGTATTATAAAACAAGTCGCTAAAATACACGTTCAAGTTATAAGTAAAACGTGAAATCGCAAATTGCCCTCCACTTAGAAGTAAAAGCCCCCCCGAGATCGCAACGTTGAAGCTCAACCTTCCGAAAGCGAGCTTCTCTCCCAGCTCGGGCCTGTGAAAAAACAAAAAAGAAAAAAAGGGCAAAGGCAAAAGGAAACTCGGCCGCGCGCGGAAGGTACAAGGCCTAAAAAAAAAAAGTCCTCGCGGGCGGAGCAGGAGGCACGCTAGAAGGAGCGAAAGGGGCCGTTCGTGTTGGTAACGAGCGGATTATACTCTGCGCTCGGGGGCGCTTGCAATATCAGATGGTCCCGAACCTGGGCCGGCTGTTAATTAGGATGGATGCCCCGAGCCTCCGGCGACTTTTACGAGCGGATGCGCGAAACCGAAACAGCCCCCCTCCCCCCCCCCTTCCCTTCCACCTTTCGCGGAATCGCTCCGAGGATCGCCGGGACTTTGCGCTTTGCGCCACCACCGGCCGCCGGATTGATATTTCCCTTGAACGCGAGCCGTTTATTCCGGCCGCGGGAGGTCATTTGTCCCGAGAAATCGGCCTCGATTGAGGCCCGGGGATTGATATTTGCGCGACGGGAGTTGCGGGGCAGAGAGGCCCCAATTTGCCTGCTTTTAAGAGGGAGGGAGCACCGTCTTTATGAGGAACGGGTGTGGGCTCCTTCGAGCTCGTGAAAATTATATTTTGAGAAATTGCCGAGTGGCTCGTGAATGGCTTAACTTTGTTCCTTTTTTTAGAAGGAGGAGCTTGCTTGACAGAAATCTTCGGGCGTTCTTTATTTACCTTAGACGAGCTGTAATTTATAAATTATAATTACGTTCTTTGTTAAAGCTGTACATTTTCTTTCGAAATGCCAGTTACTTTACAGTTTTTATTTAATAGGTCTTGCTGAAAAAAATCGTTCTTTTCTGTTTCCCAACATTGGTTTACAAAATCTTGGAAATTATCGTATTACAGTTTTTTGAAATTATGTTTTAAGTGTCGATTTCGACACGAACACTTTTTCGAAACGAACTTTTTAGAAAATGCAGAAGTGAGTAAATGTTAATGTGTTTTAACATCGCTTAAATAAACGTTGATAGTAAATAGCTCATAAAGCAGGTGATAAATGACCTTTCCATGATAAAACGAATAAACGTCATAAAATCTTTTTATTCCATCGTGATCAAAACACGAAGCTGTTGCATAATGCAAATTAATTACTGATTTACGTTTGATGCATGAAATGCTATTTAAAAATAACCAAGCCGTAAAACGTCGTAAGTGTCGTAAACTTCGATAATGAAAAAAACTGGACATAAATTACATTTTTTTTTGTTTTAGGAATTTAGAAACCCTTCTGCCGAACTAAAATTATAAAAATGGCCTTTTAAAAAAAAATCTACTCTCGCAATCTGTTTCGATTAATCTTTTAACTATCGAATTGACGTAGAAAATGTTTTAGTGATCTATTTATCCGATAACTGGTGTTACATATGTAGTATTTTAAATGCTACCCAGACTAGTCCATCAGTCTATTTACTCCAACCAATCCATTAATACCTTATGTTTGCGCCTCGACAACCGCTGACAAATACAAGAGCGAATTTCCAATTCGCCGCGACAGAGAAAAACCGATCGCACCGCTCGGATTCATTAAAATCCCCGCAGCCCAGCAGCCGCTTGAACAATTCAGCTCTCGGTGCCTTTCGAATTAGTCGGCACGAAATTGTCGGCGCTCTATAATTACCCGAGGCTTACGGGGCGAAAAGATCGGCGGGTCAGCGGCAATAAAAATACGCGGCTTTTCCGGCGCCGACAGTCGGACGGACGGACGGCGATCGATTTTCGCGCGGCCAAGCTGCCCTCTCTCTCTCTCTCTTCCTCTCCGACACGTCGACGCTAAATCAGTGTCGATCGTAATTTTTAATCCGCGCGACGGGCCAATCGACGCTCCGGAGGACGAAAGAGTAACGAGCGCGGCTCTCCGATACCCCGAGAGCACCGCTCCGTTATAAATCAGCCGGGCTGCTCGTTGGCTTTGCGGGGATGCCCGAGAGGATGCTTAGGTGAAATTCGATAAAACGGGAGCTGGCTGCACCTTTTTCTGGGAAAACTTTTCAGACGGAAATTGCCAAGTTGGCCGGGTTAGTTGGCTTAAACCATAGAATGATGTTTCTTATTATGATCGTTGTTTCTTAAAACTGAGATTTGATCGTTCTCGAATTGGTTGATTGAAAAATTAACCGATTTTTCCCGCATTTACGGTTGAGTCAACTATCCTGAAGAGAGAATGGACCTTTGCACAATAAACCTATTCTTTTATTTTGAAAAAAAATTATCAATCGAAAATAACTTAATACAAAAAGCAGAAATATTCCTTAATCCGAATAACTTTCTAATAGTCAAAGTACGCTCGGCCAATAAAATATTGAAAAAGCTATAAATAATACTCCATAGAAATCCAGAAATTTATTTGAAAGATCGCGCTTATAAATTCCGAAAGAAGCAATAAACTGCCCGGTGGAAATAAAAGCAGGCAGCTATAAAAATGGCGGGATGTTAATTTCCAGCCTTTAAACGGCCGGGCGCAGGAAAAGGCTCCCGCGGTTCGGTGTAAAATAGGCGAGAGAGCTACGAGTCAATAAATTCCCCGCGGACTAACCCCAGCCCCCCTCTTTCATAAATTTTAAAACTCGTTTTCCAGAATCTAGTTCTCTTCGACGCTTTATATTACGTAAGTCGGCGGTCAAGCCTGCCAGAGGCGAAAAGTGACAAAGCAAACACGGCGAGCGTCGTCTTCGACATCGGGAACGAAAATATTTTTCCTAGAGCTTTATCTCGACGGCAGCTGCGCGCGGCGTAAAAAAAAAACGCACGCAGGCGTCGTCGCTGTTTATCAATGCAGCGGGCCCGGTGAGAGACAAAGAAGACCCTCTCGCGCGGTCAAGGAACGAACGGAGGGGTAATCCGCGCCGAGCAGTAAAACGCGAAAGGGACGTCCGACAAACACCTACTCATTAGGCCCCAGGTAGGCCCCGTTAGCCAGGTGGCGCGGGATTACGCAAGGGAACGGCGCGCGAGCATAAACTCCGGGCCGACTCGTCGACGAGCACAGTGAATTATGGTCCGGCCGCGGAGCATAATTCATCGGGCGCGCGAAAACCGAGGAGGGAAGAGGAGAGGGCTTTATTTATTTACGCGGCGGATCGCGCGAGATTTTTACTACCGATCCGGCCCCGATACTACCTGTTTGACCGAAATGCGCGAGACTAAATGGAAAGTTTAGGCGCTGCGTCGGAGATTGCGGGAGCTGGCCTATGATTTATTGCCGCGCGGGGTGCTGTTTATTTTTCTCTGGAATCGAAGCGAGAGACGCGTTCCGGGCTGTTGGTTTATTGAGATTATAAGCGGGAATTAATTTTTGAATTTTCGAGTTTCAGTTTTCTGGGAAAGTATACTTGTTAAATAACCCTGCTTTATTGCTCGGGGCATTAAATCGAAGCGTGTACCGGTCAAATAAATAATTCGCTCTTAAAGTTTAAGAGTCGATTAATTTTTTTCGCTTAAAATCTTTAATTCACTAAAGATATTACTGGTAAGACTCGTAATCAGCGATTGAATAGACATGAAGCAGTTTTTCTCTACAACTGCTTAGTAATTGATCAATAAAATTATTACGGAGCTCAATTTACATGAAAGGCGATTTTTTTTCCGCGGCTCTCCTCGGCGTCGTAAAACTGTTCAAAAAGTAATAAATATTATGCGACTCTAATCGCGAGCAATAAAATCCACCATCAAAAATTATTTTTACGATTTCCGCCGATGACTTAAACTGTCTCGAAACGATTTCCGCATGTAAATTCAGAGAAATAGGCTGCTCCCGGAGTTGTAAATTTAGCCCGTAAATCGCTGGATAAAGGAACAAATCTTCCCGAGCCACGGCTTACTTGTCCATAAATTAAAAACCATTCGCCGTCGATACCGATCTCGACGTTCTCCAGAATGATTTCGCCCGATAAAACGTCCAACTTTACGTCCAATTAACGAAACAGGCCGTTAGGCCAATTTTTAACCGAGAGCTTCGATCGGCTCTTTCGAAACACCTGAAAATAGAGCTCTGCTACCGCGTCTGCAAAAATCGCGCGCGGGCAAAGGGAGCCGCGCTCCTCGAAAATTATTAAAGCCACGAAGCGCGCGGCAGGTTTTCTTGCCCGCCTCGGGGCCCCTCGAGGATACAGTGCTTCGTGCACTGCAGCTTTCTTAGCGGGAACGAATGAGAAACGATCGCCTTGATTCATCTTGCATTATCGCGACGTGGAATCGCGCGGCTCCTCTCGCGCGCCATATCGCCGGAGATTAATGCGTTCCCTCTGTGTGACGGATGCGACGGGGGCCTGTCGCTCCCGATATCCTCTCCGCGCGGCTTTTTCTCGGCATAATTCGCTCGCGTTTACGAGCCGCGGGGCCGCCTATTACTCGCGGGAGCTCGTTTGCCGCTGCTTTCAGGAGAAAAGAGCCGCCGTGAGTATGAATAAAAGAGGGGGGGCAACAGAGGTGCTTTTTGCCCGGCTACTTTGAATAATTCACCCCGGGTCCGCCTCGTTAATAACGTTTCGACGGATACTTGGATGCGCCGCGGTCGAGCTTTTTTCCTAGCCGAGATTTATGGATTAATATACAAGTCTCGCTTTGATCTGCCCGTTTAAGGTTTTTAAGGCTTTTTAGACGGGCTGAGTTATGGCTGTTTACGTCAGGCGCGCAGTTTCATTCGGCGTGACGCGTTTGAAGGAAGTCTAGCGCACCAGAGGAGAGGCTTTTAACGATGCGTTTTACAAGAGAATAGCTATGTAGGCGAATTAAATCCCGACTAAATTCTCGTCTCGCAACGTAACTTGCATACGCACCGCGGAAAATTTGAGCAAGACGTAAAACGAAATCCAATATATTTCACATCCTACTTCGTATAAACGCGCTGAGCCTTGTCAAATTGAATCCTCCGATCGGCCGAACGACTTCAGCGAACGGCATTCGTATATGAGCCTGGCGAAGCACGTCCAATAATTGTACATCACGCACTTAAGAGCCATCGCAGCTGTTTAACCTGAAATTTATCCGGCTCAATAAAATGTGCGCGCGGCCGCGCGCGAGAATTGAAAGTAATGCGCCGGAAAATAATTTTCGCGAGATGTCTCGTTGAGATACGGCGAAACGCAGATACGTACAAGCTTGGGATGCAAGGGGTTTTATTGCCGACTTAAACTGATTAAGCCAGTCTTCGCCATCGCCGACGGAGAGGACTCGTCGTTCTCGGCTTGTGTATACGAGTGCGAACGACCGTTGGACTTCTTATTGGGACGTGTAGATAGGTAATAAACATTGCGGTTAAAGTGTGGCTTTGCTTAATCATCTCCTCGGCTAGATCTGCGAAATGCGGCGCGTAAATCTCGGGAGGAAATTGGTGGAAACGCGCGTTCACCCAGGCAGGCGAGGCAATTTGTTTTTATTACCGAGAGCCAAACATTTACGCTTTCGAAAACCGGGCAGGAGACATTCATCAAAGGGGAATTGCAGCTCAAATATTGATTTTCGACGCGGACGGGCCAACGTCTGCATCTCCTTTGCCTCGGCACGACTCACCTCCGGCCTTAATGAGGACCCTAACAAACAGAAAATCCTATCTCTCGAACCCATTCGGCCCCGGCCGTCCTTCGCATCTCGGCTCGTAAATCACGTCGCGCTCGCTAACCCACTCTCGTATCTCGCTCACTCATTAACAGTAAAAATTAAATAATGCTGCAGGCGGCGCTGCAGTAGTGGTGTACCGGGTGCGATCATTACCGCCCCGCGCGCCGCGATAGAAATCTCTCCGAGCGAATCGTACGTTGCTCTTTCTCTCTCTCTCTCTCTACCGGCTTGTAGCCGGCTGTCGTCCGAGTAATTGGCTACTGAATTACACGGGACGATAGCGCGTGTTTTCATACACACCGTTCCGAGCGCTAAACGACTCGGACTGCTGGAATGCTTATGAGCGAGTTTTTTGTCGCGCGGCGCGTCTCGCCTCTCGTGCGGACGGCTTTTATATGCCTTTCCTGGGCTCCGAGTGCGAATAAGGAGAGGCAGCCGAGGAGGAAATATGCGTCGGGATCGGGTTTATTAATTTTATTGAGGTGAGGAGGAGGAGGAGGAGGCGCAGGAAGGGAAATAATGTTATTGTGGGGCCTGTGGAATTAATTGCGGACACGGAGAGATATGTGTCGAGCTTTGCGGGAAAATAAATATACTAAATAAATTAGCGGGGTGTTTAGCATTTATATTAGAGTTTCACCTTTCCTTACAAACGAGTCTTCATTTAAAAGGGTACGCATAATTTACGCGTAGAAAAAAATTTAGAGGACAAATTATGCTTAACAATACGTTTTATTTTTTATCGCAAAAATGTGCGTCATTTGCAAAGTCGTATAAAATTTTGCAAATTCTTCGGGTGCAAGAGAATTATTATACTCGAGCCTCTCAACCAGCACCTTAATATCACGAGCATCGCTTTACATCAAAACCCCGCGTACTTTTTATTTCGAAACCTATCCTGCCTAACGATCGTATCTCATTACAAAAACAAGCCCGGCGCAAATCCAGCGCTTTCACGGAAAAAATCCCCCGCATCGGCTCTCCTCGACGTGCAGGCACATATTCTATTAGCCTCGCACCCTATTATTACAAGCAGCGCACCTTCCGCAAAAAAGGAAAAAAGCGCCGACTGAAACGCGCGGAGGACGTTCGTCGATGCTCGATTAACCCCTTCGGCCGATTACGGCGATGATCTCTCGGCGTTCGTCGCGCCGGGCGATAAGCCGCGAAAAAAGAGAAGAGAGACGCGCGTATATGAAGACGGAGAGCCGCGGCCAAGGAGGCCGGGCGCAAAGAGAAATTAATGGCCCGAGATACTGCGAAGAGAGCGCGCCTCTTTGAAATTACACGGCGGAGGTCGCCGCGCGCCTTTTAGATCGGCGGCGATCAGCCGCCGGGCAGCAGAGGAGATCCTCATTAACCCGCTGCGCGGGCTATCTCTTTGCCGCCGCGTCGTGCATTACGCCTTGCGCGCGACGACGACGCGAGGCGCGGCGAGGCTTTTACATGGGCGGCTTTATCGCGGCCCGCGCTTTCTCTTATTACCGCGTGATTACGCTCCGTATATACCTTACCCGCCTGCTGCTGCCCACCTCTTTGCGCTGCTCGTCCGTCCCGATGTGTGTCTCTCTCTCTCTCTCTCGCTGTGTCTCGTTATTAAACACTTATTTTGCATTTATCTTCGGGGGGGAGCCGAGGACGTAACTTTCTGCGCTGTTTAATTAAAATTTATATCGGAAAGACTTTCGGGGCCATTTTTAAGGGCTGCTTTCCTCCCGCGGGCATGTATATATTTTGTTGCAGTGATCTTTTAAAAAATGGTAGCAGTTTTTTAAGCCTGCTAATTCAATTTTTCGAATTCTTCACAGTTTTATCCTTCGCGCGATGAATACGCTAATAAAGCCTTTTGAACGTTAAATTAACAAGCAAAACGAGCGCACCGAGAGAATCGGAGATCGTTCGAGTTCGTGATTAATGAAAGCCTCGTGAAACATCTGCAGTATACATCTCCTAAGCATTCTACGCACGGACAAAAAGTGTCACCGACTTATCTCGATTCATAAATTCGCTTCTCAGTCGTCCGTCGCGGAGGAGAGTCATCAAAGTTGATCGATCAATCACCGGACTGTATTAATGTGAAAGTCACTACACGAGTCGAGTCGAGGAATCGAGAGGCGAAAGGGAGGAGATATATTATTCAAAAGACGTCGGGGCACAGACACGTGAGATCTGAACGCGCGGGCGGCTCTCCCTTACGGATTACGACGGCACGGATGCTTCTCTCGAGGATATGATCGAACGTTACGCGGACTGACAGCCTGAAAATGTTACGAGGACGGGATATCGCGCACCCGAGTAGTGCGATCGAGTCTCCATTTAAATTTCTCATTCGGAAGTTAAATAAAGAGGGGATTCGAAGGCAAATTCCACAAAGCGCGGTGCTTCCGTCGAAGCGAAAGAAGTTCCTCTCCGCATTACGGGAAACTCCGCTCCGAGGAGTCCGCGGCTGCGGGGAGCAAAAAAGCGGTCGCGCTCGTCTTCTGGCTCCTCCGCCGCAGGCGCCCGAGGCTCCCAGAAAAAGGCTCCTCGTGCTGTGTGTGTGTGTCTGCTCCTCAGCGGGGTGGGCCTCCTGGGTGATGTACGGCCCGGTCCGGTGGCGCGCTTTGCCGCGCGATACGCCGACACTAAAAGGCTTAACGAGCATCTTTGTCTAGCTCGCGAGCAAACAGGACGTGGCTTATCTTGTCACGAAAAATCTGCGCGAGCAGCTCTCTCTCTCTCTCTCGCTCCTTATGGCCGCTTTTTTCTCTCGCGCTCGCCGAGCGCCCTGCCCGCCGCAGATAATGAGCCCGTGGCTTTTTCCGCGCGAGCTCCGAGCGCAAAGCATGCAAAGTGGATGAGCAGAAATTGAAAAGCTTTTTTATTCCGCGCGAGCGGCTTTTCTTTATAAGCGGAGAGGAGAGAAAGAGAGGAAGAAAGAGAGAGGGAGGAGAGATTAAGATAGCGCGAGAGGCAAGAAGTTACGGCCAAGTTTCGCTACGTTTAAGTGCTGTGTAAAAGTCCGATTTCGCGATAGCCGCCTTATTTATCGGGTATAGACGCTCGAAATTAAGGATGGGATTTCTGCCGCGCTCTTATGTATGCTCGCCCGGGCTTTTATTGCTCTTTTTTAACGATAACGCCTGCCTTTTTTATGGCCACTTGTACAACTTATAAATATTGCGGCTGCGAGTTTTAGCTGAGCTCGCGTGTCAAGCGAGCCCTGTTGTTTTTATCCATATTAACACAATTCTGTCGTTTTTATTTTTCATCGCGTGGTTTTCGAGTTTTTAATAGGATAAATAATTAAGATTACATTTTGCTCTGAAAATATATTGATTCTCGTTCATTAAGGGGTTAAGTACACTTAGAAGAGGAATAAAACGCTTTCTTTGGGAATTTTTTGCGGCGATGGGTTTGATTATTTAATAACAAACTATTTTTAGTTAAAATAATTATCATTTGAAGAAGTTTTAAAAATTTTTAAAAGCAAAAATAGCCACAAATGACGCGACTGTAGCCGATCTCTCAGAGGTCCAAAAATCAAAGATGTTTTGCGGTGTGCAGCAGAACTCAAGACTGGATCATCTCAAACAAAAAACCCGGTGAGGTTAGTTAAATAATAACATTTCTGTGTACTTGAAGGAAACAAATTTCCAAAATATTAATTTTTGAGAAAATGGCGCATGTTAGAAGAGAAAATTCGTATTTCGAAATTTCTTTCGGTAAAAAATAGCTCATTTTTCGACTATAAAAAAAAGAAAAAAATAAGGGCCACCTTCTTCATCAACGGAAGCCTCGTGGAAAGCAATTTCCGAGAAAAGAAATTCTATACCTAACCCCTTAAGAAATTGACGTTCATTGATAAAAATACATTTTATTGCGACTTTTGGTCATTCGAGATTAACCTTGAATTCTAAAAATACTCGATTCCAAATAAAGTAATAATTCAATAATTTTCCTTTTCCATAATTGAACAAATCGAAAAACAGAAACATTTGTATCCACAATCGTCAATAATATCCGCTTCGTTCCACCTTAACAAAACACCATCCGTCATGACAAACAATTTTTCGAGCGTTATAAATAAATCGATTGTCGCCCAATAATATTGATTCATAATTTACTCCACTTCCAGCCGGCAGAAAGACAAAAAAAAAGAACATTTTCACGCGCACCTCGCAAAGCGACTCTCCTTCGTCGCAGCACGACGCAGCCAAGATCTTTCTATCCGACGCATCATTAATCACCGCTCATTAACTTTCTCAGCTCGGCGCTCGTGTCTTTCCTCTCCATTAGATCTCCCGCGGCCGCTCATAATATTATGAAAACTCCGATCACAATGAGGCTCTCCACCTGACGTCAGACGTCGCCTCCGCTGACGTCAGCCGCGGGGATCGACGCGTGGCGCGAGAGAGGAAAAACTAACGAGCGCACATCCGCAACGAGAGCTCGAGTAGAAAGGTGACGGCAATTAGTATCCGGACGTCTTTATGGACGGCGGAAAGACTTCTCGCAGGTGCGCCCGCAGTTCTGGCTGTCGGCGATCCGTTTTATAAGGACAGCTCGCCTGGGTATTAATCTCGCCGTGGAGAACGGCTTTTTGCTCGCGACGCTCATTTTTGGTAGGCCGCGAGCGGGTAAATCCATCGATTAAACTCGGGCCTGCTGGTTTTAAGGAGGTCGAAACTCGTTTGCGGCTCTGATGAATGTATCTTTTTGCAACGAGAGGCGATCGCAACGAGTCCTTTACATATAAATGACAAGCACTTTCGATTTTCGATAATGGCTTTTCAGACGCGGCTTGTAATTGGGTTGATCGGACAATTTTGTCTTCTTTATGAGTCGTCGTTATTCACGTCGCGAGACGCCGAGATTGCGAATCTCTCTCTCTCTCTCTAATTTTCTTTTTGCCGCTTTGACGGTAGCCTTCTTTTTGCGGGCCGAATTTAAATATTTTCAGAGTATTAAGTTACCGATGACAGCGAGGGATAACGCGAAATTTTATGCCTAGATTAATTAAATTTTGTACTAATTAAAATATTTTTTCAGTTTTTTGCCATATCGAATCGTAGAGACAACTGGCGAAAGATCTGTATCGGTTGCATTATTTGAAGATATTTTATGGGTGGAAGTTTGAATGGACGGCTATTTCGGCAGAGATTTCCTTGTAAAAGGTGGTAAACAAACTAATTTGATTTGGATAATTTGTTGCCTCCATAAAAGGAGCCAAAAAAAAAAAACGCTCGCTAATTAGTGTAGGCTTCCTAATCGAAAACAAAATTGACTTTTATTTAGCGGAGAGGAGACTTTTATTTAGAAAAGTTACTAATTTTTTTTCTTGCAAAGTAACATAAAGATTTGTTCGCGCAAGAAATTCGAAGCAATAACGTAACTTTAGGCTTTACACTTTGTTTACTGATTAAGGAACTTTTACTTTTCGAGCGTAATAAATGGCCAAAGTAACAGATAAAAAATGACGAATAATCATCGTACAAAGTATAATTTACGCGCGCACCACACTTGATACATTGTTACAAGCCGCGCTGATTACTTTTAATGCTCGTAATAAAAATTTGGTTAAATCTTCCGCAGCTCGTGTACAAGGCACTTAATCGCGCAACGATGTTTTAATAAGTGCGGAAAATAAATTCCTCCGCAGCATCTCTCCCGAGATCTCGCTCGATGATAGAGTGGCCAGCCTTAAATTCCAAAAAGCCAGACATAACCAGCCAGGACAAAAAGCGGGCCGCCGCGCGGCTGATTGAAACGACTCTTTGAATTTACAATCTCTCTCTCTCTCTCTCTCTCTTTTTTCCCAATCATCCGTCCGGCGGAGGTAATGACGGAGGTGCGCGCGTTAAACGGGCCCCGCGCGATATAAAAATAATCGGGGCCCCGGCCGTTTCTCGTTTATAATTCGGCGCGAGGCTCGTCGCAACAGCCTCGTAATTGCGCACTTTATCCGGCACTTTTGCTCGCGCGCGCGAGAGAGCAGAGGCAAATTATGCGCGAGGATTATTTATGAAGACGAGAAAAAGGATCAGCGGGCCGCGGCCCGCTGATTATCGTTCGCGCGTTTATTATAGCCTGTCGGCTGCTGCCGAGAGTAACGGGTTCATCCAGACGGCTGCTTAAAAGTGTGTGTGTGTGCGTGTGTATGTGTGTGTGCGAGTGAGGGGAGATTCGCGATTAAGAACTAATTGAATGGCGACAAACTGTGTTGCGCGGCTTTCGCTGATGGAGGAGCGACTTTCGACGCTTCGTTATACTTTATTTTAAATTCATCGGGCGCGACGAGCGCTTTATTTTTTCTTTTTTTCTTTTTTTTTTTTTTCTTTTTAAGCGGAATGCTCGAGTTATTGAAAGAGTATTTGAAAGAGGATTTTTAATTAAATTTTGAGCCTGGAAGGGAAACAGTTTGTATTTTCAATTAAATATCTGGAAACATATTTTTTTTGTAGAAGGTATTTCGAATGCTCACTTTGACGAAGGAAACTGTTTGTTCGAGAACTCTCTCAGATTGTATTTTACCATTTGTAGAATTTACACGAAAGCTATTTTACAATCTGTTGCATTTTAATTTAATCTAAAATGGACTTAAGTAAAGCTAATTACAGTTCAAAAGAAACAAAATGAATTTAATCTCGCCTTTTCGCCGTGAAACATAAATAATCTAAAAGCTACCAACAAATAACTACACGAAGGATCCAACCGTAACTGCAGCGCCCAACAAATTATGCGACGCGTTACGAAAACCGCAGCCTTGAGTATCCCGTCAGCCGTTACTCTCTTCAATTTAGCTGAAATTACGATGCAAATTAAGGATATAATACACTTTAAAGATATTATAAACTCGAGAGCCGCGCGGCTCGTTACGCGCCGACTTTATTATGTTTTAATTAAAATAACATTCGACGGATCGTTGGGCGCGAAGACACCGAATATTAAAACGTCCCGTGTCGTTCACCTCCGCGTTTCAGGAGCGGCGGCGCGTCGACGCGTCAACGAGTTGGCATGAATCACGAGCGGCATCCGCGACTTTCAGGACTCGCGAAACGTCAATAACGAGGCCGCCGTAAAAAGTTAGAGGGCATCAGCGGCGAGGAAACAAAGGAGCAGCCAGCTTGTAATTAGGCGGGATATATGGCTTCTGGATGACCGGTATAAATCAAATGACGCTAATGTTTTATGCTTTTTATTTAATGAATGCTCGTGCTTTAAAAATAGGGTAAGGTTTTTTTTTAGATTTTAACAGCTTCTAATTTGCGAATAATTATTAAACTCGCTTGAGAAAATATTATTAAAACCGTAGTTTTAAAATATTCCCCAAGCAAACTCCACGAACAAATGTATTCCACCCAATATTTTTACGGAATCGATTCACACCCCATCGAAACGAAGAAAACTCGCAAACTCCGACCGCGCCGTCGAGGAGCTTCATTTTTCAGAGGAAAAAATGGATATAAACCACTCGATTCGCCGGGCGCGCGAAAACTTTTCAGTATTACAGACAGCTCGAGGATCCGGCACCGCAATATAACCCTGCGCCTCCCGCGAAAATCTCGCGGGCATCTTTCCCAAGCAACGGCAGCAGCAGCAGCAGCAGCTGAGCAAAGAGAAAAACGCCAAATAAATCAAAGATACACGCTGAAAAAGCAATCTCGGTTTAAGGCCTCCTGAAATATGCAAGGGTAAGGGCAGTAACTCAGCCGATAAAATGCCTACCTTTTCCCCTCCGCCTCTGCTCCTGGAAAAACGGCGGGGAGGGGAGAGAGAGAGAGAGCCACCTGTGCGTCAGTGTACACAGGTCGGCCGTATCCACGTTATAAATCCAGCAGATAATGACGACATGTTTATACTCTTCATTTGTATGCTAGGCTCGGAGCTGCTTCTGCAGCAGCTTTCCTCCCGTGGTGGCGAGCTCACGTCTTCCTCATCTCCTTCTTCTTCCTCTCTTTCCGCGCGCCGCCGCGCGACAGTCGAGCCCTCGTCGGCCCGCCGCCGCGGCCGCGCCGAGGAATTTATGTATCCGAGAGACCGCCACGCTGACGCGTATCCCTCTTCGCTCCGTTGTGCCCGAGAGCCGCAGCGCGCCGATTCCGTATCTCGCGCGCGCGGCCCTGCTCCATTGTCGGCGGGGGCTTCATATCCGACGCTCTCTTTTTCTCGCTAACCGCGCCGGCGAGATATCTCGCTCCGCTGATGGCCGAGCCGCATTAAGATAAACACCTCGGCCGATCGTTAGAGAGCGGATTTTGCCTAATGATTTACGACCAGGTAATCGCTCTCGGCGTTTCATCATCGTCGCTGCGAGGAAGACGAGAGGGAGAGAGAGAGAGAGTTGGCGGAAAGAAAATCGGGTTTAATGGCTGCAGCTTTGATGGCGCGATATCGGCCACTTTTACTTTCGAGTGTGGAGAATCCGTAATTGCCGGGGGGGGGGGGGCACTTTGTTCTTTTGTTGCCTATCGCGCTGCCTGTATTAAAAGTAACTTAACTTTTACGCGCAAACGCGGCGAGCTTCGTGAAATCTCGAAGAAACGTGCCTTCGAATAAGCAGCTCCGCCAGCCTTTAGATATTTTTATTGGCATTTAGAAGGTAACGGCTAACGCGAAAATTGGCGGAACGCCGTTTGCATGCGCTTATACGAGACACGTGCGCAATATGGGAGAGAAAGAGAGAAGTACCAGCTGCACGTGTTCTCGAGGCTTGAGCAAGCAACACCTTTTAAGGCCTGTATGCATGGAATAATTAAACACGTACATGTGTTGGGCGAATGTTATGTACACAAAGGCCGGCTCTTAATAGAAAGTAAAAGAACTTGTCAACTTCCGTTTCTAGAGCGTAAATTATTTTTACGCGCGTCTCGCTCATACCAGCAGTGAAACTGGCGAGGAACTATTTTTTTTTACAAGCGTGTATTTCTTGTTGTTTAAAACATTTATACAAAGTGCAATGGAGCTTGTCAAATTTTCTACCTCAAATTAAATGCTTTGTTTTTTGATTCAAAAGAACGAAATTGTAAATTATTTACCCGACGGTCCACCTGCGTATATCCGACCTCCTTAAAAAAAAGCGTCAAATGGCTCAAATAAATTTAAGGTTACGCTCGTTGCGTGACTGCAAATATTTTCCTCCTCGAGCGAGCCTTCGGCGCGCGGACGTCGAAGGTTTTATTTTAAAAAAAAAAAGCATTAACAAAGCCGTACAAAAGCAGAAACATCGAAGCGCGGGCTCCACATTTAAAATATTTATGCCTCATTCATATCGATTTCCATGCGTTTCGAGTCCTCTCTCTCTCTCTCCCGAAGCGAATTACGAAAAGTTTAGTATTCCGTACCTCGAACGCATATATCACTCGTCGGGGCTCGCTCGCCGTTTCGAGGCTATATACGAACAACGGGGCGCGCGGCGGTGCTTTCGCTGCGCCTGCACGAACGTCGCCGTCGGTTTATGCGCCAATAACGAGCACAATACCCGGCGACCATTGCCCCGCTTGACGGACGCTAGATTGCGATGATGTACGAGGCGTATATACGCTCGAGCCGCTGCCATATTTCACTTATTCGCGCGGCCGGGGGCAGGTTCAAGACGCTTTATTGATACGTCGAGCCCTCCGCGCTGAAAAGTGGCCTCGCCGTGCGAGTGTATACGCTCGGAAAATGAAAAGCGACGGATCGACTGTCGGGCGCAAGATTTTTCGCGCCGCTTTGCAGGGCCCCGACGAGATAATAACGTCGTAAAGCCTGAAAGAGAGCTTTTATGAGCCGCGGCGGCGGGGAGGCAGAGCGAAAATTGCGACTGCGAGATCGCCGCTACTGGGTATAACCGATCGTTAATGCCGCTAAAAAATCTCTACAAACAATGCTTTATTGCGCCGATAAAAACATTTCTCGCGAACGAGGATAATAAAGAACGGTCTTTTCCTCTCCCTCTCTCTCTTTCCTCGCGGAGGGAGAAAAAAATTGCGCGTAAATCAGGAATGATATACGCCCCGAGTAATTTCGTACGGACTATACGTACGTAAATTATTTCTAATGATCGGCAGTGGGATCGCGTTAATAGGAGCGCGCGGGATATATGTTTTAAACATAAAAATCGTTACGCGTCGACGTAATCCGTCGTGATTGCCGCTGCATTATGTAAAAATGTAAACTCGTTGCACAATTTACAAGCTAATTATTCCCTCGATGGCGAGCTCGATTTTTCTCCTATAGAAACTTGAATTCCGAATTCGGCGACATCTCGATCGATCGATCGAAACTTCCCCGGCCGGAGAAGCGAGACTCGCGGAGTAGAAGCCGATTTCGCAGCCAGGTACAAACGATAGCATATAATTCAAGCGTCATTCGTTCCCCGCTCAATCCGCCGCGCGGCACTTCGTATACGATCCCTCCGGCTCGTTAACGTTTTCAAAACACTCGAATCGTCTAATGGCCGTATATTAGCCTCGTAGGTATATATACACTTACCAGTCGACTTTACAGCGTAATAGGCGAAATGAGCGTCTCCCCGTCCCCGCCGAGGTTATAAATATAAAAGCCATCATCCGCTCCGAGCCTCTCCTCGTCAAGGCTCCTTTTTTATCTGAGAACATTAATTTAGTTTTATTAGCGGTCTGCGCACACTAGCACGTATCGCGTGTGCGTGTCGTTAGGCGCGATAAGGAGGAGAGAGAGAGAGAGAGAGGGGGAGCCCCGCTCGATCGTGAGGTGCAATTATAATAGCCTCGGTAAGGAGGATAACGGCCCTCCGTATTTGCTTAAACGCAGCCGAGCGCCAAGATCGTCCACGCGGGCCTGCGGCGTTCGGCATTATTAGCCGCGGTTTATGAGAGGAGACGCGCGAGCAGCCAGCCAACGCTGGGCTGATATCGCACCGCCGCCGAAGCGCGGTTTTAGAACCTCCCGGAAACCATTGCCCCGCGCGCGATGCTAATGCACGGGGCTGAATTGTCGAGCGTCTCGCGAGTTGCTTACACTTTGTACGAGGATTTTGCGCGATTTCTTTTCTCACTTTTTTTATCGGTTTATATGTCTTCACTGAAAAAAAGCTTCCTCTCCTTACGAGAAAAATCCTCTTAAATGTATTTCTATTTAGTTGGAAAAACCATAATTTTGTCTGAAAATGAAATCTATTCCTGACAAACAATATTACTCTGATTACAGATGGAAATTCCGCTGACGTAATTATTGAGAGGATTCTCAACGTTCCTCTCGTAAGAAGAGGATCGTTTTTTCAGTGTTGGATTCAGATTTAGGAGTGAAGTAAGATGCTGAAGTAATTGGACGATTTTAAAGTATTGCGAGAAAAGAAGGCCTCCTTGGTACTTAAAATAAGTGCTTTTAAAGTTGTAATTATCATTCAATAAAACATAATTATAAACTATACTAATTTAGAACTCCTTAGTGTGGCTTTTTCATCTTTTGGAAACAGCGAGTTTAAAATCTTTGCGCAACGCAGACACAAAAAAGGTGAATCGCAAGTGTAATAAAAACCTGCATGCCTTATTAAACATTGTAGCAGATTTTCTAGTGCTCGGTAACTGTATTACAAGATATGTTTCTCTTAAGTATGAGAATTCATAAATTCCTCGGCTTGTTAAAGATAACCTACCTTAAACACTAAATTACAAAAGAATTTATTTTAACTGCAGCGATTCGAATTCCCGCTCAAAGGCTACTTTGTTGAGATCACCGCCAATAACCGCCGCGCGGCGACGTAAAATCCCACACTTCCCAAATTCCCGTATACGTATAACCAGCGATAAATTGCGGCCCGCGAATAAACTCGAGGCGGAGCTCTGCGTCGGATTAAAAAAAAAAAAAAAATCAGGTTCCCATGTCCGATAGAGCCATCAAGCTCTATCCTAACAAACATCTCGACTCGGGGCGCTGCTCATCGGCGCAATATCTGTCCCCGCCACTCTGTCGTCCGTTATTCTTTTCCCATAGGACGCTTCGTTTTTTTTTTTCGCTTGGCTCTCGCGTCGGGAGCTAGGAGGAGCGTAAAATATCTTTATTGCGCAAAATGCATGCAAATTACTTTATTTACGATTACGAGCGCTAATTATACGGCGCGCTCGCATCGCGAAATGTCAAAGCCGGGGCCCGGCCAACGGAGGCCGGGGCAATACGTCCGGGGCTTTACGATCGGCGCGGACTCGCCTTTGAGGCTTCTTTACTTTGTGGCCGCGGAGAGCAATAAGCGCAAGAGCTCTTAATGGCTCCTTAAATATGCTTCATTATCGAGCGCGAAGCTTAGGAGGGCCGAGTATCTTTGGGATGTGTGGTCGTGTCCGTTGAGCGCGGCAGCCCGATTATTTCTGCTCAAGAGAGTTATCTTAATAAAATGTGGGCGCCGCTGCTGCGTAAAGTGCGACTTGTTTCTGCGGTGTAAAGGGCGCTATAAGTGATAATAATAAAATGCGATTAATGAACTGCGGGTAAAGGATTGTGGGAAGTTATTTAATTTCGTTCAAAGAGATTGCCGTTTATTTTTAAATATTTCACAGCGAATCTCTTTACGTCAGCAAGGCTGATGGAAATTCCTTTCGATATAAATACGTATAGCTTGCAAATTTCATATAATTCTTTGATTAGAGACTATTACGGAAATCTTTATTTAAAATCGTTAAATTTTTTTTTCAGCGTTATCGTTACTACAAATCGCCAAGGTGATGATGCGTAGTGCAAACGTGAATTCACACATGAACATTAGTAGAAAAAGATTTTTATTGCGATTAATAAATATTTATGAAACTAAAATTCTATCCTCCAAGGCGAATGAAGATTACTAATTATTGTGCCAAAAGTATAATATTGCAATAGTTTTTTTTTAATTAATTAGCTGTTGAAAGCTTTTACATTCGCCATTCGAGATAGAGTAAATATTGTAAAACTCGATTATGTAAACGCCCCGTCCATTTCGTTTAAAATTTATTTTCTATTTTTTATTTGAATACACATTATTAGTATGTATCACTTAAGAACTTTGCTAGCCTTTTATTGAATGTTTATAACTACTCATTTCGAGGAAAAGAAGAATTTTAATCGAGATTGTGTCTAATAAATAATTCTGGTCATATTAATTATCATTACTCAAGAAGTGATTTACAATACTCGCTGAGTACACTTTGCGACTCCACGTGCGAAATAAAGCTTTATTCATCCCGTAATTATAAAGAGCCGTAAAGTGTACCTTATCGAGAAATTGACTTACTAAGTCCGCAAACACTTGTTCAAATTAGAAATAATGAAATTATTAAAATTGTATACACAGAATAGTAATCGGCTGAAATTAAGGAATTTATTTTTCAGAAGTGTCAGCCAACTGTCATTTGAAGTGTAGACAATTATCTGTTCATGGCACCGTACGTTATTTATTGTTCACGTGTCGCGTAATAAATATTGATTACCACATGCTGATAATTCACTGTATTAGGAGAATCTCCCTTCGATGTTTGCTGACAGTATAATATGGATTTATTTGAAAAAATTATTAATGGACATTCCTGTTTGCTCAGACAATTATCTAAATAGCCTGGAAATTTCTATTTGATACGCTACTGACATTAAGTAACATTTATGAACCGTTTGATTTTAAAGTAAGCATAAATTTCCTAATCAGGTTTCTTGTTTGCTGCGCCGGAGCCGAGCAAGGTGCGTAAATAATTAACGAGTTTTTCAATTACCTCTCTGTTATAATGTAAACTTTTCTAATTTAGGCGAGAGTTCATTGTTAAATGATTCGTAAAGAGAACGATAAAAAGTCAGGCACGTGCTAGGTTGGACTCGTTTAGTTGCTATTGTTATTACATTTGTTCCTTTTTGCAATTTGCAGCATTAAAACAAAGTTCAATTTTTTGCACTTTGGATTTTTACTTATGTATTGAATTTATTTATTTATAAAATCAAGAAACTCTGGTAAATGCAATTTGCCATCAAATTAAGAAATAAATTCTTTAATTCTTGTATTTCGAGTTCAGTAAATTGAAACGTACATATATTTAGGTGTTTTTAGAAAATTCCTGTTTTAGTTGTAAATATTTTAATTACTAGATAGTAGAGTACATTTTCATTTCAGTTATCTTATAGTTTGGTGGCGATAATAATCAGAGATCTATGTACATACTGAACACGGCTGGGGTATCTGCATTTATGAAGGCAACTATTTGCTTTAGTTTTTACGTAATTTTTGGAATTTCGTAGTTTACTTGGAAATTTTGTAAATCTTAGATTATCTGAAGTGTATCTTCGTGGTAACAGAAAATACGCGTTTGATTAAATTCTAGATACAAGTAGGAAACATTTTAACAACATAAACTAAAGCTACTTTGTACTAGAAAAGTGTAAAAAGTAACAGTTACCTTTTAAACGATCACTACCTCTACACAATTTTAAAGTATCCTTCTACATTTTAAACCAATATTGGCTACGAGAGTTAGAAGCTAAACTACCTCTAAACAATTTCGGAAACGCGGTTATTTCCAGAAACCGCTAAAACTGTCTTACCGACAAACTCCTCCTAATAAAGCCCGGCGCTAACAGTAAGAAATTTCTAAGCCCAATAACCCGAAAGCAATAATTCTCCCGACGTTTTTCTCCAAAAACTGGCGCAGAAGAGCGCAAAAGGAAAAAGTCGAAGCCGACGAAATGAAAGACTTTCCATCGCCTCCAACCCAGCCTGTAATAACAAGATTCGAACGGTCGCAACAACAATGACAGCGGCTCTCGCGGTGGACGGTGCAGCGAGCCGACACGTAATTACGCCGAGCCGAGAGTGCCGCGTCGGGCAATTTTCGGCTTTTACGACGTCCCCCCCTCGACCGTTTTTCCATGCGCCACAGCAAGCAGCTCGACAATGATCGTAAATAACTATAATAGGTCATTTCCTCGCGGGGCCCCCCTTATCTCCGCTCTCGATCGCGCCAGGCGTGTCTTCGACGCACCGCGCGCGGGCAAATTGCGCTTTTCCGCGAAGCGATAAAGATTATACGAGGAGCTCTCTGGCCGCGCGCGCGCGCGCGTTTCGTCAGCGAGAGAGCGAATTTCTTCCGCGAACGCGAACGCCAAAGAGGCGGTTAGTTCGTGGCTTTCCCAGGCCTATCGAATTTATCGCCCGAGTTTCTGTGTGTTTTCCTCCTCGACGCGCTTCTTTTTTTGCGGCTGCTGCCGCTGATGGAGGAGGTCTCGCGCGAACTTGATTGCCCGGTTCAGCGGGATCTGCTGCTTTGCTTGAAAAATTTAGAGGCCGAGTGACGGATCCTAATAAATTCATTAAGGGGGTTATCTTTACGACTGTCTCTTGGTTATGGGAGCGGAGTTGTAAAAGAGGTATGAACGCTACGTGGCATACCTTTCTAAAGAGCAAATTGACGGTCTCTGCTCCTTGTTTTATTATGTGTTAATAAAGTGTCCTGGAGTTTTTTGGAGCGAGTTTTTAAGGGAAATACGTCAATTTGCAAAAAATTCTAGTCCACTTAGTGGTGTTTTTGTAAAAAGAAAATCTGTGGAATGTTGAAAACAAGCTCAAAAGAGGATATTTTTATCTCCGCAAACTTGTAAAATTAATATTATACATGTAAGTATAGAATCTAAATGTACCAAAGCTGCGTTTAGTTTGAAAGCATCTAGTCTTCAATAAGTCAATCCGCCAAAACAGTTGTAGACATAATTAATCTTCTGTGGGCTTCATCAAGAAGGTTAAAAAAGTTACGTACCTCACTTCTGACATTTGCGTGTCCTTTCAATTTAACGATGCGATCATTCAAAATCTGTCATATTTCGTAATTAATTCCCCATAGTCGAGAAAAAATTTGACAAAAGGTAGAAGATGAATAATTCAAGTTTATCCATCATTTTATTTATCTTTTGTTACAAATGTTATATATGAAGTAAAAAGCAGAAAAACTTTCTACCACGTCTCCCTGATTTGATTAAGGACAAAAATAAATATAGAACTATACATTTTAAACAAGTTTCACGATTCCTTTTGATTTTATTTATCTAAATTATTCATACAGCTTTAGAAAGAGATTTCTCTAAATATAAAAATTATCATTTTAAAAACCGCAAGGCATCTGAAACATTAAGATAATACTTGTCGAGTAAGCAATATATTTAACATTTAGTACGTACTAAATATAATAAATCTTTAATCTATTAAAACTGATTGATAATATGTAATAATGAAGTTTTATCCGAGAACTGATAAAGATCGGCTCGATTAAAAAATACAGCGCAAGCAAAAGTATGATAAACGTCGGCCCAAAGACACCTGCGAAGTCCCACTGATTTATATAAAATATAATTGATCGGGTCTGTTCGTCGAATAAAATTTAATTCGCACGCGTTTTATCCCGAAAGCCATTAAGCGATTTGTACTCGTAAGTGATACAAGTTTGTTGAACTCATTAAAACCGCCGCGCGGCGAGGTTTCAGTCTATATCCGTAAAAACCGCGAGAACGAAATCCAAAGAGGCGCGACGCGACGCGAAAAAATTAATGGGACGACGAGCGAGATGGAACCGCAGCCCAGATCCGATACAAATTCAGAGCTTTATGTTCCGACAGCGTTTTGTACGTAATTTACGGCCTTTTGATTGCCAAAGGCTTTTATCCACGCTGGTGGCAAGATAAAAGCGGGACGTCGCGCCGCGCTCGGCCAAAAGTAGCGCTTACGTGATCAATATTGGCCCGATATCTGGCCCCCGGAATATTAAAACGCGGCTAATTTACGACCTGCCAACGAGAATTTCACGGTTAATCGAATTTCATGCATCGCCACCGTGGTACATCCCGATCGAAGACTCCTACGCGCCGCGGTAGCGGGCAAACGAAAAATCGAAGCGCGCCGTTTTCGAACTCTCCCGAGAAGAGAAATGCTCGCGCGCATAAAAAAGACGGCGAATTTACATATTACCTCGCCTGCCTATTAGCAGTATCGAAGACGAGCCGGGCCCCCGAAGGACTGCATTCTTTCTGTCATCGAAAATACGAGCAGAGCCGCGCGCGAAAAAAAACGTGAGAATCGAGGCAGTTTCGTGAACCGACCGAGAGCTGCATCGCCTTCCTTTTTCCCCCGGTCCTTCCACATATCTCTCATCCTTTTCTCGGTATTGGTGGAAAGGATCATCCTTAGGCGACTAGGCGTCGTTACGCATCTGGAACACACTGCCGTATAAAAAAAGGAGGAAGAAGAGGTCCTCCGCCGAATCCGGTTCGCAGGATCCTCCTACAGTTCCGTTTTCGAAGCTGCTCCGCGTCCTCAGCTTTTGCCTATATAAACCTAGGCGGAGTCGGACGAAATAACCAGTCCACTCCAGAGCATCCCGGCATCGAGATCACGAAGCTAATCCGCGAAGATGTGCAAGGCAGCCTTGATTCTTACTCTCCTCGCCGTAGGCTTGGCCTCGTCCTGGGCCGCGGACGTCGTGGCTCGGGTTCCCTCGAGCTTCTACAAAGGAACCAAGTGGGTTCTGTTCCGGGACGAGAACATTCCCGATCCACCGCACAACGTCATTCAGGCCGAGAACGACGTCCAGGTCTTGCCGTCGCACCCGCAGTCCCAGCAGCAGTACTTCTATCCGTATCCGGTGTATCCAGCCTTTGTGGGAGTCTCGACGCCAGCACCGATTGGCCCTCCGGTTCACGTTGGGGATCACGACACCGAGGTTGTCGAGAATTTGGCCGCCGTCAAGCGGCAGCAGCAGCAACAGCAGCCAGAAGACCAGCAGCAGTATTATGGCCCCTTCAGCGTAACCGAGGTATCTCAGACTGCTGTTCACGTGGAGGGTCCGGAGTACGTTGATTACTACAGGAAGAAGAAAAACGTTTAATACCGATCGGTATTTACCAAAATCATTTCTTTAATAATTGGTTTAAAGCGGTTCTTTAAAAATTTTCCCTTCTTGTCACGGAAAGTAAGACTGCTGATTGGCTTTGTCATTTATGTTCGCGTCAGTTTCATGTTCATTAAGCGATTTGTTTCATCCGACGAGCGACGGAATAATTTAATTTTTATTCGCCTTTTAAAAGTCATTGTCATTTATTCGATTCGTTTTAAAATCACCCATTATCCACATTTCCTTTGTTATAATCATTTTCATTCTCACTTTTGAAATGCGATTGTAGTGTTCATTTAGCTTTAATTTTCTTCAACTGAAACAAAAATTTATGTTAAAATTAAAAAACAAATCGAATTGTGAAAAATAATAAGCTTTCATTTTTTCAAAAAATAAAACGTTTAATAAAATATACAGCATTTTATTTTTTTTACCTCTACTATTATAATTCTTGAAAGATTTCTATTTATATGGGCACAGCCTTTTTGTACTATTATTCAATATATTTCGTATAATTATTTAGTAATAAAATATTTAAAAGCTTGTGTATTCGCGAACAATATAAATATAAAAATTTTTAAGATGAATGAAATATTCGAAACTATCTTTAAAAGCTTCTGAAGAATCATAAACTATATTAATAATCAAGATAACGATATTAACATTTTCGCTAATAAATTGATTTAACCCAGATTTAATAATTTTTCGAAAACCGCAATTGCTTCTCAACGCGAAGAAGAAATCCGCTTTCTCGATCTTGAAAAAAATCTCCAACATCTCGCTGAGTTTTATTGAGCGAAGAGAAAATAGCCGCCTGCTTTATTTACGAACTGCCTAATGCATTTCTCCTTACACCCTGCAGCGGCTCTCTCGCGCGTACGGGTATACAAATAGAATGACCCTGCAGCGTCGCGCGCGGCGCCGTAAAGCGGTAAATCTAATTACATAATTGCGCGGCCAACGGAGCGGTATGTTGGCCAACCGTCGCGCAAACGAGCCACATGTCACAGGCTGAACAATGAAAAGCTCAAAGGCACGGCGATGCCAACGCGCCGAGATCCTCGAGCGCTGAATCAGTCGGCTGTGTAAATGCTTATTTATTGTACACACCTACGTGTGCGTGCAAAGCGTTAGAAACGTTCACGTCTATTTAGGGAACTTGGGGGCAATGCGTTGGAAGTGCCAAGTAAAATTCGAAATTTCTAAACGTAGTTGGAAACATTTCTGAATTATTAATTAACTGAACGTTTCGCTGGTTGGGTTGAGCGGGGCGATTTCATTTTTAAAATCGAGAAACAGAGAAAAAG
Organism: Ormyrus labotus; assembly: GCA_035582975.1. Classification (NCBI taxonomy): domain Eukaryota; kingdom Metazoa; phylum Arthropoda; class Insecta; order Hymenoptera; family Ormyridae; genus Ormyrus; species Ormyrus labotus. The sequence goes on along the minus strand of JAWWEO010000021.1, from coordinate 16,013,670 downwards.
ATCGCCGTAAAATTTTGATATACCTTCAAAATCCAGACTAACCTGCCCGACCGCAAGCAAACCTTGCCTTTCCTATTAAAACTTTCGGTCTTTTATGCTTCCCACTTTGTTTTACGCCCGACCTTACGGGCACCCCTTGGTTTTGTCAGTCGATCTCGCCTCAACGCGGCCATAAACCTGACCAGTTCAAAAATAACACGCCCAGGAAAGTGGCGGACTCGTCGTTGTCGATTCCCATTTTACGACGCATTGTGAAAGGCGGAAAGCGTGAAAATGTTTAGATTGAACCGCGTCGGGGGTCGAGAGGTGATTTTAGAAACTGGTGGGGACGGGGGGGGGGGGAGAGCAGAGGGGGATAAAGGAAGGTAAACTCGCACAGTGCGTACAGCTTATTTATCCACCCTTCGGAAGATGAAAGAGATATATGGCACTAAATCATTGCGCGAGTTTCGTGCGAGTCTCGGAGGAGGGATTTCATGCTCGATTAGATCGCTCATCTTGTTATTTATATATACGGTTTGCTTTTGTTACGTTTACGGGCGCAGTTAATCTATTTGACGATTAAAACTTTGAATGCGAGTCCAAGTGGTAAGGAAACTAATTTATTGAGGTGGGGGGATTTTTTGAGACTTTTTATTTATAGTTCTATGATTCCTGATTTTTCTGAAAACTGACGTTAAGTTTAAAGCTCATTTTTTTACTGTTTTTCTTTTTTTTTTTTTTTTTCTTAACACTGATTTATTTTGCAGATCGATATCAAGGCAAGTACTGACTGCAATTTTTATGAATGTGACTCATCGTTAAAAAAGGTTAGTCTTTAACACAATCGTAAATTAATGTTTAATGAAATTAATTTATTCTCAGCGCGAATCTACCATCTACATTTTAAATTACAACGTTAATCCACGTATAATATACCGCTTAACACTGACGCAATTAATTTTCAGTCTCTCATCACGCAAATAAACTTTGTACGCACTCAATACAAAATAAAAAAAAGAAACGACAAATTTTCTTGATTTTCCCTCTCGCGAAATAACTAAAAAACTGTTTACTCGTAGAAATATTGGTATAAAGCAGCGGACGCGACAAAGGAAAGACCAGCCGATCCAGCAACGTCGCCGTCGCGTCCTTTGGAAAGAAAAGCCGCGTCTCGGAGGCAGAGAGAGAGAGAGGGAGGGAGGACCCAGAGCGTGCCGACGTTACAAAGAGTGGCTCACGGCGGAGTTAATTAAACGTCTCAATAGCAGACGTCCGCCCAGGGGTGATTAGGTATGCCTTTGGCCGAGGCGTGGCTGCCGCCGGTGGCCATTGTGGAGCGCCGGAGATGCGGCCGGGACAGGATTATGGGAGAGAGAGAGAAGCGCGCGCCGGCAAACAATGCAGGTGACAGCAGCCCGCGGGCCCTGATCGCCGACGTCGCGCCCGGGCGCCGCGACTCCTTTCTTTACCCTCTCCCCCCGACCTCTCCGGCGCAGCTTTTGTTTAAGCTAAAGCCACCGTTCTGCCACCGATGGAGCCGTTTCGCTTGTCCGACTTTTCGCTCGCAGCGCGTCATTGAATATATAACTCTCGGCTCGCTCGGCGATTTTTATGTGTACGACGAGCGCGGGATCCGCGAGAGCGATACCTTATAATCCGGATTAAATTTTTTGCTCGGCGCGACCGCCTTATTTATAGGCGAACTTAAATCCACAATGGTCCGAGAGGAGGCCCGGTCTATCCGAAAAGGATAATGCCTCATTATTGCCAGCGTCAGGGAGCTCCGCGTATGCAAATCATTACCCGCCATAAATTAGCCCGGCGCATTCTCGAAATTTGAAGCCGGCGGACGAGGCATTATTCGCTCTTTTGTCCCCCGAGCGGCTTACAATAATATACAATCAGCGTTAAAGCTAATCCTCTCGGGCTCTGATTCAAGCGCGAGCGCATTGATTCCAAAAATTCATGAATGCAAATCGCTTTTATAACCCCCCGTCGGCGGAAATCAATTAGCCTTCGAAAATTCAAAAAAGCACTGGTTCTCTGCGGCTCTTTGTACGTACCTCCAGCTCCCAGTCCAAGAAAGGCTGGTTTGCCCCGCGGCTTTCGCTCCGCAAAATTGCTCGGATGGAAACGAGCGTGTCATTCTCACTCGGGCCGCCTGTCAGTCGGCTGTTCCGTACTGCAGGCGGTCTCGCCCCCTCCGTTCCCTTACTACTTCGCTTGTCGAGTCGCGAGCGCGATTCCACAAAGCTCGATTCGCGTCGACTTTGCCGTGCTGCGGAAGCGCGAGTTCTGCACAGCCGCGGTGATCGATCTTACTTCGCTAAGAGTTAACGGGGCCGGAACGACGCCGAGTGCCGGCAGCCGCCTTTGATTGACGATTTCATTTTCGAATTCGGACGATTTTTTATAAACGAGCCGGGCTCGCTGTTTAAGAATGAATGATTTTTACCGTTTTACGGTATACGAACAATATCTCGTTATTTAAAGATTCGCGGAAAAGATTACGTCGGATTAACAGCGGTTTTAGAGGAAGGTGAGGCCGTCAATCCGTTTTAATTAAAAGTAGAAATTAATATTTAACGAAATTACTTATTCTCCTCTAATCCCGTTCCCAGGGAACGGTTTGCCCTAAACGCGCGGCGCTCGAACGACGCTTTTGTCGGGGAATAATGAATTAATCTCTATTTAATTACGTTCCGCGGCGATATCCATCAAGCCCCCGAAACAAAAGAAGACAAACGATCCCCCCGTCAGTTTGCACGGTGCCCCCTCCGTTCGAAAAACAAGAATCCTCGGCCGACACCCGGTGAATCGGCCCTCAACAGGTCACTCCTAATTTATATCACTTTCTTCGCTCGACGCGGTGACTCTCACCCTCGAAGCGGGCGAGCGGCGCGAACGAGCGAACGCGCGGGGCCAAGTATAATTACTCTCTCTCTCTCTCGGGGTGGAGGGGGAAGAATTATCGAAAATTCAGTCACGCTCGGCTAGAAAGCCGTGCGTACGTGGCTCTCGAAATTCTCATGCGCTCGTTTTTTTTTTTTTTTTTTTCAGTTCCACGGGCCCTTACGTACTCTCTCTCTCTCTCCCCTTTCGCGCCTTTCATTTACGTATTCCGGGCGGCGCGCGCGTTTTCATTGACCGCGCGTCTTATCCGGCCGGGCGATCTGGCATACGCTAATGATCGCCCGCGCGCGACCCTCCTGAAAACCGGATGTCAGGCAGCGCGCACAAAGGCGCCCGCGCGCCGTCCCTTTTTTCATGCAAATCAGAGGAGACGACAGTCGAGGGCTTTTCACGCGGAACCAGCCAGAACGAGTCAATTTACCATGATAATGACTGCCTCTCCCCTGGTGGTGGGGAGGGGAAGGGGGGACACCGCGCTGCCGGCGGGGCTGTATTTTTCGAGTTATCTTGAGGGTAAATATTTTGACGCCGAGCGCAGCGATCTTGCATCTCGCGCGAGATGCACTTGAGATTACGAGGGTTATTGTGGGCCTGAATTTCCAGCTACTTCGGACGCTGAATAATGTGAAACTGGTTCCGCGTCGTTCTCGCGCGGGAATGATAATCTTGTATACCGGTGTGCAACAATGAGCTGCTCTTTCGGGAATAAACCTCTTCACGATACAATATGAACAATAAACGCTTCGAATTAGCATTTGGCCAGTTTAAAAACGAAATTTCCCGAGAAAACGAATCCGCGGACGTATAATACAAGCGCCCGTTTGCATTCCGTCGTCATTCGCCGTGTCCCGGTAATTTCCAGAAGCAACGCGGTCACGCCGCGGCGAGATGCTCCCTGCGTCACCGGGGAGCCCGGGCGAAACTTAAAAATCCATTAGAATGTACGCGAAGTCGGGGGGGCCATAAAAGCCCGCGTACACGAGCGAGTCGCTCGCGTTATAGCCCGTCGAGTCGCTCGTTAAAGCCCGCGGCGTGTCCCCCGGCTCGATTGATGCGCGCCTTGGCCCCGCTCGGGGCACGTGAGCACCTTACCGAAATCCGCTTGCTCGCGGGGCCCGATTGATTCGACGGCGGACGCAGCTAAAGCGCTTAAGCGCCATTCCCATTCGCTCGTCGGCGCTGCCGCGGCAAACAGGAAGAGGCCCCCGATCGCGTATGCGAGAGGCGAGACGCGCGCCTGCGTAGGTACGCAATACGTTAGAGTGGAAACGGATGCAGGAGCCTACTCGGTAGTAGCTGATAAAGATCTCGCTTTACCCTTTTGGGCACACGGAGAGGCACCACGTTTCTCTCGCTCCCGCGAGCGGAGGTAGTACACGAGTGGCTTTTGTGTCGAGGTTTAAATGCGCAATTGATGCGCTGGATGGGCGCGCGTTATCGCCGTTAAGAGAGAGCTAAGCGCTGCTGCTGCGGGGGCTTTTTGTGCGAGGCACAAGTTTGCGGCTAGTTTTACGCTTTATTTAGCCGGCTCTCGGCGCGCGAGGAGAGTGTTTTTGTTGCCGGAGCTAAATAGCACTCGGGAAACGGAGGCTAAGTAGTCGTATAAGGATAAAAGAGGGATTCTTTAGAGGTTGCAGTACCTATGGCGTACACAGCGTGTAGTGTTTGAATAATAAATATTATAAATAACATTAATCAATCGTATTCTATATCTTATAAGTTTCAACAATCAATTAGCATACAATGTCGAGCATGCTGCCGTGCTCTTTTAAACTCATTTATGCATTCGCGTACGCGCACGAACGCGATTGATGAACCCTGAAAAAGAACAAAAAATTCCCCCGTATACACAAGATAACACAGCCCAACGAGCGATTCATCATTCGCCTGAAAGAGATTCAGGCGATTGCTCGCGGCGATCAAAATCGTCCTCTCTCTTTAATTCATTAAGAAGCAGCAGCTTTCCATTCGGGCCATCAAATCACGGGGTAAAAAAAAAAGTCGAGCCGGCGCTCCCATTAATCTCCATTCGCATTTCCCCGCGAGCTGCGAGCGGGGCGCGCGTGAGAGTTTTTCCGGGGAGCGCGCGCGCGACGCGACGGGGTCCCAGGCGGCCGCGCCTCGCGCTTGGCGCGCGCGTCGGGGAGTGACAAGGCGCGCGAGAACACGTTGTAGTTATTATGCGATCTGTCAGTCCCCGAGGGGCTCAGACAAATGGACGTAAGCCCTCGGAGCCGACGCCGGCTCGCGCAATTAGTAAGAGGGCCCAGAGACAGCCTGCGAAAAGCCGCCGGAAGGGGAGTCGCGCGGCTCTCGCGGAGAAGAGGATATGCGCCGAGGATATAACGGACGGATGCTGACTGCGGGTTTTCGCTGCTGATGAGGTTCTGCTTTTTTTTCGAGCGGTCATAGCGGTTTTTGCTTGGTTATTGGTTGAATGGCAATAGCCGTTGGAAGTCTTTATCGAAATCTGTCTCCCGCAAAATTTATAACTGTTAATTTTCCAAAACTGCAGGAATAAGTTTTCCGAATAAAAGTTCCGGAGCGCTCGAATAATCAAGCGCGCTGGAATGTATTTATTACGGAGCTTCATTAATGCAGTGTTTACAGTCGCTTATCCGTCAAGTGACAAAACTCCTTGCCCCGAGGCTCTCCGACACAGGCGCACGCGCTCGCGTAAAAAGCGATGACGCACACGCACGCCGTCGGATAAAAAAGGGGAAGAGACTAGAGCCGAAACGAAAAACACGGCTCTCTCGCGCGCGCGCTCGACTATCAATCACGCGAAAGTTAAAATAAAGGCAAAAACTTTAAAATTAATCTTTTCCATCAAGGTCGGCGGCAGGCAGCGGCCCGACTCCCGGTGATTAAAGACGTTCCATCTTTAGCATCAATCTATTATAATTGCACTTCCAAGTCGAAGAAAAGCCCAGACGCCTTAATAAATGAGTAGACAAACAGTCGATAAATCATTTCTGTCGCTCGCGACTCCGGTGCAGGTGCTGCCCCGGACGCGAGCGGCCATCGCCTCCGACAGAGAGAGATAGATAGATAGATAGATATTCGTTTATTTGCAACATTAGTACAAAATTATATAAAATACAGTGAGCAT
>JAWWEO010000021.1:15940542-16007563 GCA_035582975.1 Ormyrus labotus | reverse complement strand
GTACTTGCCGCCTTTCGCGTTTTCAGCTGCTATCTGCCCTAACCTCACTTTCTTGGGGCCGGCTGGTGTTGGCAAAATTTTGGCAGAAAAATCGCAAGTCGCACTGCGCAGCGTTGACTCCAATTGCTGCGTCGACTTGCAATTTGTTGCGTGCAAGCAGCTGAAAGAAAACGCCCGGAGGCACGTTGGCGGCAGTAAAAAGCTCTTAAAAGCGAGAGCTGAGAGAGAAAAGTCTGAGTTACTTACCGACCGAACAGAGAGAGAGATAGAAAGACGGCTGACGTTGCCTACGTTAGGTGGACCTGAGCGGAGAGATACGTTTGTTTTCCGCACGCAAACAAGAGCCGCTGCACCGTCGGGGTGACAGTTTGTTGGCTGCTGCTGTTCCGCTGAAGCGTAATGTGGAATAAATTTACGAGAGGCGCGATGTGACCTGCTTTTTTCAGCTTTATCTCTGTTTGGGAACGTTTGTGCAGTTGTATTTTTTCTTTTAGTTAGTTTGCAGTGTAGAAACTCAAGTTGGAAGTAACTGCATTTTATTGATTCTTGTAAATAAAAAGATGTATCATTTAAAATATCAAAACTATATATACTATATATTAATATCTCTCTCGAAAAAAGAGCGCACCCCGACATTTTCACAAAATCAATTTAACGTCCCATAATGCCTTACCCGCCGACCCATGAAAATTAATAACCCGCAGACCGGGAATTTCTTCGGACCTTAAAGCAGATAATATCGACCGGTCATTTACCGGGGAATAATTTCCCGGCTCTCGCTTCGGCTCGCACTTTCATTAGCAGGGGCGCCGGTGACAATATTCGCCGCTCCGCCGCCGATATCGGCCCTTCCCCTAACGTTTAATCATAGGGGCGCAAGAACGCGCTTTCTCGCACGCGCGCGCGTTCGCCACCGCGAGGCCAAAGTGGAAACGGCCTCGTAAAGTTAATTGCGGTCGTTCTAACGGTGTGTGCGCGCAAGGCTGCGCGCGCGCGTTGCCGCGGAGGAAGAGACGCGCGAGGAGAAGAGACTTGTTATTATCCCCCCCTGAGGATAATGTGCAATGAGAGCGCCAATAATTGCCGCGGCGACGCTCGCAAATATAACTTGCGCGGCCGTAATCAGCGCGATTAACCGCGACGCTCTCCGATGGGCTGCTGCGGCCGTAATTGATCCAGTCACCTTCCTCTCTCTCTTGCGCGCGCTTTTAATCTTTGCGTAACCAGTCGTTATAAAGCTTTTCCCTCTCGCGAAGCGCGCCAGCGAGATTTATGTACGAGAACGCGGCTCTGGTGTACGGCCGATGTCGAGATGCATCAATTTTCGAGGAGGCGCGACATCGAGTGATTACGCGCCGCGGCTGTAATGCGGTTTTTCGACGACGACGACGACGACGACGACGAGGCCTCTCGAACGATTTGTGCCTTCTCGAAAGGAGCTCGTTGATTACAAAATTTAACGGAGTAATCGGCGGGATGAAAAAGTGATGACAGCCTTTTAAACGAGTAAAATTGTTTTTTTTTTTTTACGAAATTTCCTGCTTGCCTTCTTAAATGATTATCCTGCTCTCGCAGATATGCAGTGACGGAAAAAATTATTTAAAAAAAAAAAAAAGAAGAAGAAGCGGATTGACGTGCGGCAGCTCGTAGCAATTACGCTAAAAATACATCATAATTTCAAACCGTCGATCCGAAGGAAATATAAAATATCGCGGTTCAGCCGTCTGTCAATTCTTAGCCGAGAGAGAGCTTCCGAAGCGTCTGTTCCTGCTTCCTTTCAGGCGCAGCCTTTCGACGGATCTGTCTTTAATAATGGGAAATTCGTGACAGTGACACGCATAACAGCCCGAGTATTTTCTCAAGACGTTTTCGACAATGTTTTTCCTTTCTCGCGAGTCAAAGGTTTCTCGTTTTCTAGAGCTTCCCCATCCGCTGGATAAACAGTGGCGGCACGGACAGATGGTCGGGTTCAAGTGCCTGACAAACAAATGCCAGGCACTTCGATACTGAAAGGAAACCTCAAGAGGGCGGGCCTTTGAGAAAAGTCGCCTTTGAGGAAGCGTTTGTATAACGACGGCACACCGTCAGTGCTTACCTAAAGGCGACAATTTTAGATAATTATTTTCCTTTCTCGATTCGTTATTTGATAAGGCCAATAGTCGGTTTGTTTAAATGCCAATTCGATAGAACCAAATTTATGCATATTATAATTAGTAGCCTTAAGTCTATTAGACTATTTTGCTAAAAGACTTTTCTCTCTGAATCTAGTCCATTTAAATAAATATAAAGAAAGTATGTCAGTTTTATTCTATAATAAATAGAATCTGCTTGCAACAAAACAACGGCGACAGGTGCGACCGCCGATTATTATTAACCAGCAAAGAGTCGCAAAAAGAGATCAGCCCCGAGAGACAAAGCTCAGCTATTATTACCAACCGCTCGAAAAGATCATCGGCTAACGAGAGAGGGGTAAAATAAAATTCGTCCCGGCTTGCGGCGATCGACTTTCCGGCTCCGTCGTCGTCGTCGTCGTCGTCGTCATCGTCGCACGTCGCGCTCCTGTCTCTCGGCATGAGTGCACCTCTCCGAGAGAGCAAAAGAGGCGGGAGCCAAGTCGCCGACGACGGATGAACGACAGGCCGCTCGTCGAGAGCAGACAGCGAGTGACGAGCCGTCGCCGACGGCGGCGCGCGGTCACGGATGCCAAAAAGACATTGCATCAGCTCGCATTACCCACTTGAGAGGGTATAGGCTCTCGGGCGAGTGTCTACCGCCGATATATACGAAATGCGGACGAGTAATTAAGAGCGAGCGCGGACGTCTGCCGAGTCCTCCGCGGCGAGTCGAATTATTTTTACTCTTGTCGGCGGATGATGGATAGAGGGAGCTCTTTTTTTTTTTTTTTTTTTGGTTTCTTTGATCAAAATAATGTGCCGTGGTTGTGAGGTCTGTAATTAATTGGCTAATGGATTGAAAGGAACGCTTTTAAATGTGAGCTCACGCGCTTTGATAAAAAAAGGAAGATTGATATTAATCGCCGCGATAATGTGTTATTTTTGTTTCCCTCGGGCTGAGCTTGGAAAAAGCGCAATCATCATTTCCTCGGTTCGTAAACATTAACCTTTCTATTGTAAACTATTGCGACAGCGGGTAATTTGTCTTTAAATTAATTACGTAAAAAAGGAACGTTTCTTATTTCGAAGTTTGATTATTAGATTGATGCTCATTTTTTTTACCGAAGATTGTAAATTTAAATGACCTTTTTTGCCGGAGATTCGAGAAACGAAAACAATATTTTGTCAAGTGTCTCTTCAAAGGAAAATGTCTCGCTACTTTCGTCAAAACATCAAAATCACATTATCTAAGCCGTCGCTATCAAAGCCGGGTCAGAAAAATGCCGCTCAATTACACGACGCGTCGCCAAAGAAGCCGAGTGGCGACAAATCAAAAGTTCGCGTGCGCGCGCGCGGCTGCCTCGTAAATTCGGCCCCGACGGATATCAATCACGCGCGAACAGCGCGAAAAAGCCGATTAGCCTCTCGTTTGCTCGCTTCCGTCAATATTTGCCCCGATTGCGTACGTGCGGTGGAGTCTTATGATGGAACACTGCCCGCTCGATTCGCGGGCGGACTTGGACCTCGCGCGGTTACTGAGCTTCTGCCGCGTCATGCGCTCGATTCGTAGGCGCGTGACCTTAGGCGTTAGTCGGACTTTGATCGAAAATATCAATATTTTGAATTTGAGGAGGAGGAGAGGCGCCGAGGGTTTTATTAGTTTTTCTATTCTTTCGCTGGGAGCGACGTGTTCTTTAATCTAAATAGCGGCTTAAAAGAGAAATAAAGCTGATTGTGCTAAATTACTTAAACAGGTATGGTATACGTAGAAAAACACTTGATTTATAGTCGTTTTTACTGCTATAAATCTTTTGCTTATCTACTTAAACATAGAATATTCTCGTGAATATTTCATGACACCGCGATACTATACAAGCTTCAAATAAGTCGACGGCGATGGAAAATATATAAAAACTTTTCTACGATTGCTATTTACCCATAAGGTAAAATAATTATGGCTGCAATTGAAATTTCGGTTTTATTACGCGTAATTTAAATAATGGAAGCCGACGAAAGGATAAACACATTTATGATAAAAAAAAAGGAGCCTGCTAAAACGAAAAAATACACAGGCGGACATAAAGATACACCGTGCAATTAGTGGTATATTTAAGAAAGCACGATAATCAGTGCACCTTTTTTCAAATTACATATACACGCGGCGCGTCGGGCACACTGTTTAAGACCCGGTCGAAAACCTCGCTTTGCACAATCACATAATAACATAGCTCTAAAGTGAATTTCTCAAAAAGTTCCGCGCGCCAATATCTTTTATTGCCCTCTCGCGCGCAATTTCGCTTTTACGACTGATAAAAAATTTTCGGCCCCGCACTCTTTTTTTCAGGCCGCGTGTATACATATACATCGGGGCCCTCGCTAATAAGAACGAGATTCAAAGATACCGAGAGTCGCAATCTTTTCCGGGAGAGCTGCAGAGAGAGAGAGAGAGAGAGAGAGAGAGAGATTATCGGCCCGCCGCGTAATGATACTCGAACGAGAGCCGCGCCGCGCGCTGCATTGTCATTACGGCGGCGAGAGCGCAGTGCAGGACCCGCTCATTTTCGTCCCTCCTCGAGGATAATTAGCACCGCTCCGGCGCGTGTTAAATTTTTCGAGAATTACCTTTTTATGCGGCTCCGACACGCGAGGGAGAGAGAGAGACAGCTCTCTTTTCGCGCGCGAGAGAGCTTTTTTAATGGAATAAAAAGTCAATTCGCTCCGGGCGCGGGAAAGGTTTTTATATACGGAAACGGTCTCTCTCTCTCTCTCTCTCTCTCTCTCTTTTGGAGTGTGCTTATTTTCTGTAATGCGAGGCTGGCTGCTCTTGAGATCTCTTTTTGGCTTTTTAACATTTCAATTTTAATAAATTTATGCTTAATCGCGCGAGATTCGAGTCTAAAGCAGGCTATTTTACGTTCGCTTTGCTTTCTCAAATCGAGCTGTGAATTATATAAATAACGCGCGAAATTGCAGCCGTTAACAATTTAAATTATTCAAAAAAAAGTTACGCTTCTTACGCTGTGAGAAAACAGTCAACATCGAGTTTTCTTAACGCAACGGCAGCTTTTACGATCCGGAAACCGTGTAACCCAATAGCCAAGACAATACCTGCGCACCGAATAAATCACTCTCCCGGCCGCGATAAAAACTTCTCGCTCGCTCTTGCTTATTCAGGCGTCGTTCCACATTCTGTATCGATAAGCATCACTTAGCACTCTGCATATTTGTTTCTCCCCTCCGTTATCGGCGGAGCCATCTCGTGAACCCGTCCCGTCGCTCCTCGCTCGCGAAGCAATCGCCGAGTGTCGCAATCTAGCCCTAATCGCGGCTCTTCGTCCTTGCCGAAAAGGCCGTCCGGATCTCCAAGGAGATGTAGAATTAGAGGAAGCGGCCAATATACCCTTCGGGCTCCCTTCGCTTCTAGAAGCGTTTTGGGACTAACGAGCGGAGGCGCCAGTTAAGTAGAGGCTCGGGGGCCGCCGCCGCCTCGCTGTTATTTTCGAAAATGAAATAACCGATTTGTCGGAAAGCCAAAGTCCCCGGTTGTCACGGGCCTGGTAACATCCGGTCGCCTCTCTCTCTCTGTGTATTATGTATGTAAACGCGCGGCGAAAATGACGGAGCGCCGCCCCCTCCGAGTGCCGGGGATATATAATTCCGTGCCATTAAGTCAAGTGAAATCGGCTTTTTTTCGGGGAACCTCACTGCCGAGCCGCCGCGGCGTCAAAGTGGAAAGGACCATCGCCGCTCGGCGATTATTGTGTCGGGGGGACCGTCGAGTGAAATTTCGAGGTCGGCTAATTATTGTTTTTACGTCGAATTAAATTTTTATTTCGAGCTTCTTTATTGAGCCACAAATCAGGCTTTTTTGGATGTTTAATGGCTTTAATGGCCAAGTAATTTACTGTAGTTTTTTTTAAAACTGATGCGCTCGATCTTTTTAATGCTACACTTGCCGTCCTTTCTTTGAAGCTAATCTTGTTCCGCGTAATAAATAATTTTAAGCTTTCGACGTCCTGCGGTTTAGCTAAAGGATTTTTCAAGGTATACATTACTTGGGCCTGAAAAAGGTAGGTTAAGTCACCTTATGCTATCAGCGCGCTGCAATTTTATTTGCGACAAATTACCGCTCGAGAGAAAAAAAATGAATAGACTTTTTACTACTGTTTTTACGAGGCATTTTAAAGCAAAGGAAATCATTTTTTACTTTAATCAACATTTCCAGCCGTTTCTTTTTTTTTTTTATTGTTATTTTCTAAAAGTACAGGCCATAAATTTGAAAGAGGCTGAATTACAGCCGCGAGGTAAAAGAAAAGGAAGATAAAGAAAGGGAAATGAGCTGCGCCTCCCATGCATTAACCAACATATTTAACTTTCTGAAAACAAGGGTTCCATCTTTCTTTACGACTTGCCTCGTTCCGAAACTTCCGGCACTAAAGACGCTCTCGGCCCGCGGAGGAGCCAAAAATTAGCATTCTCCCCGAAAACGCGCCGAGGGCTTTCCGGGGCGCGCGCGCGCGCGAGAGAAAGTCCGCAGTGTCGACAAAGGCGCCAAAAACACCTCGCTCTCCGGTTGATTTGTGCACCTAAACCTCCCGCGCTCTCTCTCTCTCTCTCGAATCTGTGTCGCTGCGGCGATTTTATCTCGGCGGGCCTCCGCGGCAGCAGCCCGCCTCCGTTGTTTACAGCGGATCGGCGCATATTTTTCGTTTTCGAGAAAATCTGTACACGGATCTCGGGCGCGCATAAAAATGCAGGTCGTGCGGCGGCGGCGGCGGCGGGCAGACATGCCGGTGGCCGCTCTCGGGATGTTTTATGGCCTTGGCCGGCGGCTCGCGTGTTTCGTGGTAGGCATTATTTTTCCGTCCTAAACTCCGTTATACCTGGAACAATGGAGAGATTAAAACGTAAAATATGATCCTGCGCGCGCGCGCGCGCGAGCGAGCCCTCCACTGCATTAGTGTATACGCGCGGAGGAGGAGCGGCCGCCGCCGCGGTAAATTCGCCGAAACGCCCGAGTTTACGCGCCTCTTTTGGCCCCGGAAGTTTTTTGGCGCGACGCGCCGAGAGGGACGTTTTTCTTCCTTTTAATTTCGGCCGACGCCCTCGGCGCGAGCCGCGCGGCCGCGATGTGCTTTCTTTTTCGGGGAGCTGCACCGGAGAATGGATTGGACACGGGCTAACTTGTAATTGGACAGCCTGTTGACAGACTTGTTATTTCGCGTAATGAACGAGGAATTGCGGGCAAAGTCGGGATTTCCCTTTCGGGATTGTAGAATCTGGCCGATCGAATATGCGTAATCGATGCTATTGAAAGAATCGTCTTTTGCAGCTGGCTGATGGAATACTTAGATTGGTCCGAGATCAAGGAGACAATGGACGCTGTTTTTAGGCTTGGACAAGTCTCAAGCTGTGATTTTCCCTTTGTCTGCTTTTGTACATCTTCCTCGACTTACTCTCGGCTTAAAAACTGCGCGTCTCGTTAAGAATTTTAAACAATAAATTGTAACATAATGGTCCAAAAAAAAAAACGCATTTATTTCAACGGATTCCGTTCGAAGGGTATACCCAGTTATAAAGCCGCAATAGCTATCGTTAGGAACATAATCCGGCCCTAGGAGTTTCGCTTTCGTGCCCCGACCGCCCTTCTCTCGGCGGCAATAACTCAATGGCACCGTCCACATGTCCTTAATAGCCGGGTCATAAATTTTTTAAACGGAAAAAAAAAAATATAACAAACACACTACGAGCGCGGGTAATAACGAAATTAGGCTTTATGTCGTTAATATTTCCAGATAAAAGTAAGCTTCTTATGTGGGATTAAACTGATGCCTGCATGTCGTAAATCTTTTGCACGGTTTTGTCGCATGCCTCTAGCCGACTGCTAATGCACTATTATATTGCATAAATTCTCGAAGACGAGTGCCACTCCGCGTCGCGCGTAATCGTATTATGAAAATGCCTCTTTTAAAATGCTAATTTCTTAATTTCATGCATGCCCAAAGTGAAAAAAGCCGTTGCGTGCATTCGATAAAAGTTGAAGCAATTCGCCGCGGCTCGCCCGAAATGAAACAGTACGTATATCTCTTGAGACCGCTTAAAAAAAAATTAAAGACTCGAATAATTCGCGAAGGCGCTCGTTTCCCCCAAAATTGTGCACATTGCATTCAATATCCCCCGAAGCGCGCAGCGTTCTCTCTCCAAACACTTGGTACTTAAGCGTCTAATAATTACGAGGTGCGGTTCCGAGAGGCCTATAATTCACCGTCGAGCGAGGCGTAGTCCCTCCCGAAAAAGGCTCGCGCGCCCCGTATTACTCGCGCCAATTGCGGCCCACTTAAAGACAGCGCATGTCCCCGGCGTAAATCGCAGGCCTGCCATTAAGCCGCCCTCCGCAATTATAAATACGCGAGTCAATAATGCAATAATGGCCCCGGCTCTCGTTATGCATTCGGCTTGGGTATTTACGAGCGAGGCGTGTACGTACACGCTTGTGACAAGTACGAAATCACGGTGCAGAGAGAGAGAGAGAGAGAGAGAGGAAGGGTATATCGCCGCGGCGCGGAAAATACGAAGTCGCAGGCAGGCAGGCAGGCAGGCAGGGCTGTCTCATGTTTAAATCAGCGATAACGAGAAGCCTCGGTGACATATGTCACTGTCGCCGTCAGCTGCCTACACAATCAATATAGTCGCAGCCCGACTGCCTTTTCAGTCTTCTCCCCCTTGCGAGGCGACGGTAGAGAGAGGGAGAGAGCGAGAGAGATGATAATGTATTCGATACGTGACTCCGGAGTCGACAAATGCAACGCGAGCTCGAGGAGAGTTTCTCTAACCTGCTACGTATACACCACTTTCTTCCTCCGCTTCCTCCGCCGCGCGCGAGAGCACAAGTTCGATTTTCGTTTTTGTATTTCTCTCGAGCGTGAGGATGACGACGCCGCCGCCGACTTCCTGCGCGACGGGATGGGCTCTGCTTTTGTAGATGTAATTTTAAAGAGTTGCCGCTCGACTGGCACGAGATGCTTTCTTCGGGCCTGTCGGTTCGTCGGAGAAGCTTGGTGGTCGAGTTGCGTGAACGAAATATCAATTTCGGGCTGTGCCGTTTCTCTTAATTGACGTTTCCCCTGCTTTTTTAAGGCTTTTATGTACTTGGATCGATTCGTAAATTTTGCTCGGGTAATAATTTTAATTCCCGATTACTGCAATTATATCGTCCGATTTCTACCTTATAAAGGTATTAAGGAAAAAGCTAATTATTTTTATTTCATTCCTGTTCTTGTTTACATTACTTAAGAGGATCGATTAAGTGAATAAAAAAAATTTGATTCTTGATCAATTATTAATTATGCCGTTGCTTTTAGGTGTGTCAAAATTTTAATTTAAAATAAGTTAGTTTTTTGATTTACAGTTCACAAACGCACATAATGAAACTCATAAATAAAACACGGTAGTAATTAATTTACGGTTGCAGTTTTAAAATTTAATAATTTAATTATGAGAAATTATTTTTAAAATCAAGATTAACCAAGAATCAACTTCTTCATAAAAGATACGAGGCTTCTCATACTTTATCTGAAGCAACGAATTAATCGTCCGTAAATCAATAAAATTGTAGTTGCATTAAGCGTATTTATGAGAGAGGTGACTCAAAAATTTTCTCAAGTGTCAGTCATGCCAATAAGCAAAGCGATCAATTGCATTAAAAAACAAGGTTAAACATTCGAATTTTCGAACAAGGCCGTAGAAATGCAAAGTCAACGACCGAATCGAGATAAAAAAAAGAGAGAACTCAGCTGCAAATAAAGCCAATGTCACTCGTTGCGTTTTCGCGCTCCTTGACTTTCAAAAGCTCAGCGCGGCGAATGCGTTTTAACAGCGGCCGAAAACGCAACGCCCCTTACTTAATCTCACAAAAGGCGAAATAGCCGGCCGTAAATTACTCGGGCTACATGCGCCATACATTTGAAATTCATTCATTCTTTCCTTATTTGTTCGGCCGTCGAGCGAGCCGCTCGGCTTAAAAAGCGACGACACGTATGGAAGGCGCGGAAAATCGGGCAAAAGGTGTAACGGCCCCACAGAGAGTGACTCTCTCTCTCTCATTGTCGGCGGTGTAAATTGTAATGCGCGATTTGACTTGCAAATCGAGAGAGCGCGAGTGAATATCGAGCGCGATAAAAGGCCGACGGAAAATAATCGCCGGTTTTGCACCGCCGCACCGCGAAATAAGCTTTGATTAGAGAGCCGTCGAGCTCTCGGTGCGTTCAATATGTGCTTGCCACTTTTTGCCGGACGACTGCTTGTACTTAGCGGTGAGTCGCGAGCGATATGTTGTTGACGGAAAGCCATTAAGAGATTAAGTGCGATTGCGATATGTTTTGAATGGTGATCGATGGAATGTTTATTTACCTCTTTATTGCGGGAGTCGCTCGTTTTACGTTGGCGAGTATCAATATTGAAACAATTTTCATGCCATATAATGAGCGTGTAGTTTATTTAAAAAACTACTTAATTAGAATTTGAAGACGAGGCAGAAATCTAATTTATGCAAGCCGATTATTAATCTCTGCTAATTAACGCCTCGGTTAACAATTCTAAGATAATAATAGCGCTGTAATTTATTTCAAAGACATGTTTATATCATTACCTACAAGGTATTTTTAGTTTATTTATGAAGCACGCGATCCATCATGCAGATTTCAATCTTGCCGTTCAAAAAAAAAAAAAAAAAAAAAAAATGACCAGATTATCATAATTAATTCACCCACAACGGCGTTACCTCGATCGTTTTAGACAAACAATAATCGTTCCCTCCGTCGCAATTGCAAGTGACACATTCGCTATTTATGCCGCAGTTACTCGTCTGGCTCGCTGAATATTCAAAGAGCTCCGCTTTTCCAGCAGAAAAAGAAATTAGCATCTCGGTCGGTTATTGAAAAATCGAGGGAACTTTCTCCTCATTTCAATGGCAAAGAGGCTCGGGGGACGAAGCCGCGGAATATAGATCAGAGGAGCGGGGTACAAAAAGAGAGAGAACCGAGAGCGCGGCGCCTTTGGCTCGCTCCGCGGCGGAATGCGGCCTTTTAAATTCGAAAGACGGGGGCCGCAAAAAAACAATGAAATTTCTTAATTGAAATTTATTAAAGCATCGGCGCGGCATAAAGGATCCTTCGAGGAATCGATTCCCGGGGATATATTTTTGTCGGGGCGCCATTTGCATTGAATGCTTTCATCGGGCGCGCTCGTCACTTTGATTGACCTGTCGCGTGGCGGCTTCGCGAGATATTCGTTTGCGGGGCTTTTTAGCTCGCGCGGCTTGTTGTTGCGCGCGCGCATCGATTGCATCGGCGCGCGCTTGTAAATTGCACGATGTATGCATGCTTAATGAGCTGTCGAACGGGGAAACTCTCTCCTTGGAGCGGCGGCCGCTCGAATATAACTTAATTGGAAGTTTGCATGAAAACGCGTTCTGACAAGAGGCCTCCTTTGTTTCTGCCTCTTTTTCGAAGCCGAGCGGGACCTGCGCGTAGGTTGCTGGCTGGTTCGCTGAATTATTACACCGCGATTTCGCGATTTTATGTTGCGGAAACTGCCTGTAAAGTGATGTAATGAAACCGGCGTAATGGCAATTAGTTTCATAATTTGCACTTGCCGGGCTTTTCCGGCCGGCGAGGAGGCGGTCGGTTATAAAATTTGAGCTATTGGCGTTGCAATATATTAATCGGGTGTTGGCGCATTTTTCTCGGGCAGAACTTTCGCGCACTCGCCGCCGGTTTATCGAGCTCTTCGATCTTAATTTTATAATTTAATTAAGAGCCCGAGCAAACAAAGAATTATTAATGGATGCGCGCGCGCGCGCGTAATAATGCAGACCCGTTCGAAAGAGGTGCAACGTCATAAAAAAATAAAATTTATGGGTTGGAAGCATTCTATCTTGGAAAATAAAGTTAATAATACCGCAATCGTTAAGATCTTGCGTAACAGGATGTATCCGACAATAATTGTAGCTATAATTACTGATAAGGAAACTGTACCGGGTATAACAAACTTAAATTGCATTTAAAAAATAGATAAAAAATACGTTTACGAGCCTCGAAAGAAATTGTTTTCGAATTACACTCAGGCCTTTACACATTAACTTCTTAACTACACGGCAGCTGTCGTTTGCTCGAACTTTTTCATTCCCTCAAGTGACGGTTTAAAAAAAAAAAAGTCTACTTCTTACTCTCCAATGATCAATGTTTCTCGTCGCCTAGCCGAGCTACGAAAAAAAACATGCAAATCCGCGGTAAAAACTCGACACATTGAAAGACATTCGATCAGCGTGTCCAATAAAAAAGCAAAGGATAATTTCTCGAATCGCGACTCGTTTCCATAATCGCAATTGCTCGCCGAGCGAAAGCAGGCCTCGTCGGGCCGAGGGCTTTCGCCCTCCTCCCTTCCTCCTGGGTCGGGCGCCGCTATCAATCTTCCTCAAGGCGCGGACTCGCGTATAGCTCGTCATATTTCTCCCGGTGCGACTCGGGGAATATGAAGCCCGGCGCCCTTGACGGTATTAGGCGCGATTAATCTTCGCGTCCCGAGGAAATCGCGCGGAGTGGCCTTTTTAATAATCGATCCCACAGGGGCACGTACGTCGACGCGGCGAAAGAGTCGTTAGAATCGCCGATGCCGGAGCTGCTCTATGATTAAGGAAATTGAGGAATTTGCATAATGACGCCGCCGCTCGCTTCGCGCGCCGAATGACGGCGGCAATTTGTATAAACACGAGTCGTTTCGCACGATGCACGCACACTACGATAGAATGCGGAGAGAGACGAGCGCCGAGTGAAAAATAGTCTCATTGTTCGGCTCGTTTTGTTTGCGTGCTTCTTTTCCTTAGCTACCTGCCGAACTGTCAGCGAGAGGCGTCTTTGATGCGCTCGTCTGACGTCTTTCGCGGTAGATGTTCGCGCGGATACGCTGCCACGCTACATTACAGTTAGGACGCGCTCGTTGTTAATAGGTCGACGCGCGTAAGGAAAAAGATGGAAAAACAGGGTAATTAGGAGTGTTTCGTGAGATCGAATGATTTGTATCTTCCAGTATGCTGTCGGTGATCAAGCGGTGGAAAAAAAAGTGAATTGCATATCTGATGGGAATTCGCTGGCGTTTCATACAGTCGCGGATTTAAATGTATTTTGAAATTGCATGTTCGGAGCGCGGCGCTCCGCGAGATCCAGTTCGTGCCGCGATACTTCAACAATGCGAATGTAAAAACTGTTCTAAAAGCCGCTTTAAATTCAATTACGTGAGTATAATGCTATGCAAATGCGAAATTCTCGTTTCTAATCCTCGATAATAAGTGCTCGTATATTACAAAGTTATTACACCCATAAATATGCAGATCTGTATAAAATATCGAGCTGAAAAAAAATGAATAATGATGACTTGAAACCTCTGCAGTGTATACAATTCATTTATCACTAATCACTTTCAACGTTTCTCGCACATGACGCACGTAATTAGACGTTTTGCGCAATCAAACTAAATCTTCGAAGAAATCAATTTGCAACTAAGCATTGAAAAACCAGACAAAGTTTCTTTATTTTCGCTTTTCTATTGCGTCTTGAATAGTATAATTAGAGGATGGTCATAAAAATTCCTCATCAAACTCGTGCGGCAGAAAATTTGATTCTTTATAGTCGCTATAAATAAAGTCTAATTACACTATTAAAATTGTTAAAATTTTTAAGTAACATCCGACAAATGCAAACTACCCGTTCAAATTTGAATTTTGTTAATAAAAATCACTGTACTTGCAGTGAATCCACTTCTTAGAAACTGTGAAAAGGACCTTTCCCCGCAGAAACATCATAAAAATGAAGTAACGCCGAAAGCCGGCACTCAATCGGAAACATTATCGCAATGACGAAATCATTCTCACGATCCCTGTCGGGCAGACGAGCTTACTAATTGAACACGAGCACCGCAAACGGCCCGGAAAAGAGACGAGGAAGCCCCCGAAAAATCAGCTCCCCAATTGAAAAAGCCGCCTCGTAATGAAAGAAAGATTCGCCCCGAGCCCCCGGGCCCCGTTCTCCGAACTATCAATTGACGATCAGCTCTCGTTGAAAAATGGCCTCCGCTGCAGAGTACAAGATATTTCGTGCGCCCTCTCGCGCGCGCTATGATTTATTACCCGGCGCAAATTCTCTCTCTGCTTCTTCGACGGCGGCTGCTTGCGTTGCGCGCGCGAGAGAGCTAACCGCGTTTGCGTTCATCCATCTTTTTCCCTTTCACGGCTCGACGGCGGCGGCGGGCACCCCCCTACTGTTCCGCGCCATCTTTCAAACTGACTGACTGCCTCCTCTATTATCCGCTTGTCAGCATTTTTACACATTCATCCAGTGCTCGCGCAAATTCAAGGCACCCGCGGTCCTTCTATTTCTATTTCTCTCTTTCCACGTATATATATATATATATATATATGTATGCGTGCTTCTGCGGGGAGAAAGAAGGAGAGTCGTGTCGCGCACCTCTCCATTGTTCGGCGAGGCTGAATGTCGCCGGAGCCGCCCAGACGCATAAATGTTGACTGCACATGCGGACTGCCGTTTTGTAGCCAAAGCGCGCTACGACTGCCGGTGACGTGTGTATTTTAGGCGGAACGAATCCGCGTCTTTGTGTGTGTCTGTGTGGGTCGAGAATCGGACAGCTTGCCGATGGCTGGTGCCTTTTTCGGAACGAGGGGCGATTTTTTCTAAGTGATTTGGAATTCGATGTTTGGGATGATGCATTAGTTCCGCGCAGATGCTGCCTGACACTTGTTAGTTTTAAAGGGATCTGGAGTGTCTCTTTTGAATGCGCTATGAGGTGCTGACAATGGATGAACTTTACACTCGACTATGACGTCCTTTGGGAATAAACTTTTCAGTTTTATATTTTACTTTGAATCGTCGCTCTTCTTATTCAAACATATAGATTTTTTTTTCTTTTGTTAAGAGATTTCCAATATTTTAATCTCTTTAGTTTCCCGTTCTTGAGTATTTTGCGCAAAAACAAAACGAAATCCTCGTGTGTCAGTGCCAGATCTTCAATCTCAAGCAATGAAACAAATGAATTTATTCAAAAAAACTTCAAATACTTGATAGTACATTAAACCATTCTTCAATAAAATGCAAATTCAAAAATCAAGTGGCCAGTTGCGCACTCGTATACAAATAAAATAACTCAATTTTTCACGATCACGACGTCGCTCGATTGGCAGCACGTGCCTTTTGTTCCCCTGAAATTGTTATAATAGATGGATGGATGATTTTATAATAGACAAAAACGGCATGTAATTGTGTTTTGCATTTGCGTCAGAACTGTTACTTAATCTCTTAAAAACTATTATTTACGCAGAGCGAGAGAAACTGACTCGTGTGGAAATTCTAAGCGCTCGTTATTCGAAAGATTTACAAATATTGAATTACGGCTTTAATTATATTCGGCGCCGATGCCGAAGACGTCTATAAAATGGAAACAAAAACTGATTCATCGGCATGCCATTTGTTTTCGTTCGCCAGATGTGCCAGCGATAATCTCGCTGCGAAACGAACTCCGGAGACTCCCATATATGTATATTTTTTGACAGGTCATGTGAGAAATCGTTTAATGTTCCTTACCGAGAACCCTAATTTATCTCGACATTGCTTCGTTGAACCAATTTCCTAAATTGTTTGATGAAAATTAAGTATACATCTGCTTTTTGAATTAATTGAGCACCTACAAACGAGTCTTGCAAACTTTTTCCTCCAATTAGGTTATATTCGCAAAATTAAACTCGCGCAATTATCGAAGGCTCGTACAAGGTAAACGAATAAAACTTCATTTATTATTACTGGATGTCGAGGCGATAAACTGTGATTTTTATTTTTCACGTAATAAGGAAACCTTTTATCCACTAAATTATTCGGCAATTAGCGACCTGCAAAATAGCTTCAAAACAGCAAGTGCATTAATCCGGAGCCAAATGTAGGATCAAAGCGCAACCAGATATACATATACGTAAACCTCAATCTGGGTCGAAAGCACACCACTAATGTCCAGCATTATTATAAGTCCGACCGCACGAAATTGCCCTGCGATTTCAATTTCGCAATCTATAGGCGCTGAACGTCAAATAAGGAAAAATGAGAGAGGAAGAGAGATGCAATGCACCTTGACATCGATGCGCTGAAAATTGGACTTGAAAGTTATTTTTCAATCGTGACTTTTAAAGCCACCTCCGACGTGTAAGGTTCTAATATAATAGACTTATAAATTACAGGTAACAACGGTATTATAATAATAGAGGTTTTGTTTTTGATATACATTCTTGTAACACAAAAGGAAACGCGAATGTGCAGTGCAAAATGTAACGTGAGATAAGCTTTAATGTATAATTATACGAACAATAATTGCATACTCGGCTCGCAATTTAAGGCGAAATAAAAACGTATATTATAAAATATGTCATAACATAAAAATTAAGCCATTCCACCTGCTTATTTATATACGGGCAAGGCATACTTAACTTTTTTTTCACTGGGAAATTACAACTTTACTCGTAAAACAAAAGGCTTTCTTGCTATTTTTATAAACAAATCCATCGACTCCCCGTAATTCAACGAAAAACCCACACCTAAAAACTGATATCATCCTGCGAGCGCTCGAAATTTTTCACTTGTTGCCCGTCCTCCCCCCCAGGCAAGATAATAGCAGCCTCGCTCTTATCAGAAAGGGAAAAGTGCAGCTCGCCTCTGACTTTCCGTACCGCCTCCTCGCGAGCGATCCCGTCGGCAGTCCGGTCGACTCGCGTGATAGAAAACCGTTAAGACTCGCAGGCAAGGTCAAGGAGTAGGTATACTCCCCTCGTATTTTCTTACCCGCCGCGCGGAGCTCCGCGCACTAATTGCATCGCGCCGCATGGGACGACTGCATTTGCATGCGTGTGTATAATACGGGTAGTCCCCCCGCGTGATTGCGGTCTCGCGAGCCGGGGAGTAATAGCGAGCCGCGATGCACTCGGTAGCGACGCGAAATTTCGTTAATTAAAACGGAATTAGTGCGCCTCCTTGCTTTTGGCGATTTCCGAGGAGGTTGTCGATGCTGGCGTGCGGACGGGGGGCTGAGAAATTTTAAATTATGATTTCTTGGTGCACTAAATTTCGGACACACGAGATCATAGCATGGGAAAGGTTTCTAATTTATTGCCGGGCTGTGATTTATTCGATTATATTTAGAACTCGATTCATTCGGCGAAACTTCGTTCAGCGGGACGTGATTTACGAGGAGCGTAAAATTTAGGTTAACGGCGAATGCGCGAGAGTCAATTGACACGAAACACGTGTAAGTAGCTTTATTTTTAACAGTATTACGTGAGCGTTTTCTACTTCCTCTAAATGTCAGGTCGGTGTACTACGGTTATTTTGCAAGTTTTTACGGTCTCCGAGTCAGGCTGTAGAGTCGAATTAAGTTGCTACCTTAAAATTAAACTTGATTCGAGCAGACGGCAGTAATTTTACTTACATAAAGCAACCGATATTCAATTTACGATTTTGTACAAGAGGATGAAATAAAAGCCAGGCTTGTTTTATACGAAAATAAAGTGATTTTAAAATAATTTTATACAGCGGTTTTAAAATTTACTTTACTACCTACATATCTGAATATTTGCTTTATTATTTTAATAATTATGAGCGCAATCTGCAATAAATTTCAATAATTATAATATAAACTTTAGTACATTCTTTACGCGACGTGCCGTAATATTTTTCCGAGCTGGTAATGAATGCAACATTAACATACTTCGCGTGTTGGAAAACTATTATGTGCATATATTTTGCTGTAATTGTACAGTTGTCATTTGTATTAGTTAACAGACACGCAGCGGTGAATAAACACTAAAGCAAACCTGCCAACGCGAGTTTCTCGGGACTATTCGAAGCGGAATATAAATACGAGGCGAAGATTATTCAATGTTTTAAATTAAATATTCTCGCGGCCAATAAGTATTAATAAAAATGAAATTGCAAATTGATTTTTACAAAGCATGAAATTACGACGCGATTGCATAATAAAAGGATATTACGTTTAATTTATTAAACTTAATTTAATAATAATGTCCTTGTTTGCAAAGATTATTTATTATTCAATACAACGAAACAATTGCATAAAAAAAGTGTCTTGCGTCATCACTTTTAGCGAGCGCAAACGCACGGCTACAGTACCGTGAAAATACCCACTGCGAAAAAGGTCCCGGGAACAATATCGATTAAGCATAGGCGAGTAAATTTTTCGAGCAATTTCACAAAAGGAGCTCTGCGCATTGTGAGTTACGGCTTTGTCGGCCGTAGGCTCACAAAAGCCCGCTGCGTCAAAACAGTCCATCAATGGCGCGGGGCGTCTCTGAATTAACAATTACGTGAATGCAGCCTTTTTTCTCGTCAATTAGGATCGACGTGTACTCTCGGGCGTGCATCGTCTCGCGCTCCGCTTGGTGTTTCCTGCGGGGGCAATCAAGGCAATCCGCGCGGCGCAGCGGCCGAAAACCGCAGCGTCCTGATTGCCGAATAAAAAAAAAAAAAAAAAAAAAAAATTGGCCTTTCTCTCCCCGCGCGGCTCCCGTGCATTTCAATTCCGGTGTGCCGGTGGCGCGGTGGTCTCCGCGGCGTCGTGGAGTGCAATTTCGTTAACAGCGGGCTCTTTATTGCGAGGGTCCCGCGGATACGCGCGCTTAAATTCCCCTGCGCGCCCCGCTTGGGAATCAATTCCGGGTGCGCGCGCGAACAATGCGGGACCCTGAAAAGTATCGCGCGATCGATTTTTCTCGGGTGTATAAACAATGCCGGCGGGGCGCTAATTTCTCGAGTGATAATTAAGCGCCAGGAGGGGCTATATGGGCTTACGACTTTGTTCTTGCGAGCAAGGAGTCAAGATTCGGGGCTTTGTGTCGAGTAGGCTGGGAGATCGGACGAGGCTGAGAAACCGAACTGCTGGCTCGGAGGTTGTTTATTGCCCGAGCATATTTCAGGCCCTTTTGATTTACGAGCTGCTGTTGAAACAGGTGAGCGACTCTACCGCACTTAGCGCGGACGCCAATAATACCGAGCTGGGATCTTTTTTTACTTTTTGGCTCTCTCTCTCTCGCAGGCGCGAAGGATTGTTTACTTTTTACGGCTCTCAACGAATTTAGAGGATCTCGTTTCGAATTTATATTCTCGGGGTAGGAAAATTGCGGTAAAGTTGTACGTTTTACAGTTGCGCTCACGGGAGCGTCGGTATAAAGAATATCTGGGATTCACATCTTCCAGGTTCTCTCGAAATGAAGCTCGAAAGAAGTACAGCTGAAATATGGTAATTAAGTTAAAAAAACGAGGACGCGGGATATTTTTTCAGCTCAAACGAGCGGTCAGTATTCTTTTATTGTTCGGCTACAAATTGCAGCTAATGGCGGCGGTGTGTCCGCTGTTTTTCACAATAAAAACAGTCGCTCTCGCAACAAATCATGGCGCGAGAGTATCGCTTAAAAATCCTCGGTCCCACGGGCGGGAAGAAAAAACGCGCCGTAATTGCCGGCAGTAAAAACTGTATACAGCTGCGTCTGAAATCGGCGGCTTTACATAGGAGGGACGCCCTTAAAATTTTCGACTCACCTTTGGCCCTAAATTATTACCTTGTCACAGCAAACTGAGCGGAACAATGACGGCGTAGCTCCGCAGCTCGATTCAAACGTGAGCCTCGAAGTAATAAACTGGGCGGATATTTCATTCGGAAAGTCGATCTAATAAATTTCCTCGCACCGGGGCGTCTTTGGGTAGAGTGTCACGTTATGTAGGCCCGCCCAGCTTTCAAAACTGGCAGGTACCGCTGAGGGGCACTTGAGAGAAAGAGAAATTCTGGGATTTACGGTAAGCTGTTAATTGGGTAAGCCGATTGGGAATCTGCGAGTTTTCGAGCCGAAAGAACGAGGGCTCCTTTGAGGATTTTGAAGTTTTTAGTTTTAGGCTTGTTGTTCGAGATGGTCTTTGTATTTTTTTTACGTGCTCAAGATTGTGAGCGTAATAAATATTTTTTTTTTTTTTTTTTTTGGTAAATCCCGTTTGCAGATTGTAAAACACGGAGGTAGTTTTCTTGGTCCTCGTATAATTTAAGCAGCAAAATGAAGTCGTACGGCTAATTTTACTGCGCTGCAGCTGTAAAGTGAAGTATATAAATTATTTTTATTGCCCACATTTAATTTTAGATACTGTAAAATAATAATCACACTCTGTAGAGGGAAGACAATAATACAGGGAAGTGAAATACAGCTAAATAAAGGAATTTGACTGCACTTGGGGTTGTTCCTCTTAGTACATAAAGGGACCATAAATTGAACGCAAGCAAATAAACTTATTTCTCGAAACATTTTTTCAAAGCAAACCGGAAAATACAGAGCGAAAAAGCCCTCGTAAATTCATTATTTTCGTCGAACTTTCATTATGCAAGGGGAGTCGGAGCCGCAAACGAAGATTTATCGCGGCCCAACTCTCGCGCGGAGGCTGAAAACTGCAGGCGCGCGCGGTTTCTTTCATCCGAAAGCCGGGCGTATTTTTATTTTCGGCCCTTGGCGGGGAGAGACAGAGAGAGAGAGAGAGAGAGAGAGAGAGAGAGAGCTAAAAAAGCCTCGTGAATCTTAGTTTTGGCAAAAGCACACACGGGAATCTATGGTTTTTTGATTACTCAGCAGTAAACACTTCATTTAACGCGGATTCCCGAAAAGCGCCCGTCACACCGTGAAATCCATTCGTCTTCGCCCCGCTGCGATGAAAAAAAGGAGCGGCTCGAGAGAGAGAGAGAGAGAGAGAGAGAGAGAAAAGAAAAAAGATTCTTCCATTAACGCAATTGATTTTATTGCGCGAGTCAAAATAGATTAATACGTTTTTCCGCTGTCACTTCCCTCTCTTTCTCCGAGCCGTCGAGATGACTAATACCGTAATTTTTTCGACAGCGTGTTCCTCGGTTAGAAAACAAGTCGTGCCGAAATAAATCAGCCACCGGACCGTGCTCGCCGCCTTTCTTTCTCTCTCTCTCTCTCTCTCCGCCTCCCCCTTTATCTTCTTCGCGTCGTGTTCGCACTCTTTCTTCTCCTCGAGAGAGAGTCCCAGGCGGCAGTGAGAGATCGGGCCGAGTCCTCGTTATTTTCACATCTCCGATAACGCCAATTCCGCGACGGCCGAAAATTCAATGACAGCGGCGCTTGGAAAAAGGAAGCCGCCGCGACGAGGGGTGAAAAGGAGAGCTTCCTCCTCGCCCGAGGGACAATCGATTTTTATTGCCCGAGCTTTTCCAGCTGCAGCGACCTCGTCGACACTTTGTTTACAAGCGTGTCTCTGTCGACGGGCCTGGGAATCGGCTGACGCGCGAGAAAAGAGGCTTTGCGGAGCTCGGTCGATTTTCTGCCCGATTGCCAGTCCTTGGATTCTCTCGAGGCGCTTTCGAAATTTCGGCCGAAAACCTTTTTGGACGAGTAAAGTCGTACTTATATATATATATATATATTCGTGCTAAACTTCTTTCACTGTATACTAAAAACACCAGCGTGCAGCTTCGAGAGAATCTCGAAAAGAGATTTCAGTGAGAGAAGCAGAAGAAGAAGAAGAAGAAGACGAGGAGCAGAGGAGCGGAGAGAAGGAAAGAGAGATAGCGAGGAGAGATGAAGAAGATCCGAGGCTCTGTGAAAGGCTGCCCGGCTGCCGGTGCTCGCTTGCGTTTGAGCGGCGAACTTCAAAAGGCCGCTACATTAGCTGTAAACTCATCCGTCAGCGTCGAGACGACTTTGGATAGCCTCGGCGTTAGGTCGTTAGCGGCGCCGTCCGTCCGGCCGCCAGACCTCTGTCTCTCTCTCTCTCACACACACACACAGAGGCACGCAGACTTGCCCGACTCTTCCTCTTTCTCGATCGGCTGCACGCGAGAGGGAAGCTGCTGGCTCTGACAGGAAGGATGACGGAACGATTCAAATAACAGCCTTTGACGTGTATTCCTTACGGGTGGCGGGACGGAAACCGCTCGACGAGCTGCCGCTGCAGCCCCGGAATTGTTGGCCCAACGACGGCCCGACGACGATGATGGGACCAGACGCGTGTAACGCGAGGTGAAAAAAAAATCCGCTTTGTCGGCTATCTAAGCCCGGGACGCGCACGCGGTGGGTCCTTCATTGCATGAGTCAGGTGGATTTTACAATGGACTGCCGCCGCCGCGGTCCCGCTAATAATGGACCTCCTTTTTCGAGGAGAGAGGACTCTCATTCAGACACGTGTAATTTCGAATTTGTAGTTTGACGTTTGCAGGCGCCATCTGCTGCTGCCCCTCGAAGGGGGAGGGCCTTTTTTGGTGGGACCTGGAAACTTGTTCCGAACTGCTGTTAAGAAAATTAATGAAAGACGAGTTTCGAAATCGAGAACTTTCACCCCGACGATTCGAAAAGTAGCATTGGAGCTAATCTTGATTTCTGAAAAGTGTATATAAAGTAGGAGTAGTCCAACGATATCTTATGCAGAGCTGAAGGATTTACAAGCGTCATTAGCCTAAGCGCTTAATCCACTCTTCAAGGGACGCCGCCACGCCCCCTACCTTTTATTGCGCCTTAGTCGGTACTTCCCAATTGTGCGCGCATGACTTTTAGACGACGCTAATTAACTCCTCAAAAGGAGGCCCAGCGGGGCCATATACCATCCTCGTCGAAACCCGAGAAACCCCCCAGCGTTGTACCGCTTTTCAGCGCAGATCTCGGCATTCCTCGCGCGAAAATTATAATGCAAAAAGGCTCTCTCTCTCTCTCTCTTTTTCCTCGGATCGCCTCGGATGAATTATAACTCGCCTCGCGCCGCCGCCGCCGTCGCGAATGTATCTCCCCGGCTTATCTCTGCCCCCTCGAAGCCTTTACGCAGTCCGGAGAGATACGCCGGGAATTTCTCGCGTCAGCCGCCCCGAGAGATAAAAAAGGAGCGAGACGCGCGCCGGACGCGAGCAAAAGGAAGAGAGGACGGGGAATTAAGAGGCTCGGCTCTCGAGCGCGGCTCTCGTCTGTAATCTCGCGGCAGTATCGAAAAGCCCGGTAGCGATCGAGAAAAGGTCCCTCGGGCGACGAATCTCGACCGACACTCTCGCGGATCTCGTTTGAAGATGGCCGCGAGAGATCGACGGGGGCCGCTCCCCCCCCCCCCCTTCTCCTCTCTCTCTCTCTCTCTCTGCCTGCGTGCGCACTTATCGCTGTAGGCCGATAATTGGCTGGACCGAAAAAAAGGAGACCTTCTCTCCCTTTAATTGATGCCTTCGCTCTCCGCTCTGACGGGCGATATGAGTTTTTTCGCCGGTTTCTTTCTCGGGAATAAATTAACGATACCGAGAAAGCCTCGTTCCTCTCTCTCTCTCTCTCTCTCGGCCTTACGTCTTCTTTGCGAGCCCCGGGAGTAAGTTATAATAAGGCTAAGTGCCCACAATGACACGAAATTATGTTCTATCAATTCTTTTTTTCCGCCCAGAGAGACTTCGTTTCGTTTTCGGAAGTTCTCTCTCTTTCTCTCGGGCCTTAATTTATAAGCCCGGGAGATTTATGACGGCGAGAGCGCTTTGCGGGATAAGATCGATGGCGCGGCGCGGGATTTTGCAATTGAAATGCAATCGCTTGTCAGTCGTAACTATCTCGATGCTTAATTTACTTTTATATTTATAAAGAGAAATGATGGCAGCGCTAAAAGTATTTACGAGCCCCGATAAAATGAAAAATATATATCTCCCCGACCGAATCGCGAGTTCTGATACGTTGTGCAAGTCGCGCGAGAGATTGACGAGATACATGTATATACGCGCGGTATTTTTCTTCTCAAAAAAATATTAATTAAGAACCTCGCATAAATCAAAGAAAAAGTCGAAGAGATAAATCGGCGATCGGAGCCCGAAGAGACTGCGGGCGAATATATAAATTCGACGTCGAAAGGCCAAAAGCGTCGGGAATAGCCTCCCACGCGCCGCGAACGAACGAATCGGTGCACCAGAGCGCGGAGAAAAAGCTGAGAGAGATCCACCACCCGCACAATAAACAGGGACACGGGAAGCGTTGCGGCGACGACGAGTGCGCTTATACGGTCCGATAATTAAAACGCTTTCGTGAAATTGTAGGCAAACACGAGCCGCTTAAGTGGCTGTCATTCGTTCGCCGTGGCAGTCGGTAAGTCGGCCCGACGGGCAATCAATCACCGGGCCGACGGCTCTCGGCGGTCTATAGCATAGTGTGTTAGTGTTGCTGACTGTGTGCTTCCCTTCTTTTCCCCCTCCTCCGCGCGCCTTCGGCAGCGGCACATATCGCCCCGGCCCATTACATTTCTATTTTGAAAGCTGCTTATTAAGCGGCGGTCCTGCGAGAGACGCGCGGCCGGAGACGGACAGGTTTCACGGTATAAAATATCGGGTTGCGCGTCGCCGCGACGAGAGATGGCGTGGGGAGGGGGGAGAGGGGCGGAAGGAGCGGGGAGGAGGCGCCCGTAAAAGCGGTGAAATATCAAAGCCGGGATGGGAGCTGTCATCGTCGAGCCAACATCATGGGTGGCGTGTTGAATTAGAATGCCGCCCCACCACCGGCCGCCGCTCCCTTCCCCTCCTTCCGAGGACAGGTTGTGTTCTCTTGCAGCGAGGAGAGGGGCGCGAGTTGTAGAGGGCGCCAGGCTCGAGCTCGGGGCTCAGTCGGAGGCGCGGAGCGAAAGCGCGTTCAATGCTAGCCTGGATCTCGAACTGTACGGATCGCGCGACACGACTGGCTCCGCACACGACGAGTTTTCGCTCTTCCGTCGGCATCGATCGACCGAGGAGAAACAGCCTGTGGCAGCATCGAAGTGAGCGACGGCGAGCGGCAGAGAGACTGCCGCCTGCTTCGGCTTCCTGCTCCCAGGACACCACGGTTCTTCAGGAGTTTAGACACTTTTTCCAGACTTTCAGTCTTATACTTTGTGGTGCTGTGAGATTTTATTTTTGTGAATAACCAAATGGTTGTGCTCGAGGAGGGCAGTATGTTGACCACCGGACACAATCAGTATCTGCAGCCGGACTATCTTTCTCCGCTTCCAACTACGGTGAGTGCTCCTTTCATTTTTGCAAATTTTTCATTTTTCCTTCTACATTTTATTATTTTTTACTGTCCATCGATTACATTTTAAATATTACTCCTCCCATTTTTTCAAATATTAAACATCTTTATACTTTGTTGTAATTTAAAAAGTTATTATAATACCTTGAATCTTGAATCGCGTATTTTGTGATTTTGAAAATGATTCTTATTCTGCTTTACGTGAATCACCAATGTTTAAAATACATCTTTGAGTATCGAAAATTTCTTGGCACTTGCAAAGATACTAAACTGAAAAATAAAACGCAAAAGGAACAAGGAGTGAAAGAGAGTTTTCTTTGTAATTACAGTTGGATGCGAAGAAGAGTCCGCTGGCTTTGCTAGCCCAGACCTGCAGCCAGATCGGCGCGGACTCGCCGTCGAAGCCGCTGATCTCTTCCCTGGACAAACCGTCGAAGGGCAGCTCGGCAGCTTCAAACGCGCGCTCGCCACCAGCGGCCAAGCTCGAGCGAACCCGCAGCAGTCCGTCCGACGGCGGCAGCAAGTCCAGCTCCTCGAACCTCGCCTTCAAACCCTACGAGACGAACGTCGTGTCGAAGCGCGACGACTCCTCGAGGCCCGGCTCCAAGGCCAGCAGTGTTCACAGTGCAAGTGGCAACGGCGATAGTGCGAATAACAGTGCCAGTGCCGAGAACGAGAGCACGCCGAGCCACTCGAGCAGCAAGAAATCGGCGAGTCGCTCGACGCCGCTGAACGGCCGCAAGACCGCCTCCCCGGCCTCCTCGAGCCAGCAGGCCCCCGGCAGCGGGCACAGCAACTCCAGCAGCCCCGCCGACCGCAAGACGCCCGCCGAGCGCGAGAAGACCGCCTCCTCGCCGAAGAACAGCGGCGCCAGCCCCATCATCCGCTCCGGCATGGAGATCCTCTCCGGACACTCGGGCAAGGACGCCGCCGCCAGCCTCCAGTCCATGTACAAGGCCGGTGGACTGGCCGCCTTCGGCGCGGCCAACTCGCTCTGCTGCCCCCCGGGCCTCGCCGAGAACCCCGCGTTCCGGCCGCCCTTCGCCGGCGCCTCGCCCTTCTCGCACCACCACGCCGCGGCCGCCGCGCTGCTCGGCTACCCGGGCGCCGGCTCCCCCAACGGCAACCCCTACCTCGGCTACGCCCGCGTCAAGACGCCCTCGGGCGGCGAGACCCTCGTGCCCGTCTGCAAGGACCCGTACTGCGGCGGCTGCCAGTACAGCATGCACAACGCCCAGATGATGATGGCCGCGACGGGGGCCGCCGCCGCCTCGGCCTGCCCCAGCGGCTGCACGCAGTGCGACCACCAGAAGTACGGCCTGATGGCCCTCTCCCAGCTGGGTCCGATGCCGCCGCCGTCGCTCGCCGGCTACCAGGGTGCCGCTGCCGCGGCCGCCGCCGCCGCCTCGGGCAGGCCCCACGTCTGCAACTGGATCGCCGGCGAGTCCTACTGCGGCAAGCGCTTCGGCACCTCCGAGGAGCTGCTCCAGCACCTGCGCAGCCACACGAGCCTGGCCGGCGGCGCGGACCCCGCCACGGCCGCGGCCCTCCTCGCCGCCGGTCAGCACGGGCACCCGCTGCTCTCGCCGTCGGCCGCGCTCCACCGGGCCGCCGCCGCCGCCGCCAACGGCTCCTACCCGGCGCCCTCGCTCAGCCCCCTCAGCGCCAGGTATCACCCGTACGGCAAGCCGCCGACGGGGCCGCTGCCCGCCTCGCTCGCCGCCTCGCCCTACAGTGCTTTCAACGCCCTGGGCCCCTACGCCTACTCGCCCTACGCCATCTACGGCCAGAGGATCGGGGCCGCGGTCCACCCCTAAGCGTGTGCATACAGTGAGAGGAGTGATCGTCCTCGAACCATTTGTTGACTTAGTGAATGTGCGACGCTGTGCTCGCGTCCTCTTTCAGTCCTGCCGACGCGCGTTCGCAGTATCCGTTGTACGCCGCGAGTTCGTTCGTTAGATGGAGGAATGTTTGGGGAGAAAGCGCCGTTTCTTTATTTTCGTTTGTATCTTGTAAATATTTGTTAGTTATCTTTACGAGCGAGAGGCGTTGTATAAAAAAAAAAGTGAGAGGAAGATCCAACCTATGCGGCTGCTGCTCGTTTGATCTTCTCTTGAAAATGTAACTGTGATATATCGCAAAAAATGAAGAAAAACTTTTGTTATTACTTGTAGCATCGCCGCACCGCGCGACGTCTTGCGTTCTATTTATAGCGTCTAATTTATTATGCAATTCTCGCGAGCCGCGCGACGGCAAATTGGGCAGTGTTACGAGGCGACGTGTTGTTATTATTGAAAAATTATTGAAAAATTCAAATTGCCTGCGAGTTTCGAAACCAACACAGTACTTCCTCCATCCGGTGTGTCGCGCGAAATGCGTACACTCTTGTCGTAGGATTATATTCGTTTCTTTCGAGGCTCGGTGCGATGCGCGACGCAGTCGAGAGCGTCGCGTAAAACATTCGCATCCACCGTGTCGCTCGTCTAAGCGTCGATTGCGAGAACGCACTGCGAGATAATTGAATATTATACATGTATAATTATGTCAAGCACTGTAAATACGAATTGTAAATATCGTTAAAAATTTCCATACGCTTTAATAAACCACGTTTGTAGAATCACAAATCTGTTTTACTTTCTTGATCCCGCATCCTATTCCCAAATAATCTGCATCGCTGATGAAAATTCAGCATCAAAAGTCTGATTTCTATATTAATTTTTCAAAGTATCACTTGAGTGACAGATGTATTTAGTTTTTCTTGACCAAGAGTTAAATAATATCGAAGTAAATTGGACATTTGAAATAAAATTATTTATCTGCAGGCTGATTTTGTTGGCAATTATATAAAGAGCTATTTTTCTAAATATTATAGCATTGAAAATCAATATAAAATTAAGAGATAAAAAATCAAACTTGCCTGCCACATTAATATTATCAGCTTTATCAACCGACTGGATACTAAAGTTTCTCAAAAAAATAATGTCACTATTTCCTAATGAGTAGCATATTAGCTGCAAGTATATAAATTACATTTTTCTTTGTCATTTAAATGGGATCACATTTCTGTACCTCATAAGTTACGGCATGTTAATGCTGTTAGCTTAAGTCTATCGCAATAAAAGGTGGTAACACATATATTAAACTTAATATCGACGTTAGAATCTATGCTAATGCAAACCGATAATCACGTTTGATAAGAATCGGAATAAGCGATAGGCGCATTACCGGGCAGCAAGATACTTGCTATCATACGCTTTTCAACAAAAAGTCTTGGACTCGCCGCATTTTTTGCCGCGTAAAAAGAGTCCGGCGAGCGTTTACACGCCGACTCTTAAAACCAACCGAATTATTTACAAGCCTTTATTTTTAGCCGCAATTCGGCTAGCATTCGTCTCACTTAATATTTAACGGGCCCCGGCTTTACGATCCCGCCTCTCGCGACGGAGCAGCTCCGCCGCCGGAGCGCTTTAAAAGTTGCGCGCGCGGCTTCCTAAACAGTGGAAAACGAAAATAGCGCCCCCGCCGCCGAAAGCCTCTCCGAATCGTCGGAGATATATACGAAAAGCAATTAAGAGCTCTTTTACGAGGGTCTAATTCACCTCTCCCGCGGGCGCTCGCGCGCATGCGTCGAAGAAGAAAAGATAGAGAGAGCGAGCGAGAAAGTTTAAAGTTGTATCCCCCGCCGGATTTCCCATCCCCGTATCTCCGGCCTCCGGAGGTAGTAGGGGGAGGGGGGGGAAAGAGCGCGAGTAAATTTATTTCTTTCATTACGAGCGAAGCGGCTCGTGAGTTCTCGGATATCAGCGGTGCAAGGCGGGGCGCATAAATCTGCAGTCCGGAGCCCCGTCGCGGCGCGTGCGAGGGTGGGAAACGAGAGAGAGAGAGAGAGAGAGTGGGATATAGATATATACGCTTCCTTCTTCTGGCTCCTTCTTCTTCCTCCTTTTTACGCGGGGGAGAGAGAGAGAGCCGGTAGCGGCTTCAGCCGCGCCGGTGAAATATTCGCTGATTTTACCGCGAGGATGAATGGCCCCGGCCATATTTTTGCCCCCGCGGCCCGTTCCTCGGATTGGAATTCGTGTTATTTCGGGCGATTACGCGGCCCGCTGAATCTCAATTAGTAACGAGTCGCCCCGGCGGAGAGAGCTTTTCGCGGAGCTCTTTCGCCGAATCGGTCCCTGTGGGAAAAGTTACTTGTTTACCGACACACGACGGCCGAGCTTGATATAAACACCGCCGAATTTATTGTACACTCGCGGATCTTCGGACGCGCTGTTCTTTCGGACATTAGCGACGCTCGATAACTGCTCTGTAAAGGCTCGAGTAAAATTATACACTCGGACGTTTCTTTTGTCCGGCTAGAAAAATGTATATAGGAGGATGTTTATTGGATTACATTCGGAGCGCTTGACATCTTTATAAACGACTGGTTAACAATGGCTCGATGGCGACAGACTCGCCTCGAATATCTTCGATTATTTTGTTTCGCTCGATCATTGCAAAGCGCGGCGAAACAATGAGAGTCGCATTCCTTTTGTCCTAGAAGCGTTAGCGGCTCTCGATCCGAAACGCCGTGGGTCGGCGCTTTACTTTGCGCGCGCCGAGCTCAATGACGCTTTGTGACGTCGACGAGTCATTATTTACTTCCGCATTTACATACAATGCACTTTGGCAACGCGAGAGAGAGAGAGAGAGAGAGAGAGAGAGAGAGAGAGAGCGGATTTCGTGCGCGTCAGTCAAAGTTTCGCGCGGCTGGCTGACTGGCTGTATAGTCGAAACCCCAAGCGTTATTTACTGCACAATTATTCACTTCATTTGCTGGCCGAACTAATAACTTTGACTACTGAATATAATGCAATGAGACGAGGCGGAGCGAATGCCGGGAGAGAGAGAGAGAGAGAGAGAGAGAGGATTTTATTTTTGCGCCAGTTTTATATTTACTGCTCCGAGCCGTCGGTTATTTCGTAAAAATATGTAATCTTGGAATCGGTTTGAGGGGAAACTGCGAGATACTTCGTTAAAATGTTAAATGAAAATTTCATGGCGGTATTAAACATTTTCAAATTATTGTTTCATTAAATTTTTATATGTTTATGTAATTAATTTGTAATAATTATTGGAAAATATTTCGAATGCCGATACGAACACGATAATTTGATGATAAAATTAATAAAAGGATATTAATTAAAGCACGAATAATACTCATTATTTATTACGTTCATCTGCAATATTACGGTACAGATATTATATATTTTGTCATTAAAATTTTTACAAAACTCTACATTGACTTTCCCAAAACGTCTGAAATTTCAATTTTAATACTTTTCCAAACTAAAAGTATTCGCAAAGAATAAAAATGTTTTTTTTTTTTTCAGTCGAAAGATAATCCGGGGTTACGTTATTAAGTGCAATAATTTTTTACTATTCATTACTGCCAAGAGCCGCATAATAATTGCCAATATTAATAAGGCAGTTATGTGAAATTTTAATGCGTTTATTAAAATTATTTTGCAATAAAGAATAAAATATTCAGCGAAACGCTTAACCCATATGTGCTTGGCTCTGAAATAAAACTCTCGAAATAATCCTTGAAAACGAAATGGACGGCTATATAGACGCGCGGTATGAATATAAAATCCGTAAATTATTTATCTTTTTATTGTGCGCGATCTCTTTTAAAGGATTCTACATATATTGTCATGCCGCCGATAAATAGCCGGATATTCGAGCTTCTCTCACTTACAGAAATCGTTATGACGGGCAACTTTTTAAGCGGCTAAGTGAGATTAAAATCTGTTTCACAACTATATTACCGCGGTAACTTTTTAAAATAATGTTAAGCCACTTTTCTCCGGGATGGAGCTATTCGCAGGTAGGTAAGTGGTACGTTGTACGTAAGAATGTTCAAGCTAAGTATTAGGATTATAGTGCTTCTCGAGTCGAAATGCTTACAAATTAGATGCTTACGTTCATTCTCGTATCAAAAATACTGATTCTCGAATATTTACCTCCGCGATTATAGATTTTTTTGCGCTTGCGTGTGGTCCGATACGAAATTCCGATAATTCCCTTTTCCACGTTCTACAAAATAACGCAAACAGCACGAAAATTAGCCAGATTACCTCGGCTCCGATATAAACAATTTTAAAATTCAAATTAAACAATAAATTTAAAGCGCTTCGTGCAATTATCATAAGAAGCCGCGGCGGCGCAGCGCGAAACGAGCAGTTTTCCTCGGCGAACGCTCGCGGGGAGCGATTTGCCGACTCTCCGTTATCGGAGCAAGAGCGAGTAGGTGGCGCCAAGCGGCAAGGCACTCTCGCGCGCACACACCGCTCGCATCAGCGGCTCAAAGAAGCATCAGCGGCTCGGGAAAGAGGCCCGCAGATAAACGCGTAACGCGTACAAAGCAAGCTCGAGAGATGGATAGATCGACGTCTATCAAAAGGCCTCTCTCTCTCTCTCTCTCTTGCTCGTTTCGTGCGAGACGGACAATGTAGCGCATCAATAACACGCAAACACTGCCGCTACTTGGGATATAAAAGCGGCGGCGTCGGTGGCGGCCGCGGCGGGGCTGACGTATCGTTTGTAATAAAACACAAAGGGAGAGAAGAAGGCAGGCAGGCAGGCAGTCAGGCTCTCTTTCCTAGCCGCCAGCGGCATCTGGCCCCGAGTTCGTTCATCCTTGCCGTTATTAACAGGCCGTACGTCGTGAGCTGCAGCCGAGAGAGAGAGAGAGAGAGAGAGGAGAACACTAAAGACCTGGTCTGGCTTGTCGGCTTCTCTATACGTCCTGCAGCTCCTCGAGTCATACATCACTGTTTGAATGCGCGTCGGCAAAGAGCAACTATAACTCATCCATAGACTGCAGCTCCCTCGTCGATCTCTTCTTCTTCTACTTCTTCTTCTTTCTCGATTTTTCGCCCCGATCGAGTGAAATTGCTCGGCAGGAAAAACAAATCGCCCGGATTGAGAATTATCGGTGCCTCCAATTGAACGGAATAGGATAAGAGGAGCGAGTCCGAATTATGATTATGTCGATGGAGCTTGATTGAATGCTTATTGTTGCGTCGCCCGGACCGATCGACGATCCGTATGACCCGTCGTTTCTATTCCAAGCGGGGACGGAGGGTAATAACTTGCGAGCGCCCAAGAACAATGAAACAAATTGCGAAAGAGGCCGCCGCAGCTTTCCGTTATTCGCGCTGACGGCGCATTGTTTTGATTTTGGCTTCTTGTATCAGTTTAGCGCGCGGCGGGGCTGTAAACCTCACATAATACAACGATTCTCACTCGGGCGCGAGTGTTTTTCTGCTTTTTGTGAGCGTCCCGCAAATCGCGTTAGTTAATCACGGCGTGTAGTGCCGGCGAGTGTTTTCTTCGGCCGGGATTGCGCGCGCGCGCATTTTCTTTTTCTCCCACACTGTTTTTCTCTCGCGTACAACAGCGCGGCGCGCGAAAAGTTTTCTGCCAGAAGCTCTTCTTCTGCAAGTCGGCTATTGTTTCGCTCCGAGGCTCGGAGGCTGCACGTCCGTATGGGTTCGCTCGAACGCGCCGGTCTTCGGTGTGTTGGCACTTGCCTTTTTTGCGCCGGGATAAAACCATTACGGCTGTTTAGCGTGTTTATAATTTATTAACGAACGGCGATTCATAAATTTATATTTCACTCTGCAATAGAAAGCTGTTTTAGCATGCTTGGCCGCGTGATTTATGGATTGTTGTGCAATTTAACGATCATTATCGAGCTGTATATTTATATCCTATTGTTTGTTCTGCCACGTAAGAAAGTTTAAATTACAGTCGTAAAAATAGATTTCCTACAAATTCGGATGCAGTTCGTATATTAAATTCTGATAAAGGAATCAATCAGAATAAATAGACCTTTAATTCTCTTTGATGTACGCGTGCTCCTCCGTATCGTTTGATACGTGCATTTGATTTATTCATCCATTGAAGCTCAACTTTTTATCGCGTGTTTGATTTATGACCGCACTGCGCAATCCCCCTCTGCACCTGTAACTATCCCAGAAACATTACACAATTGACAGATCAACTGGCGTTTCTCAAATCTATTAATACCGCGCTAATTTTTGTCCAAATTCAAAAAGATAGACTCATCTAAAGATCAGCTCTTAAACCAGCAATTCATCTCCGAGGTCACTCTCGGTGCACAATAAACCTATAAACCCGGCCGGTATCAATCACCCGCGAAAAATCCTCGCGCGCCTCGAGCATCAATCTTGGCGGAGGCCGCGCGTCGGGCCCCCCCTTTATCAGGTGGTCTCTCTCGCGGCCGTATCGTCAAGAAGGATCGCCGGTGGCTCTCGGGCTTTAGACGCCACCCGCAGCGGAGGCGACGCGGCGCTCGCTCGTATCTCGCGCACATTTACACCCCAGCGTGGGGCCGTCGCTCCGCGGGCGCCTCTATCTTGCCGCGCGGGGAAAGTGCCCTGTGCTTCGGGCAACTTTTGATGCGTTATGCGTTCATTACGGAAGTTGCAGCGAGGTTTTTATGGGGCCTCACCGGCTTTCGGGGCAGTTTACAGGCTGGACGGTGAAGAAGCTAAATGGGGATTGAAGGTTCGGCTGCTCTGCTCGGTAAAAAGGACGTATTTTTAACAGGTATTCTGCGACGCAAACTTAAGTAGTCCGATTAGAGCATTGTTTCGTAATATTCACGTAGACAATGAACAAAGGGAAGCCAAG
Organism: Ormyrus labotus; assembly: GCA_035582975.1. Lineage (NCBI taxonomy): Eukaryota > Metazoa > Arthropoda > Insecta > Hymenoptera > Ormyridae > Ormyrus > Ormyrus labotus. The sequence continues at coordinate 15,973,615 of JAWWEO010000021.1, read as the reverse complement.
AACAATTTATATACCTAAAACCAACGTAAAAAAAATCTAATTCCACATTAAAGCTGTCATTAAAGCTGAAAAATAGCAATCGAGCCTCCGTTCCGTCAGTAAATTACAAGGCCACGCATGAAAAAAAATCCCGCTCGCTCTCTTAAATAAATCCAGCGATAAATCGCGAGCCGAGCAGCAATATCCATTAGCCGCGTCAAAGAATCTCCGAACATTTGTACTCTTTCCGTGGCGGGCAGCATAATTGCGCCTAGATACAGTTTTGCGTCTCGCGCGCGGCCGTAGATTATAAAGCCCCGACGCACTGCTCTGCGCTTACGCGGCGCGTCGTGTCTCGACGAGAGCCGCGCGAATAAAAAAAAAAGAAAAAAAAAACCACAGGGGAAGCATTCCTCTTTCGAGCGGCGGCGCGTTAAGACGATTAATCACTGGGCGCGCGCCGCCGCGGGCTTTTACTTTAATAGACGCGCCGCTAAGCCCGTTGTGTAATTCGCGCGGTAATGCGAAACCAGGCGATATCTCCCGCGTGGATTAATGATTCCGGCGCGCCGCGATTTTTCCGCGGGAAACGCGCGGCTCTCGTCGCTTAATTGCTGCGCCATTCGCAGCGGGGGCAGGTGTCGCCGAGAGGGGAAACGTTGTATCGCGTGGCGCGCGAAAATTTTACTTACTGCGCCGAGGCGCGATGCTTGAAAGGCACGATTTAAAGTTAATTAATTAAAGTTTATTGCGTAAACAGCGTACGTATTTAGATGGTTTCAGAACTAACAACGCGTCTTGAATCACGAGGCGTAAAAAAACGAACGCTCTCGCGCGAGAGAGCACCTAATTAAACCGAAAACTCGTACGTAACTCAAGCCCCCAAAGTAAACAATGCGGCGTTCAAAGCCGAATAATTACTCGAAAAAAAGGCAGAGTATATGTATACGAGCATCGAGGAAAATCGAGCGCAGAGCCGCCGCGCGGCGCAACAAAGCCGCGCCTGCCTCCGCCTTCAAAAAAGCGTGACTCCGCAGAGAGCCCGGGCATCCGAGTTCGGGGAGATAAGCGGCGAAATTGATGATTTAAAAACGCTTTGATTAACTCGGTAAAAAACGCCCGGAGAGATCCCCGAGTCGATCGGGGGGCCGAGATAAGGCCGCTCTCTCTCTCTCTTTCTCGGGGGATATATGTAAGGCGCGCGCGGACGAAGAAGGATCAGCGGCGGCGGATTCATCGGCATGACTGCGCGTAATGCTCGACATCGCGTGCAGCGTCAATCGATCACTTCTGCTCCGCGGGTTCGGCCGCGTCTCCTTCCTCTCTCCTCGGTCTTCGGCGGCGAGAGACGGATAAAAAATTAACGCCAATTGCCCCGCGCGGCTCTCCGCCAATTAGAGTTTTGCGCGGGTTTAATAGTCGTGGTTTGAGTGTCCCGCGCGATGGATTATTTATAAGATCGTAATTGGACCGGGCAACTAGTTTGTGTGCTTTGTTATAATTGTCCAGGTTTTCCCGGAATCAGGTAGAAACCGTCTATTACGCGGAATTTAGAGACGTTGTTGCTCTGGAACGAAAAGCGATTAGAAATTTAAATTCGCTCGACAAGATAACTTTGCATTCAATCTGTAATTGTTTGTCTCGCGCCAAAGATTTCCTCGAAAACCCCTCAAGCCCCCCTGCCCTTTTTTCCCGGCCCGAGAATCTTAATTTTCCGGCGCTCCCATCTGCATTCCAGTCCGTCCGCGCGCGCAAAAACCGGCATCGGCCGAGGGCCGCAAATACAGTGGCCGCGGCGCGAAAAAAGCCGCTTCTCCCGACTCGTCCGCCTCCGCGTTCGTCTGGGATTCTTTTTTTCGCGGGCAGCCTGTCAGTGCCGCGACACTCGAAGCAGCTCCGCGTTCGGTCGGAGTCAAGCCTCCTCCCGCCGTCCGCCGCGGGATGATGAATTAGCCTCCGGTGTGCGGATCGCGCGCGAAACGCTTGCCTTGCTCGTGGTAGGTATATATATGTATATACGTCCTCTCTCTCTCTCTCTCGGCGTGACGTTCGCGAAACTCGACAAAGTGCGCGCGAGGCAAGGAGATGATGGATCGGCCGGTGTCACGGAGCCATTCATCACCTCCATCTATCAGCAGGCAACCCCCTTCGCCTTGTGCAGTCTTTAGAAAGCGAGCGTTCGACGGCTATCTCGGGAGCGCGGAGCGAGATGGTGATTAATGTCGATAGCCGGGGCGTAGGAGCGCGCGCGCGCGCCTGTAAGAGTAGACCGCCTGCCTCTGTTATTTGACCTCGCTCGCTCTTCTGGAAGCCGCTGCCTGACTTCGCCGCGCGCCCCGGAACTTGGGGCGAGAGGGAGCATTGATTTCCGAGCCGCGTGTTTTCGCCCGGGAAAGGAGCGAGACGAATTTGTTAGGTGTCGGGGGCCGCGGGGGTATATATGCTTCTATTATGCTGATGCTGCGGGGAGATTAATGGGACGGGGCTCCGTTTTAACGAGCGATAGGCGCTATTAATTCGAATGCTTAATTGTGCAGTTAGCTTTTCTTCTGACATTTCGTTGCTCAATTGCCGCGCGGCAGCTGGCAGGAGTATATACCGCCAAGGTTGAATAACAACCTTTTTCTTTTTATAATTGATTCGCGTTCTTCTTGCCGATCGGGACGTATCTCCGAGAAGCGGCGCTGATTAAACATTCGCGAGAAAAAAGATCTGCCGCTCGAAAGGTGCCGCGGCCCGTTATTCAATAAAGCGGCGAACGTCAAATTATTTTTCGCTCGGAGGAATGAAAGAATCATTAGACACTTTAGAAGCCAGGGGGTTCGACAAGTTGATATCAATAAAACGAACGTTTCACGCTAGACTAAATCCATTTCCAAGCGCTAAAAAGCCAGGCGAGAGGGGGTCGCGCCGAGAGCCTAACGAGATTACGATTGCAAATACACACACAGCTCTTTTATTCGATTCGAGGCATTCGCTAGAAAGAGAGAGAGAGAGAGAGACGAAGCACACGTGACCCCGTGGCGGGAAAATCGATTATAAAAGGGTCTCGTGCACACTCTCGGGCGGCTCGATATCTCGGCCCGATAATCGCCCGGCGAAAGAATCGATTTGTTCCAGTGTCGCGCTCGCGAGTGACTTTTGACTCGATCGCCGCGCCGGCCCGGATTAATCGCTTTCTATTTCCGCGGGCGGCGTTCCGCGCGCGAAAAAAAAAAAAAAAAATAACGCGATCGAGAGACTGGAAATTGATTTACAAACGGGACGCGAGGTTATTAATCGCGCCATTAAAACGTCGCCCGTTAATAAGTTTCCGGGTGCGTTGAGCGAGAGAGAGAGCGGCGCGATACGTCGCGGATAAAGGCCGCGCGCGGCGCGTTTTTCTTCGGCGGGGAAAAAGGTCCGCGGTGTAATATAAAGGAGGCTCGATGGCTCGTAAGTTCGTTCGGAGCCGCGGCCCGCGCCTGTATAATTACGCTAAATTATCGGATCGCGCCGCGCGGTTATCTCTCAATCTGCCGCGGGTACAAAGGGCCGCGCGCGTAATTGTGATCGGTGTGTAACGGGGGAGACGCGTTCGTTCTCGCGCGCATTGTGTCGGAGCTGCACTTGCCGGAGCAAGTTCGATTCGAAAGATCGCAGGTTATACCGACTGCGGAGTGCGGGGCCTGATAATGAGCGGCTGCCTGGTATACTACAGTTGCAATTAACGCTTTTAAAGCGGTCGCATTATGGGCTTGAGTGCCCCGTATGTTGGGTTCGGTGTCTTTATGTTGTTACGTGAGTTGGAGCTGTTTTTTTGTCTTGTGACTTTTTGTTTACTTATTTATTCAAGTTGATTATTTAGGCGGGAGTAACTGATGAAACCTTTTCGGGTATTTTTCCGTAAAATATGACCGATAAAAGGTCATGCTTTGCAGAGGGATCTCCAAAAATGATTTATCAATTTGTGCATTTCGATCGTCTGTTACTTAAGAAAATACTCGAGTTTTCCTCAATTATTTAACATTAAATAAACTCGAGAAGACAGCGCTAAAAAGCAAAGATAATTCAAAAGATTAGCATACGCCCCGATAAGTCTCGCCCACACGTTCCGAGGAGCACTCGAATCTTTCCTTCGGAGCGTTACAAAGCGGAATTCTCGGCGAAGGAATCAGCCGGCTAAAAGGGCATTACAGAAGTTGGAGCTCCAGTCGGATGGGACATTGATGAGGAAAGTTCGTCAGGGAGGTATTAAGAGGCCTCGCGATAAGGAGGAGCTAAGGACTTTGCCGGCGTCGAAGTGCCTCTAAGACGGGGCTAAGCTGTCGAGTTTATCGCGCGCGGCTGCCCATTGTAATACACCGCGTTCCGGAGAGGACCGCCGCGCGGCTCTCTCTTATCTGAATTTCAGACGAGGAGAAAGAAGCCCGATCGGCGAAAAATCTAATGAGGACGGCCTTTTCCGCAGAGCGGCGGAATAAATTTTCGATGCCGTTATCTGACCCTCCTCCTCGTCCTCCCCCTCGGAATATGACCGAGGCGAAAGTTTTTTTTTTCTTTTTTTTTTCGACCGGCGGGCTGCACTGCCTGATTAGCTTGGCTACGTATGGCCAATTTCGAGATTGCACCGGGTAAGGCTGATCTTTATTCGGGAATTTTAAAGGGACTGTATTTTTATTCATTGCCGGTTAGTGGTACTTTGTAGTGCTGCGGCTGCATTTTTTAGAAACAAAAGGAATATAAAGCTGTAAAGATATTTATGTACATAAATAAATGTCATATTAAGAAAAAATAATAACGACTTTTAAAAACGGCAAAAAAACAATCGTATCTTTTTTGTATCTTACAATCGGATTAAGGCGGCCTAAAAGCCTTCAAATTTAATGATTCCATCAACCGTAAACGAAAACATCATTTACATTATCGTTGACATTTATAATACGTGAGAAAACAAGCGGAATCATTTCACATTACATTACTCATCGAATTGAGTCTCTCCGACGCGCCTCGAAAACTCGGTGAAAAAAAGCGTTCCATCAAATTAAATTCAATAAAGAACGCGTTTATTTTGACAAGAAACGAACTCGGCGGTATTACGCACATCCAAAGCACATAAATACCGACGAAGCCTGTCAGCCGTCCCCCGTCGTCTTTCCCAGGCCGCTCGTCAATTAACCAGTTCCATTCGCATTAAGACAATTCGGCCCGACTATCTGTGCAGCCGTAATTCAACTAACGAAGGAACGCCGTCGCCTCCCGGCTCTTGCCGGCATTATTAAAATTTCCCGAATGAATCATGGCCAGCTCGATCCTCTCGGCCTAATTGCCAGGAACGATCTTTAAACGAGTCGGGCTCGAATTTTCCCGGCTCGTCTCCATTTAATCGAAGCGCGACGACACGCGCTTTTCTCCTTCGTCGAGCATTAAACGAGCCTCTCGCGCATGCCATTGTTCCCCGCTGTTCTCAGCTGAGCGTCACGCGACCTAATGGAGATCGATACGCGCCGAGAGCCGACGAGGGTCGCGCCAACCCACACACAAACACACACACACTGCACTGCCCGCGTTTCTGCTGCAGGCTCTTTGTGCAGCCGGTCAAGCGCCGGAGAGCGACAATCCGAGCCGACAAGCTGGAAAATGACGGAGCGCGAAGCCTGTAGGCGCGCTGTGCATTAACCCGCGAGGAATAGGCGTAAACTTGCCAATTACCGTGCGCGCGCCCACAAACGTAGCTATTGCCACTCGAGAGCGAGAGGTTCTAATGCAGGATTCGTGTCGGCGCGGGCCGTTATCGCTCCGCGAGCATCTCCGAGGAATATAAAAGACTGGGGGACTCGAGGATCCAAATCGGATGTTGCCACAGTGTGTATTTACAACGTAAGGAGCGCGTATGCAAATGGCTGCGCGGAGCGAAGCGGCGAGAAAAAAATTCTGAAAAAGCTGCGGTGTAAAAACTGCTTTGCGCCCAACCACCAATATAAATCTCCTCTATTCCATTTGCAGAAAAATCGCTTCGTGCCATCTTCCCTAAAATATTAAAGCCAAAAAAGAAGGAGAGGATGATTCCCGCAAAAAGCGAAAAGGTAGCTCCTCTCTCAAGCCCGCAGGAGCGCCGCGCGGCTCCTTATAAGTATAAATTTTCGAAAATTATTACCGCGGGAGCGAGCACAGGTATAAGGAAAGTGGCGGGGTAAAAAGCGAGAGAGAGAGAGGACGGGGCGTATAAATTATTCGGGCAGATACTTATCGTCACGTCGTCGACGCGCGGCAGTCGTTTCCTGCCTACTGGGAATTCGCCGCGCATATATACGGCACCTCCGGGCCGCCCTTCGCGCGAGCGCGACTGCCGCTCTCAACCCCATCTGCGTGTACGCGCGCGTCACGTGATCATTTACTTGCGTAAGCCAGCCGACGTGACGCTAATGAAATAACTCTCCGCGCCCGTCGTTTTCTCTCTCTCTCTCTCTCGATTCTACCTGGCGCACTTTCGCGCCGGTATGCGGGCTCCGAGCGAGGCTCACCTCTCTGCTTCCTATTTCCTGTCCTCTCGTCAGATAAGACGGCTCGAGTCGTTGTAACCGCCTTTTCGTGAATTTTGTATGCGGCTTTTGTGGCTGGATATTTCAATCTGATTTACGTTTTTGGGCAGCGCGGATCGTTGAGAGGTTTTTTTCGAGTGTCGGGTTATAATGTTGTTCCTGAAATTTTTGATAATTCACGTCAGATATCTTCGTCGCTAAAAATGAATCACTGCTCCTCGGCCGCGAGCTCCTTCAATTTCTCGCTTGTAAAAAGCCTTTTAAATTCGCCTACTAATTTATTGCCTCGCTTAGCAAAACACCCGTATAAACGAGGCGCATTAAGCGCCAAGAACGAGTATCGCGGAAGGTGTACAACTCGCTTCCTCCCGACGGCGATTAATAAGCCGTCTGCGAACCGCGCAATCTCCCCTCGTCCCAAAACGGCTCTCCGTTGCGTCAGTCCAGAAAATCGGCGTTCCGATACGTAACGAGAATCGCCGCGCGCGTCGACGACGACGACGACGACACAATACCTGGATTACGATCTTTCAATTAAGCTCTTTTGCCGCTTGTTGTCGCATTGATAGGTTGTCGGCGCTCTCGGCGGCACACCGACGAGGTGAAAGTTTCGCTCGGATGATAAATAACGCGCGCATTGAAATTTATGTCCGCGGCGGCGGCTTCGCGGGGAAAACAAGTCTCTGTCCGAAGGCAACGCGCGCGACATAATGCGCGCTCGATGTATAAAATATTGTGTAATGACATAATGCAAACAAGCCAGTAGTGCACCTCACTTTTTTCTCCTTTGTTTTTTTGTTCCTCGCTGGAGCTCTTTGAGTTTTCCCAGTCGAGCGGTGATTTATGCCTTGCGCCGCCGAGCGGGAATATGCTGAGGTGTTGTAAATCTCGCAAACTCAATTACAGTTTATCCTCATCGGCGCGCGGCGGAGAGACGGAAAGCGGCAAAAATTATCGCGCGCGTTAAACTTTTGAATTATCGCCGAGGAATTGATTGTGAATCGCGCGCGGCTCGGGGGATTAATGGCTGCTCCGTGAATTACAAAACTTATATACCCGACGACATTTATTAATCAGACAGCGTACACAAGCCGCGTGTGTATATGCCTACGCGATGAGATTAATTTCTGGATTTCTTGCGAACACCGAGAGAGAGAGACAACGCGAAGCGTAATGCCGGGACTTGACGTGCGTTTAATAAGAAACTTTTTAACTGTGCAAAAGTGACGCGCTGAATCGTCGGGATCGCTGATTGATTATGACTTGTCATTTTTTTTTTTTTTTTTGCGGGCTGCGAACACATGTTGCAAGAGCGACAGGATTTTCTTTTTTCAGCCGATTCCTATACTCCGAGAAATGTGTCACTCGAGTCGCGATTACCATTTAGCTATGCGCTAAGAAACAGCTCGTTTCGAGAAAAACCGAACGCTAATCGCGCCGGACAGCGAGTGTACGTATCGGTATATCTCATAATCGAGATGCACACGCCGACGTTCTCGCGTATAAAATGCGGCTAATTAAGAGCTCAAATCCCGCTCGTCGATCCTGTCGAGCTCGAGAATCACTCGACGCGCGCGCGCGGCCTATTATGCCGCTCCAGGGACAAACACGCGAGCCGTCTTCGATCACGCACACGTTTCTTCGAGCTCCGCGACTCTCTCGGCGAGTGATATATAACGAGTAGGTGGGTTGGGGCGTAATTAATTTGTCAGGTCGTTAGCGACTAATTATCTCGGGCTCGATATTTCGCGATCGAGCTGTCGTGATCGCGGGCGAAATCGCCCCGGAGTAATTGACGATTCATTAATTCTCCATTATCGCCAAAGCTCTGCTCTCCTATCGGAGCTTTATCGCACTTTTGGCCGTGTCGAGCTTGTTTCAAGTTTTTCGGCGAGCGCGGAATATTGTTTTGTAACGCGGCGAGAGTGCTTACAACGCTTCCGGCTGTAAGTAGTGGGGTATAACAAGTCCTTCGGGTCGGCGGGGTTTACAGTATGGGTATAACTAATTAGTCGACGGGCTGCAATTAACTATGATTAATTAGGTTAACCGGACGCGAGAGCAGCGGCCGCGCTTGGCGTATACGAAAACGTGTTTTCCCGGCGTTACCGTCGTAAAAGTACGTGCAGCCGTATAGTTAAATTTCCCGGCGAAACACACACACACACACACACACACATAATCCCCTCGAACTAATTGGCCGCTCCGCTCATTAAAATAATTCCCAAGTTACTCAATCGAGCCGCTCTCTGAAATCGCATTTTCCGAGTAAGCATATACATATATACGACTCTTTGGCGGCTTTGAAAACAGAGCACTTGCTCAAAGCGTCGAGCGTCGAAAAAGCTCAATCTCTCTCGAGAGAGCAGCGCGCGGCAATCGATGACGGCCCCGCCGCCGCGTGTAAATGACTCGGGCTCGCGATGACAGGCGCGCCGCGGCTCGCCGCAAAGTGAGCCATCAAAGGCCGCACGCGCGCTGCTGCCCTTCGGCGTGTGGGTGTGTGCTGCGCTCTCTCTCTCCCTTTGTCTCTCTCTCTCCTCCGCCCCCTCTGCCGGCTTTTGCGAGGGTATTAAACGCCCACGGCTGTTGTGCTCTCTCTCTCTCTCTCTCCCCCCGAGCCTCCGCGTGATTATGAGACGAGCGAGCGAGCGCGTGTTTTTCTTTGCTGCCGGGTTTTGTTTCGTGTGCTCCGACGCGCGCGGGTTTTGTGCTGCTTTTGCGAGCGTTTGCGGCTGATGCGAAAAAAATAACGGACACGGCGCTACGAGTGAAGAGCGAGACTATTGTGGAACGGACGGAGGACGGGGGAGGCGGCTCGCTTTTGATGCACCTTTTTTGAGGACGGCACTCGGTTGTTCGGGCGACTTTTCGAATTTTTAAGAATGTTTAAAATTTTTTAAGGACTTGTTTTGTTTGTCGTTAAATGGGATATAATATCGGATTAGTTTATAATATTGAAGTTTATAAACGGCACTTTATTGACATTTCAACGCAGCAGTTCGTTGTAAAATGATTTCATTTTATTTCCCGCGCGGATTAAAGTTAGTTCAAGTTACCGGCGGATAAATGTTTATTTAATACACTCGCGGGGATATTAGTAATAAACGGAGAAATCTTCGCATCGTGCAGGCATCAGCCTCCCTTTTTTTTTTATGGAAAACTTGTTTATGGGTCCGAGTTATTAAATTCTGCCCTTTTCGAGGCGCATACGGCCGGATTTGTCGGCTTAATCCCGATAAAGACGCCGAGAGCGGAGATAATAAAAAATTCATTGCCGATCCGCGGCGAGGATAACGCGCATATTTTACTTTCGGCAAAGGGAAAATATTTGTTCGTACGATTATTGCCGCCTAGTGTAAAAATTTAACGGCGCGTTTTATGGTTTACGAGGCGTATTTGCGCGTATCATAAACAGCGGCATAATTACAGTAAAACGGTTAAAATATTCACCGCCCTCCCCCCTCCCGATAAGGGTGAAAGGAAGGAAGCTAAATTATGGCCCGCAGAAACCCAACAATTTGCCGACGTGATACTCGGGGGAATAGTAAGCTCCAAATTAATGCCGCTCTTAAATAGCGAGCGGATCGTAAAGCTAACGAATTAATAGACGAAGTCGGCATTCTTGCTGTGCTGCCACACTCTTTTTCTTCTCTCGCCAATTTCTCTATTCGGACGCGGCATTGTGCTTATAATTCGAGGTGTCTTTCCGTCGTATTATTTGCCGCGGTAGCGGAATTCAATTAAGACTCGCGCTATCGCACAGATTTATGGCGACAATAATAACGTACCGGCAATAAAAACTGCGCTAATGGACTTTTTTTTAATACGTGCGTATACAAAAAAGATGAGTCAACTTTTGTTTTACCGCACTCGAAGGTCGCACCGTTCCCCCGGCACGATCTCAATCAGTTTGATTTTCGAAAAATATCTTGAATTTTTCGGGGCAAAAAGACGCGCAAATTCCAGGTGTGTTCCATTTGAAACCCGTCGCCTCGCCGGACACGCGCGCGAGAGAGAAAAGTCGGCGCACATCACGTTCCGATCGATCACCAAAAGCGTTCGTCATCGTCGTCGATTCACACGCACGTCCGACGAATTCCCGGTCGACGAGCAGCGGAGCTCTCCGCGTCTCCTTGTCAATTAGCGGCCGCAAGCTGGCCTATCCTCCGAGAGAGCGACGCGGCCCGTAACACGCGCGTTACAGCTCGTCGCGCGGCGCGAAAAAACCGGCGTGTCCCCGCGGCAAGAAGCCGCTGTCCCTTTATCCGGCCTCTCTCGCGGACAGGCCACCGGTATATGGCTAAATGAGAAACGTGTGCTGGGGAGTTGTAAACAAAAAAAAAAAAAAAAAAAAAAGGAGGTAGAGCGGCAGCTCGTAAAAATGGCAGCGCGCGCAGCGTGCCTCTCGCCAGTGAAATAAATTGAGTTATTAACGCGGCGGTGTCACGATAAATTATGATGAAGCGGCTGCCGCTGCCGCGCGGATGAAAAGGAACGTGTGCGCAGCGCGAAAGGTCGGACAGGCTAACAGCGCTTGATTGCCGCTCGCTCGTTTGTCTCCATGAAAGCACGAAGGGGGGGGAGGAGGGGGCGAGCAGCTCGAGCGTAACGACGCCAAGCCGCGGCGTTCTAGCTCCTTCTTCTTCTTCTTCCTCCTCCTCTCCTCTTCGAGCTTGTTTTCCTCCGTGTGCTCCGAGGGTTTGTATATTATTCGCGCCTCGTCGCGAGGAGCGAGGATACAGGTTCCTAAGCCCAGGGGAACATGGGGGTTCCGGCGGAATTTATTGAAATGTTAAGCGCGAGCTTGTAACGAGCAGTTTATGGCTTTACCCGCTGATAATGTCAATGTGGGCAGCACCGTAATGATCTCGGAGCTAATATTTTCCGATCGTTTCGTTGGACTTTTAAAGGGGGAGAGAGACGAGCTGGAATTTGCCGGCGGACTTTTTACCGTGCTGCCTGCGGACATTGCAAAATGGGAATCAATTCGCTTCGGTTCGGTACGGTATGTTATACTGGTATTTTACTTGAAAACTTGTATAGAGAAAATGAGCTTTTCAACGTGTTTCGTTTCGTTCGCTTTCTTGCGCCCGAAATTTATGAGTCGCTATTTTATTTGTTTCTATGAATTTAAAAGCACCGTGAAATTGAAAATTTATATATTATGTAAATGATGAAGTAAAACAGAAGTGGTAGCAGTTTGTACGACTTTTCGAATGTAACTTGAAATGTCCTAAGACATATTCCTCGTTATTTCTGTCATAAATTTAATAGAGATAAAACAAAGATATTCGAGAAATATAAATGTGAAACAAGATTCTGATTTTAATAATACTTATTAAAAGAAATACATTTGAAATTCAATTCTACTTCAATTCTATTTCTCGATTAAATAACTACTTAAAAATAAATTTTCATCTCAGTACGTTCAGACATTCCATAAAATTATATCAGTTCGATATCTGTCATAAAGTGTTACATATTATTTAGTGTTAAATGTACTCAGGAATGCACCTAATGTCGAGACAATTTTCTTCCCACGAGAATGACGTTATTGCATCACGGTAATATTTTTCCTGGCGCAAAAATTTAAGCTCAAGCTTAAAACGAGATAAAATTTTTCATAAATATTCCAGCTCAGGTGTAATTCGCATTCTGTTATATCCAAGAATGCAATTCCAAACTACGTTAAAAAAGTATCGCGTCAGATCACTAATTTCAACTCAATAAATCAGCATAAAAAGCTTCAATTATTTCCAGACTAACAGAAAGTTTTTCGCCACGCTTACAAGCTTAAAATTACCATAAAGCCTCCGGTTTTCCAGCTAATTCCTCGTCCCCGCCTCGGGTGAAAAAAGCAGCCTTACAATGTCTCTCTCCTAAAGGGGCAGTGTGAGACTTCATCTCGACGTTTTTTCTCATCGGCCGTGTCGGCGGCGGCTAACTCGGCCGGGGCACGTATCTCTCTCTCTCTCTCTCTCTCGCTGCCAGTATTCCACGGGCGACTCGGCCGTTAGTCGTCGTCGTCGTCGTCGTCGTCGGCGCGCGCGGCTCTCGTAATTAGCGCTGTCCATAGATTGAAACAAATGGCGCTGAAACGGCGGCAGGACTCGGTCAGGATAGACAGCCGGAGAGACCGGGGAGAGAAATACTAGTTGCGCGCGCGCCGACATGACTGAGAGCTACGTGCCCGGCATTCCCCGCGGCCAATCTTTTCTCTCTATCAATTCCCGCGAACTTTTAATTAGCCGCGAGAGTGCAGCTTCATTGAATAACCGCGGGACCGCGCGAATTTTACGGCTATCCCCTTTTTTTCTCCAGCTGTTATCGGCCGCGGCGGGGGGGGGGGGGGGGCGGTAAATCATTGGGGCCCGCGCGGAGATTAGCATAATCACCGCGAGACTGATGGCTTGAAATATGGTTTCCGCGCTCGTAAAAACTGTCCTGTTTATTATCGGGCACCGCGCTAAAACGTTTAGTTTGGCTCTCCGCGCGCGTGACATAAGCCCCCCGATTGAAATGTAAATGAAAGAAAGTCGCGAGAGCGGGCGACTTTCGTGCGCGCCGCGCGCGGAAAAAGTCGCCCTATCGAACGCTTGTAATCGGCTCTATTAGCTCGGAATTTATCGCCGAGTCGCATTAAGCGAAATGCCGTTAATTGCCGCCAGCACGCGGCGTCGGATACGGGCGGCGGCGGGGGCCTTCGGAAAATAGAAAAATAGAAAAAAAAAATATAGGTGGCCAGCTCGGCGGGCGTGGGATCGCGGCGGGCTTTGTCTCTCTCTCGCTGAAAAAGCGGAAGCTCCGCCGGTGACAGAAAGTGTCTCTCGTCGACTGGCAGCCGCTACCGGACGGCTCGCACACGCGATCGTCAAAAGTTGGCTTGTACGTATATATATATCGCGGCTATCCGAGAGGGAGAGAGAGAGAGAGTCGCGGAATATAAATTACATCGCGCGACGGCGGCAGCCTTCGACATTACGAGATTGCGACGCTGACGAGTTTACGAGCGCTCGTAAAGTCCCCGAGCGCGACACACGCGAAACATAAAGTCGGATAATTGACGACTTTACAGCTACGGACAGTTTGTGTTGCCTTTTTTTTTTTTTTTCTTTCCATTTTCCTCTCCGGCTCTCTTTTTAGAAGCGGCGGCGGCTCCTCGGGATTATGCCCGAGCACGCTTTTCGAGAGCGAGAGAGAGAGGATGCCACGTAACGATCGATGCAATTTGCGAAAATGCGCGGCTTAAATATCGGGTTCATCGGCTATGGGAAGTAGGACGTGTCGTGCGCGGCCGCGTGCTCGAAGGCAGTTTCGTTCGAATGAAAATATTGATGTGCAAAGTGCGCAGAGTCAATTGTAGCCGATAAATGTACGGCTGAAATGACACGCTGAAAAAGCCTGACACACGCGAGGTAATTTTCTGCTGGACATGACGGGCTTTTAAGAAAGAACATTACGGTCGTCTATTTATTTACACGTTTTGTCTAAGTAGTTCTCTTGAATTATGCGCGCTTTTACGAATTGGCGTGGCACCTATTTTTGTTAATTTTACTGTTTACACGTACGCGCGCATATCGATGTGAAGTATATCTTGTTTTGCACGTTTCAAGGCGCAAATTATGCTTTCTCGCGACTTTGGACATAAATATTTCTACTTACAGTTTTTGCGGCACTCCAGTCGAGAAAACAGAGAGGACTATTTTTTTTTTTTTTTTTTAGCGATTGGGAGAAAAATCAACAAGAAATATGAACCAATTACGAGAGAGCCGACTAAAGAATTTCATCGACTCCTCAAAGAAATTCCTCCGAATCCTCTTTATATACGAAAAAATCCGAATCCTTCCGTCGGCCGTCATACAAGAACGATCGCGATTTACGAGAGCAGCTCGCCAATATCTCACAGGCCTACTCGTCCGGTTTTTTTCCTTGCGCTCAGCGCTAAAATAAAGGGAATCGAGGGAGCTTTACAAAGAGCCGGAGAGGCTTAAAAAGTCTCTTAAGGGATTAAAAAAGGAGGGGGGGGGGATCAGAGGAACGCGAGCCGCTTAATTACCATTTTCAAGAGAGCGAGCCGCGATCTCGCGAGGGAGCCGCAGCAGCCTAGCCATCTCGGCGAGCCTTTTTCGGTCGCCGCCGATCGATCCTATCGGCGGCGATCGATCTTCGAGGCCTCAACGGCTCCGTCAGCGGAGCAGCTCTCTTTCAGCAGATCGATCGGCCCCGGAGATCTGTCGAGAAACAATGGGGAGCAGCAAGCCGACGCCGCCGCCGGATCCTCTCTCTCTCTCTCTCTCTCTTTCTCTCTCGTTGTCCGTCAATCCAGACGTCCGCTCGTCCGTTTTACATGCTCGTTATACCGCGCCGCTTGTGTATGTACGAGTATCGTAGTCGCCGTTTTTCAAAAAGAGCGCGCCCCTTTTTTGTCGGGCTTGATAATTTTATGCTGATAACGCTGAATTTATTAAGGCTGCGGCAAGGAGTTGCTGCTCTTTGGGAAAATAAGCGGGACGGCTTTAGGTATATGTATATAGTAAACTTTTTCAGAATCACCTCGGTAGCTCATTTTGTAAATTATTTTATTTTCTTCGTTCAATTAATGATTGATTTCACTTTTAGAGCATTCAAGATTGCTGCTGATGGCCTCTGTAATAATTGTAATCGTATTATCTTAATAATAATCTCTCATTAATACTGCAGCGAAACATAAGTACAAAATTCGGAGTTGGATATTTACAGACCAATTTATTAAAGATGTCCGACCGCGCTCGTAATGCAATTTTCATACATAATAAGCTTCAAACGTAGCCGATAAATAATGCATTTCTTAATTTACAATAAAGTCTGTTTTCAGCTCAAGCGGTTAAATCAACGAGCGCCTTAAATTAAACGAGCCTCCGAAACCTTCAAGTTTATACACGGTCGATAAATAAACTTTCGAATCGTTACGACCTCCCGAAATTTACAA
The DNA here is from genome assembly GCA_035582975.1 of Ormyrus labotus. Taxonomy (NCBI): domain Eukaryota; kingdom Metazoa; phylum Arthropoda; class Insecta; order Hymenoptera; family Ormyridae; genus Ormyrus; species Ormyrus labotus. Next base: position 15,958,144 of record JAWWEO010000021.1, on the reverse strand, counting down.
GCGGCCATAATCCCCAATTTTCAATTAACACCAAAAGATCGACGCTGACGCTTTAATCTCCATCGCCGACGCTCCGTCCCTCTCTCTCTCTCTCTCTCTCCGGCGGCGGGATGCGCCCGACGACGCGCGTACAGCAGCGGCCGTGTGTGCAGGAGTCCAGACCAACTCAACAGACAGATGCCGCGGAAGATTAACCGATCGGTAGCTCGGCGGCCTCGCATACATTAGCCCGGCGACTGACGCGCATCGATGTAACTGCCAATTATTGCGGGGCCCGACTGCCGGATTAACACCCGCGTCGAATCTCGTTACTCGCCTCGTCTCTACCCCCCTTTTTCGGACTCGAGCTGCTGCTGCTGCTGCCGCTGCTAAGTAAGTTAGCCGTAATTGCCGCTGTGACAAATATCGAGCGCCGTTATGATGGAAGGACTAGGTGCGAGGGCGAACTTTGCCTAAGCGATTCGAATGTGCTTCTTGAGGGTGGAGAGGCGGGGAGAGAGAGAGAGAGTCGAGGATGAAAAATGAACGATAATCGTAATCGCTTATGGCGTATTGGGGTGAAATATGGCCCGGAGGAGAATTGCTGTCGCGCGGCCCTTATCGCCGGGGGTGATCAAGTTTTCTGAGACGTTTATTGGATGGGTTCTCGTTCGCCTTCTCCTCGGAAAGTTGGAAACTAGGCGGGAATTCGTACTCGAACTCGAGTGATGAAGCAGTGTTGTGGTAATTGATGAAGGGTATTTATTTATTTTTAGGGTTCTCGAAGTATTGCGAGGTGCGTCGTTATTTTGTCTCTCAATTGTATCATATATAATATAACTGCACAAGCATTTTTTTTTCACCATTTTAATCCCTTAATTCGGCCTCAAATGGACACTGTCGCGGACTCTGAAAATCCCCTTAAGCACATTTCACTGCTAATTGAGCCCAACAAAAAATCTCCCCGTAAGAAGCAGCGTCGAGAAATTTTTTTACGAGGAAAACCGCTCCGGCACACCGCATTTGACGGCGCTCGTTCGTTATATTTTAATCCTCCCTCGCACGCGTGATTAAATTTCGCGCCACTATATTTCCTCACGCTCGCGGCTCTCTCTCTCTCTCTCTTCTTTTATTCCACGTCGGGCGCAATATTCTTCCCGGGTAATTGCCGAAGTAATTGCGGCCCCGCGCGCGGGAGAGCGATTTTTATTTACATGTTTCAGCGTCGCGCAAAAACGAGAGCGCGGAGCGCGACTTGACGCCGACCTGACACCTGAATAATAGTGTGGCGGCGTCGCCTTTTCAATTTTTCGCTCATTGACGGGTTAGGAAAAGGGCGCCGCGGGAACGGACGGAAGGTCGTTAGCCTCATCGCGCTTGTAAATTAAAAGTATCGAGCGAGTCGTGCCAATTATAAATTTTGACGTTATGTTAATGCGCACTGGGCGTAAAATATCCGAATTTGTTCGGCGGGGGAACATAAATTTTCGAGCCGAAAGCTCGTTGCGCCGAGGCCGGAATTTTAAATTTTTCGGAATTTATAGGATCGGGGGCATAAAATTTTTAATGTTTTTTTCGGCCGTTTATTCCGGCCGCGTAATGTTACTCCGAAATAACAAAGGCGCGACCTGCTTTTTATTATTTTCTTTTAATAAAAATGTTTTTGCATTTTATTATACGCGCCGCGCGCGCTAATTTATTTAAAAATTACACGCCCGCGGTTTTGTTATTCCGTCGAACATTGGACGGCGTGAATATTCAATCGCGTCGTAAATTTTAAATTTTATACATTGCATTAAAATTTCCAGCGCGCCGCGCGGAACTATGAAAACATTTATATTATGTCCATCTAACCGGAGTATACGAAAATCCAGACACTTTCTTTTGCATTAATGATCGGGGACATTAAAAATTTTATGATTATTTTCGTGTAATTACTAAAGTTTCACTCGCTTTTAAAGCCTGAAAAATGCATTTTAATTTATTATAGCGAGGCGATCGGGGGACATTTAGTTTTACGATTTCGCTCGTAATCTGTTTCAAATATAATAAATGTTTTATATTTTACCAATAAAATGTCCCCAGAAGATAATGCATTAGAGGCGAAAAACCTCGCGGAGCTGAAAAACCACTCGATAACAGCAGCTTCCCGATAAAAAAAAGATTTTCCAAAATCCACTCCTCATCCGAAGCGGTCCGAAAAAAAAAACTGGATCGGCGAGCGAATCTAAAAATGATAAAATCGCCGAGGCGTAAAAAAAACAATAGCCTTCAGCCGGCGGGAGGCGGGAGAAACAAAACAGAGCCGGGCGAGAAGAAAGCTCGGCTCGTGCGCAGGGCGATGAGAGAAAGAGAGCTCTTTGACTGGGGGTCGAGGTGAAAAGCGCAAAAGGGAGCAGCGAGTTAATGGACTCGGCGATTGATCGCGAAACGGCCGTCAATACGTCGTGTCAGTGGCAGCGGTAACATATTTTTTTTTTTTGCTGCTCGCGCGGGCGGACAGCAGCAGCAGCAGCAGCGGCACAGCAGCGATATCGCGTGCGCACGCACACGTCGCTCTTTTGCGCGTGCATCGGGGGTTGCTGCTGCTGCTGCTGCTGCTGTGCATTTGCGAGCTGTCGCCCCCAACCAGCGGCCTGTCAGGGGGCTGACAGTTTTCATTCCGCGCATACTTGACGGCCCGTTCTCTCTCTTTCTTTCTCTCTTCCTCTGTCCCTCTCTCTTTTAGCCGGCAGCGACACTCGTTTCTTCCAAAGTGAATTCAGTAGTCGCGTGCATCACATCGACAGGCCTGATCTCCCTCTCTCTCTCCGCGCGCTACTCGCTTTTTAGCCGCCTGTCCGCTACCGCGGGGAGGCTTATTTATTATTTGACGTCGGTGCGCGCCGCCGTCGTTTTATTTCGGTCCGCCGCTTATTTATTAGTCGACGTCGCCGAGCGCGAGAGAGAGAGAGAGAGAGAAATCAGCGCCCGAGGCGATCGATCGACGTCCAATCGGGAGGCTCGATCATGTTCGAGATGACAGAAAACCGAGCGGCGGAGCATTCCTTTCGCCGGCAGGCAGCGCAGCCACTGTGTCTCTCTGGCTACCGGCGTTCCGATGCTTAGGCAGATTGCGACGTGTGACTTTGCAGATATACGAGACCCGGCCCCGAGAGAGCTGCGAGTTTTCGCTTCGACTCGGCTGGGGCCAATTAATTTTGCTTTTACAAAGTAGACCTTTTCTGCTTTATGCTCATTGGGGGGAGAGATAAGGCGCGGTGAAAAATTGCGATCGGCGTTGCGGCGTTAAATGTTTTATACCGGACAGTGTGGCTCGCCGGATTTAGAACTCGAATACGATAACGAAAAGCAAGTCGAACGGGAGCGGAGCAATAAATTTTAGAAAAATTATACGCCCAGGGATTATTGCCTTTGAAAAGTCGAGCGTTTCAAAAGCAGTTTTAAATCAGAGCCACACGGCTTCGACAAAATAATTTAGAATTTATAGCAGAACTGCCGATATAACCTATTAATATATTAGAAATCTTAGACATTAATAATTATTTCAAGCCACCGATAGCGATAATTATTGTCCCCTATTTCCAAGCAGCTTCGATAAATTTCTTTTTTATCCATTACAAATAATCTATTCCGTGTTTTACAAAAACGGGACAAATTGATCTCGGCGTATAAAGTCATTATGATTCAATGGCAGCTCGTTCCTTCGAGAATTCTTTTTCTCTCCCCCGGATTTTTCGACTCGGCGCGTGTGTGTCGCAACGGTCATCGAGCGACTAGAATTATTTATGGGCCTTTTTTGCCACGGCGACGACGCCGTATCCATTATTGCAAAGCATAAAATCTGCCCGGGACTCCCGTTTGCATTTTTAATGGCTTAAGTGTGTTATTTTTTCCCTTGATAAATGTGATATTTCAGTGATGAGGTTACCCTGATAATTGAGACGTTTCAAAAATATCTGACGCTCCGGCAGAATGTTCTATATAAATCATCCCGCCTGTCGAAGGTGACGACTATACCTGGCCGGTTCGTATAATATATTATTCGGAGCTGAAAAAAGTTTTTTTTCCAGATTGAAATTTACCAGATTCGTTTCAGTTTCAAGCGAATATCAAATATTGACTTTATTTTCGCAAACTTTACTGTTTAAAATATCTTCACCCATCAAAAGAAGTCGCCACATTCGCGTTGAAATATCCCAAAGAATACATCACGGGCACGAATCCCTAATCTTACATTATTCAAATCCGGAAAAGTGCTTCACTCTCCGCCTCTGGAAAATGAAACGAATCCACGCGAATGCCGTAAAGCTCCCGGCGGCACGAATCCCGCGTCTGGCGTGGCATCAAGCACCAAGCAAGCACACATCGGGCGTCCGGCGAAGTCAGCCGGCATCTCGGCGATCCATTACCCGCGGCATATCGGCGCCAATTTCGCTCGGCCTCGAAATTGTTCATTTTCGAAAATAGCCGCGACGCCGCAGCCGTCGGCCGCCGGGGCCCTAAGCAACGCAGAAACAGGCCGCGTGACGGTAACGACCCACGAGCCCGATCACGCACCGAGAGAGGCGCACCGAGCCGCGCGCGTATTATCCTAATTATTTCGTCGAGAGAATATGACGAGAGATCGCTTATCGGCATACTCTTTGTATCCGCGCGCGATTATTAATTAAGGTAATTGCCGCGCGGCTATTTTTCAGCGCTTTTAATCAGCCGGCGAGAGCGCGCCGGGCGAACGAGTTGCGGGGCCGCTTGTCAGCTCGTTAATTATCGAGTGGCTGCATGGCTAATTACTCGCTCGTAAATTATTACGCGCGATTAGGCAAGAATTAGTGTCACTAACCTTCGGGAGGAGCTCGCCGCCGCGGCGAGGTAATTGACGGTTGCCGGGGACCGCCGGGGGCAAAAATGGGAAACACCGACAAATTGATCGCGTGGGAAAGAGGATTTTTCGCGATCGCCGTCAGCCGAAGATCTAAACATAATTAGGCCGTGAATTATCGCGGCGGTAAAGAAGATTCAGCGTCGGAGTGTGCGTCTGTGTGCGGGATTAAAATAAATTTATCTTTCGTCGCTTAGCCGGTCAATTGATGGCGCCGCCGCAATAAACGTTATTATTAAAGCCGACGGCACGGGGGGATATTATTTATTTGCGAAGAAAACGTTGACGATTATAAAGATCCGTTAGAAAGCGATATAATTTGTACTTAACGTATTTATTAATAGGCGAGAGCGCTATTCGGGCCGGAGTTACGCGCGCGAGTAAACCGTTAACGCGCTGCTTATTCAGCCGAGTTAAGTTGTAATTTTAGTGCACTTAGTTAAATTTTATTATCTACCGAGATATCGATGTTGCGTCCGGGGCGAATTATGCTTTTGTATATTCATAAACCTTCCGGGAAAAGGTATAAATTTAAGGAGCGAGGAGATGCGTTTGCATATTTCGCGAGCTGGAAACTACCTCGTAGTTAATATCCTCCGATTTTATTACATTGTCATCGTTACGCGTACACTTGGCTTCATGCGTGTTTCGAGGATATTAGATACAAGATAATCTTTGATTAAAGTATGCAAATTCTGCCTTCCCCAATATTTACGCGCTTATCTATGCGTTTTATATCCAGCTGGTAATAAGATACTTCCTGAAGAGACTAGACGCGATACGTGAAATAAAACGTCGGTATTTGCTCGACCCGCGATATATAGTGGGAATCGTGCGGTAAATTACTAAAATAAGCCATTATGAGCTTTTCATCCAAGTTTTGCTGTGTATTATCGGCTGGTGATAAATTTTTCTGCGCGAAATTTTGCAACGTTTTCCCATACATCTCCTCTCGTTATGTTTTAACGATGTTTTCTTCAAAATTTGAATTTATTCTGTGGGTCTTATGTAAGATTGCAGCGAGGCTTTGAGATATTTCTTGATTATGCGCAATATTAATATAAAAATAAGCTGCAATAAACTTTCTCGTTGCATAAATAACAATTTTCAAGAACTCTGTTTGACTTGTTAACAAAGCAGCCTTCGATAATTAGCTAATTTCGATAAATTTGTAAAGAAAACACATTATTAAAGTGTTTTATTAAAAATAAAATAATTATTTCTATTATGCAAGTATAAATCACTTACAACAGTGATATTTCAGGAAACTTTAATTTATTTAGAAATAGGACTTCAGACAGACTCTGTATGCTAAACAAAAACTCAAGACCGACAATAGCAACGGCGAGAGGAGAAAAAAAAAGCCCACGTCCCGCAGCCTGGCTCAGCCAGCGAAAATGACGTAACTCGCTCCTTGTCCGGCTGAGCGAAACAACTGCACGCAAATCGATTCCGCGTGTAGAACCAATCCGTTCCCCGGCCTCTCGGCGGCGGCGACGGCGGCTTGAATTTTCGCCTTATTCGTCGACTCGGCGCTTTCTTCACGTACACGGAAAACCGGAGGCTCTCTCTTTCTCTCTCTCTCTCTCTCTCCAGGCGCAAGAAGGCCTGTCCCGCGCGCGACAAAAAGCCCGCCGCGCCGCGGCGAATATACATCGGGCGCGCGCGCTTTACATTCTTATATGTGCGCTTGATTGGCGTCTTCGATAATCGGCCGTCGCTCGCTCGCTTTCTCGATGTATATACGCTGCTCGCCTTTTTCTCCGCTCCGGCATAAATATGCGCGCATAACGACGCGCGACGCCGACCGCGGGGGGAAAGAGAAGAGCGGAGAGAGAGAGAGAGAGAGAGAGAGAACGGACGGACTTAACGAGGGATCAAGTAGGACGTCGCATACTTTTCCCCGCGGACCGCCGCCGGCTCGTTAACGCTTGGATTTATGAGGAACGCCGCAGCGCGCGCACACCGCCACCGCGACGAGGACGACGAGAGCCTCGGAGAAGCTGGACCTGTGTCGCAGATTAGACCGACCGTTCGCTAGTGTCGCGCGCGCCGAAGCGCTTTTTATACCCCTCGTTTTCCCTGAATTTCGATTCGCTGAAATACCTTGTATACTTTAACGGTTTATTGGCTGAATTGGATTAGCGCGAGGCTGGATCGCGCGTTTGAACGACGGCATTCTTGTGATAATTTGGTACAAATGTTAATCGAGGTCTTGAAAATTTCTTTCTTCGTGCATCAGTTTAATTACAATCATCTATTCATTAATTTCAATAGTCAAATATAATAGAGGATTCTCTATCCTATAATTCTGATTTAGTACAAAAATAGCCTGAAATTCAAGAAATAATTTACCGCCATCGAAAGTAAGGCGATCGCTCCGGAAGGAGAGGCGCGGCAATCGTTTCGACATCGCAGCTCGCCGATATAAATCGCTCGCGGGCTAAATCTGCATCGCTAATAATCACCGAGCCCGAGAAGCCGAAGGTGTATATAATGTCCACGCGCCGCCGATGAACATGAATCACAAAAGACGGATTATCGTTTCCCGGACGCGAAACTGCCAGCGCCCCGACAAGCGCTGCGGCATTAAAAGTACCGACGCGTCGCCGCGCGACTCGGCGTGTGTATTTGCATGGACAGGAGAAAGCAATGTATCACGCGAGATTCCTTCGGATTGACAACTTCTCAGGCTCTGAATAATAATGGCGGTAGCTCGCGCGCACACATTTCCGGGTAATACGAGGCGTGTGGAGAAAAAAAGGAAGCGCGAAAGCGCAGTATATATTCCGCGGCGAAGCAGGCCCCGAATATTCATCGCGCGCGGAACTAATAATTTTCTCGCTCCAAAGCAAGCGGAGGAAAGTGCGATCGGAGGGGACGGGGAGGGAGCGTTATGGGTTTATACAGGTATATTGTCCGTAGGCCTGCCGCCTCTGAAATTTATTGCCGGCGCGCCAAGAGCGAAATAGAAAATGATAGAAAACCCGCCATCATTCATTCGCTCCTATAAGGAAGAATGAAGTAATACGGCGCACTTGGCTGTATGAATGTTGCGCGGGCCGCTTTAATTTTCGGCTGTTTCTTTATTTACGTAATGCGTTTCTTTTTATTTATTCATTGTTGATCTTAATTGTGGTGAAAAAAAAATGTTACAGAGTTTATTTTAATAGCAGTTGTGTCTTGAGAAATGCAATAAAATTCTTCGCGTTTAAGCGTGACTAAAGTGGTGATAAACGTAAATTTACTATTGAACTCCCACTTAACTATGATTGATGCGAATGTGAGTCATTCTATTTTCTTAAAAAATTATTCTTAGCAACTCAACATAAAATACAATTCTCTCCTTTACCGACTAAACCTATATAGTTCCGAAGTATCGGGAACGTTTCCAGAAAGAAGGGAGAAACAAGCGGGGCTCCGACAAAACAATGACACATTCCTCAATGACGTGAAATGACTTCGGAGGGAGGCAGAGAGCGAGAGAAAGCGAGAGAAAAAAAAGGCTAAAAGGCCCCCGCAGCGGCGTGCATTTAATACGCTCGATAGACGCTTGGTGGTAGGTGGTGGAAAATATAGGCTCCAGTGCGCCTCGGGTTCGATTGGGGGCGAAAGGGGAAGGATTAATGGCGCAAGCGGGACACCCGCGGCCCATAAATCGGCCGCGCGCCAGCTCCGCGGCCAGGAATTACCGGCTCGCAACTTGCGAAATATGACGGTCTCATAAATCCGCTCTCTCTCTCTCTCTCTTGCCGCTCTGCACCGCCGCACAGCTCCGCGCGCGGTATGTACGTGTATGCGGCAATACACGCGTTCCTTCCTCCGGCGCGATTGCACGAATTCGCCGAGGGAGGAAATGAAAGAATTTCCTCAGGCTAATTTCCAGCTCTCCCTCCCTCCCTCTCTCTCTCTCTCTCTCTCTCTGCGGTGGAAAGTCAATCGGCGGAATTGTTTCGGGCTGGTTATGTCGACGACGGGGCGGGGATTTCGTTTCGGAGCTTGCCGATTTTTCGAGGCGCGAGATTCTTCTCCGCGGGAGCGGCTTATTTTTGCTCCGCGGAAAGTCGAGATCGAATTTGTTTTTGTCGAAGCTATTTGAAATATGCGAGTAAAACTGATATAGGCCCGAGCAAACAGTGTTAATTTAATTGACGATTGAAATGCAGATTCCAATTACATTTCCAGCAGGAAGTGAATCAACATTTTTCAAAGAAGCTTTATATGCACTAAAGCTCGTTTCCATAAGAATTTTAATCACGATTTCATTCTAATTGCACACTTAAAATATCAGTATCAGTTTAACCGTTGGATATACGTTAAAATAAAAGTGATCTTACAAAACTCAAAAACATGTTTACAATATCGCCAACATTTCATTCCTGCCGAATGATTTTCTTTTCCCCCCGGGGCATTTAAATTTCCCTCGCTCCTCCTTCCTTTTTTTCTCAATTACCGTCGCGAAAACGTGTCCGCTCTCTAAATTGACATTATTGTAATCGATTACCGCTCGAGGGAAAGGGAATAATGCCTTGATTTAGTGGCCGGAAACGCCGACTGGTTTTCTCTGCGCGGCTCGATTCCTTTTGCTGGCAGCGCGGCGAAGCCGAACGTGCGGTTACGTAAAATTATTCACGCGTCGTGTGTTTATGCATGCGCCATTAGAGCTTTGCGTTTCTCTCTTTTCTTCCGCCGAATGTAGGCAGGGGCCGCGTTTATAGATCAATTTCGATTTGACACGACGTCCGTTATATCGGCCGTGATTTAGTATTTCGGAAGATAACGAGTCGGGATATTTGAATGCTTTAAACGGATTAGCAGTTGATTATTAGATTGTAAAGCGTGCTGACTGTCCTTACTTGTATGCTAAAATCGACTTTCTATTTACATTTGAATTTTAGAGTCAAATTAATTTTGACTTAAACAAGATTATGGGATTGCTTATTAAAATGCTGTTGATGTAAGCAGTGACAAAGAGTGTAGTCTTTGAATATTTATAGAAGTTAAAAATACAATGAATTTCACGTCCGATTGAAATCTAGAAATTTAAAAAAAAATGTCTTCCTTGCCGATTTCTCAAGTTATACTTGTAATGAATTTATAAATCTTGGTAATAATCATGAAAAATATGCTTCCTTTATAAAAATAGTTTTTCAACCGACTAATATTTAGATTTTATTTCGAATTCATTTATTTTTTATTGTTGCTAAACAAAGAAATTCAATCCAATATAATCTACTCAAAATGATTCATTTCAATTAAGAAAATCAATTTTCATTTTCGTTATTAAATTGCGAATAAATAATTATACGTCATAAAGTTAAAATCGGTTCTATATCGAGATATTTCATTATGCAAAAATGTCTAAATCGGGACTGCAGTCCATCAGAGTTAATCATCCGTCATATTAACGGATTGTATCTTTTATGCGGCGCGACTAAATTCGTTGTTGGTAATTAACTTAAATAGAATCCCCGACGTATTTCTGTCAACTCGCGCCAACTTATGCTCGAATATTTTTCATTCATTTTAAAGCGGAGATTTAATATAGAATAACAGATAAACATTTCTATCGGATTAATCTACTGATAAATCTAAATTGACTTTCTGAGTGATGTACATATAAATTGCTAGCAATATATTGGTATTAAATATTATCTGTAAGCTGAAATCTGAAAATTGATTGAAGTTAAGCCGCCGTATTGTACTTGAACTGAATCCGTATTGCAAATAAATTAATACTTAAATAAATATTATAAAATACTAATTCTTGCGCTTTCAACAGTTTTCTTTTCGTTCAAAAGTTTATAAATTCTCGACAAAGCGAAGGACTCTTTTTAGCTTCGAAATCGGAACAACAGACTTGCAAAATGAAAACTCGGCAAAGATTCAGGCCTCGAGACTCCTTGGACACTTCCTCCACTCGGTGCAGTCACTCGTCGTCTCTCGGATAGGGCCAGATTCAGGAGCAGCAGCAGCAGCAGCAGCATCTCAGTCGTGGAAGCTCAGCAACTCTCTCCTTAGCAGCCGTCAATTAGTGCCAGCAAGTCAGTCCGTCGTCGTGGCGTTGGTCGTCCGGTCGGCTCTCTCTCTCGCTCCCTCGCTTTTTTGCGCCATTATCGGGCGAAAGAGTTACGGCCGCCGGTGCCTCGCGGCCGTATATAGTGTCGGGGCGCAAGTAAGTGAGCTGCTCGCGCAGCCTACGTGTGTTATACGCTCTCGGGGCCGTAAACGCTGCCGGTCGATTAGCAGCCGATTAGGGCTGTCGTGCGCCGGTCGTTAAGGAGATACGCCGCGAGGAGTAACGGGCCTGAAACGCGAGACACTTTTTTGCGGGCCGTGTGCGCGCGCGCGCGCGCTCGCACGCCGAGATAGCATCGACTCGCCAAAGCGCTGCTATAGCTGCCTGTGTGTGTGTGTATTCGGGTAATCGGGCATAAATTCGCTTGTCTGATGGCCGCCCGTGGCCTCGATGTATTTTGTACATCTTTAGGGCGCGATAAATTCGGCGGCCGGGTCTTATCGAGCGCGGAGGAGGCGAGAGTATATCATAGCACGCCCGGCGAGAGGAGCCCGAGAGTGCCGCCGGTGTATGTATATGTGCAAGCGAGCCGAGCTCTTTTATCGGCAGCTTTTCCGTAAATTAACGAGCTCGATCGCCATTATGTAATCTCCGCGCCAACAGCCGAACTTTAATTGCGAGGGGAGATGAGTGATGAACGTGCTTTTTCCGATCGCTCCTCGCAGCCTTTTTAAGATAAGCTCGGGGTAATGACTTTATGAGAGGAGAGAGAGAGAGCCGGGTAAATAATTGACTGCGTTTCGACGCTGTTTTATGGACCGAGGCTGCCAAAAGTCGCGGCTAAGCAATGGCTTTGTTTTCGAGGGAGCGAATATTTATTGCGCGAACAATTAAAATTTGTCGACGTTATTATTTCTTTTGCGAAAACCATTACGCTCCGCGCCACTAGCAGGTGTAATAAATGCGCGCGTCGTGGTGGTCATTTGTTATGCGCTATACAGCTAGCACCTTCGGTGTTGCACGGAGAAGCAGTATTAAGGTTCAATGAGACATTAAAAGTATGTAAATTAAACATGCACTGACTTCGCTTCGACATTTTATTTGAATGTTCAAGCTTTTATTTTACGGCCCTTCGCGAGTTGTGAAATCTTTCATTACTTTACTTGAATAAGAAAATTTTTCTACATTTACCCTATTATAACACGAAGCGCAGAAATAATAAAAACCAGTTTCTAAATGAACAGGAATATAAAGGTTTTACGTAAATACAGTTAATTTTGATTGAGTGAAAGATAATCGCGGCATTACGAGAAAAAGAATCAGCCATTTTCCGTTCGGTAAATTGAGTACTTTAGCGGCACGCAAATAGAGAATCAATTTCATGCTTTCACGCACACACGTTATTAAACATTCGTCAGAAATCGCGAGGAATGCGCATTAAACAATTATTAACCCCGAGAAAAACCTTAAAAACAGCCGCGGCGCATTTCTGTGTCGAAAGTCCATCTCGGTCGTTCGTTGCAATTAATTATTCAGTTCATTACCCATCCCACTCGGAATTCCCGGCTCTCTCGGGTTTCGAAAATTTCGAATATCCCCTCGCTACTCGGCCAAGGTGAGTTCTTAGAAATCGCTGCTGGAGGAACGTTAAATTCTAGCTCGCGCAGAAACTACGTAGTTCGCGCCGCGCCGCGCGGCGGGTTCGCACGACACACAGACGCACACAGCTCAATTACCGAGAGCGAGAGAGGCGTATCGGTAATTGCCGGCCGCGTAATCGACGCCATTTTAATGGCGCTTAAATTATCGTCTTTTTCCCGAGGCACGGCGAGAAAGAGAGCCCCGGCGCGCATTACAATTTAGCGAGCGTTCTTTCGCAATGTCTCGTCGCCGCGGCTGCACGCGGCGCGCCGAAGGAACGCGAGCACAGCCGCTTGGCAATTATTGGTTTATTAAAACTTTGTCCGCGAGAGACTACTCGTCCGTTCCGCGCTGCTCCTGAAGCTCTTTTTTCTCCCCGCGGCTTAATTAATGTATGCGAGGAAAGCGGTCGCGAGTGTCGGGTAAATTTTAGGTAAGCTCCTTTTTCGACCTATTCGATCGAGTAATTCAAGCGGGGCGTTAAGGAGCTGCGAGTTTTCGAGCTCTCGGTTTAATTCGTTAGGAATGTCGAGGTAGATTTCTAATTCGCATCACGTAGCTCCGCTCGGTCGGAAAATGTTGGTTTAGCAATTGATAATTTATTGGTAATTATTGTCGTTTCGAAAAAATTGATTATTCAATAGAATGCTGAAGTTATTACACTGCGCTGAGGTTCATTTTTCAATGTGTTTTTTTTTTCGACGTCAAACAAGTATAATTAAACGAGAAAAAAAGTTTCAACAGATAATCTATAAAATATGAGGTGGTTACTATTTATGCATCTATAGCAAGTATGCGAGTTACTGTTATTAACGACTGGCCACTATTTTTAAACTTTGTGGGATTTCTTTATTAGCGAACGGACAAAATTGAGCGTGAGCTTCCGCTGCCTTTTTTAGTGCCTTCACTGTTCGATATCGCCTTAATTATTTATTATCTAGTTTGCATAATTATTCTAGGTAATTTTTTATTTTTGAGCTCTTGTCAATTATAGTAATTTATTGAGATGATAGAGCTGTTTATACTTATAAAACTGGCAAGATATTTGTTATCTACGAACGTTTCTTTTTCAAAATTAATGTAAATTTAATTATTAAAAGCATATATACCAGATAACAAAACAATTATTTAAATTACGACTAACGCCTTGATATTTGTGAAACGACAAAAATTATAACGTCAATGCCACTCGGCGTTTGGATTTTCATCGCGTAAACCGAAGAAAAAAAAAACTTTGTCGCGCTCAAAGTGCATTTCTAACGGGTTCGACGACGCGGCAAACTCTCCCCCCTGCAAACTAATTCCGAGCTGGATATTCGAGTCCCTCGGTTTAACTCGCTCTCACACGAATCTCCAATTATACTCGTCCGTTCGCATGAGGGCATCGCGGTATTACTGTCGCATCGCGGCTGATTAAGTCCCTCGTCGTCGCATCCGCAATTCGCGGGAATTTAGCGTCGCGCGGCGGCGGCTGCGTTTCGGGCGTCAAACCAGGGCTCCCGGCTCGTAATAAGCAACAACATATAGAAGGACTCGCGCGGATCAAAGAGCCGCGCGCTCCGCGCTTAATGCCCGGCTCGCACGCGATTCTGGCCTTTCATCTGCGAGGGGCTGATTTAGGCGTCTGTAAATGGAATTTACCGCGGAGAGAGAGAGAGAGAGAGAGAGAGAGAGAGCCGCCGGCCGCGCTTTTAGCAGCTCCCTCGGGAGCTTGAAAATAGACGCGCCGCGCTCCGGCCGTCAGTCGGCTGTCTTGTACGACGACGTCGACAAACACGACGACGACGTGCGGATTTCGTCGGGGCGATGAGCCAGACACGTAGGACCGGACGCGGCTGCGATTAATCGACGCCTCGTTCGAGAAACGAGGTGTATGTTCTCCAAGCCAACTGCGCCGAGCTCTGGCCTTTGTCTTTGTCGAGGCTAAGTGATATGTAGGCGAAATCGATCTTGCCGCACACATACACACGCACACACCGACGATGCGCCTTCTCGAGAAATTTACTCGACGAATGCCCGAGCCGAGAGATTTTTCTAATCTACCTTTTTTTATTGGATTTAAAATAACATCCGTTTTGGAAGCATAAACTTTTGTCACTGCATGCCTATTTATATAATGCAGTTGTGAAAGGTTGTAATTATCTTTGGAACATTGAAAAATATTTATAGAGTCTTGTAAAATTAGTTTTCAGTTTTGAAATCGCTGTTCAACAAATAAGACTAATGCTTCATTTATCACCAACAATTTATTTATTCTTACTTCTCTCCTCTCTAATATACGAGGCCCATAAATTTCCGCTAAACAGATATAACAAGTGTATTTTTCAAATACTTTATTAAACGCTCTCTCCGACAAGCTGGCCAAAGCAATATAACGCAAACGCGCAAATGTGCAATTACCTCGGCGTATTAGCTCGCGCGTTAATATCAAACGCGAAAGGCGAAAAGCGCGCGCCCCGAGGAGAAAAAAAAACGCGCGTCTCTCTCTCTCTCTCAAGTTTCTCTCGTCCGTGCCTCGTTTTACACGTGAGAGATGTCGGCGCGGCGCGATTTCTTGCCAATAACGTTGTCGTAAGTCTCGCCTCTACTTTGCCAACGTTGACGTTTTTGCGGAAGCGGCGCGCCGCCGCGGCAGGCATAAACGCGCGTTATATCGCGCAGTCATTCCGAGTGACGGGTTTAAATCGACGCCGCCGGCAATAAACAATTTTTAGCTCCTCGGCGAGCGTAATTAACGAGGGATCCGCATGGCTTTTGGCAAGGAAACGCGGCTCCGAGCGCGAATATATTTCAATTTTCAAAATAAACTGTACACTTCGAGCGCGTTTCAACAAATTCGCTAATATTTAAGTTTCGGGCTCGATGAAGCGGACTCTTTAAATTGCTCTTTTATTTTTGCGCCTTGGCGTTACGGCGAATTGCAACCGCGCCGCACTCTTATTTATTCGTCCCGGCTTGACTCCGAGAATATCGCGCGACACATTCGAAAGTGGCGAAAAAAGTGAAACTGGATTAAAATTTAATATCCGCTGAAATTTATGCGCGCGCGATGGATGTCAAAACAAGTAAAAATCACTCGCGCATAAAATATTCATTAGTAAACGATATTATAAATCATAGCCAGCCGCGGCAGATAACATAAATCACCGGGGCGAACACTATTTCTCGGCAATCTTTTCACCTCTGAAAACTAGTCCCGAGAAAAGTTCTGGCATTAGTTGTAAATAACGGTAATTAACGTAAAATCCCGCTTGAAGAGTAGACAGCCGTCGCGTAAACGTTTCTCAAGCAACAAACAATCGTAAAACGCGATCTTGCGAAAAAAAAAAACGGCTGTGGAAACTCATCGCGATAAACGTCAAAGTCCAGGAAAAAAGCCGCATAAATCCGCGCGGCGAATATAATCCATCGCGCATTAGAGCCTCGCCGCCAGCAAAACGATAACTCAGGCCCCGCGATTATTAATTGAAAAGTCCCTCCGTAAAATCCTCGCAACCGCGCGTCGTTCCTGTAACGTAATTACAGCTACGCACCGCTCACTCTCTCTCTCTCTCTCTCGGCACCTTTGGCCTCCCCTGGCCTTTTCATTAAATAAATAGCGGCGGTAAAGCAGGCGCGCGCATCGAGCTGCCGCTTTTATCGGTCCTCAACACTCGTGTTTATTGAGATTGCGCGCCGGGCGTATATATATGGAAGCACCGGGGTTTATTATTATACTCTTCGGGCCGAGTCACGTCGCGCGCTTTCTCCGAGAGCTGCGGCGGGGGATCGCTCGCAGGAGGAGTTTCGCGATTGTCGTCTGCCCGTTTATTTTTCGAGGAGTGTGGGTTACGCTTCTGTTTTTTTTTTCGTTTTTTTTTTCGAACGAGTTTGGAACGCTTTTGAGCTGTCGGTAAGGTGGCTGATCGCTGGTGCGAACGTTCATTTCGGCGGCTTTTCAGTTTAATTTAGCGCTACACTCATTAGCCGTAAAGTGCGTTTATATTTTCTAAATACTGTTTGATGCTTGACAGTCACCGGTCTAATACTGCGGCGAATTTAAGTAAACTTATGATGTAGGCGCTAATTATAGTTGTCAGTCGAGGCTAATATAATTTGCTAAAACTAGCGAAAGCGAAAGAGAGTCCGGGATTACGTTACGGAATTTTTAATTTCGTGAATACTTGTTATTAAGTGGATAGTTAATCAAAATATTTGTGAGAGTGTATAATTAGGCTGGCTTGTTTATCAAGTTTAAAATTTGACTCGAGAACTCTTATTTATGGAGTTTTTAATGAGCTTCAAGTTTTACCGAACGCGAGGTGAAATTCATTCCGATAATTGTCAAAAATATTCATTAAGTGGCTTGAAAATATAGCAATCAAGATACTGTTTAAAGAAATATCTTGTTACATTTTCGAGTAATTTATTTTTAAAGCCCACTAAAATTTTTCAGTTTCTCAGATTTATATAAAATTGAAGTTCGCCAATAAAGAAATGTTAAATTAAATTAATTTATCTGTTAAATTTAATCTTTTCTCAATTACCGACCGGTAACCGAACACTTTGGAATTAAGTAAATTTATTTAATATTTAAGCAACTTTTAAGAAAAGTCGTATAGTCGCGTATATAAAGTAAATAATTTAAAGTTTTTTAAATACGCGACACTTATATAAATGTAAGAAAAAATTTAAATTAAGCTTAAGCATTCAAATTAGATAAGACCGGCAACCCGTTATGAAAATTTACAATGCAAAAACACTCGTCGACTCCGTACGAAAGCAGTATATGTACAGGTCTCCATAAACCTCGCACTCCCGCGATAAAACACGAGTTTTCTGCAGCCTCCATACACAGTTGTATACGGTCGTGTGAAAAGTCCAACATCAGAGAGAGAATAGAATAGAATAGACTTTTATTAAGACTACGGGGTATAACCCCATACAGCCCTGTACAGTAACATACAATAGAATAACAAAATAATAAAACAGTATAGATCATTATGCGCAAATACAACAACCAGAAAGAGCAACAAAATAAGGTAACATGGCAGTATAACTTAAGATCTACTAATAACGCATTCGCAATTAACTACAATTCT
>JAWWEO010000021.1:15872316-15933587 GCA_035582975.1 Ormyrus labotus | reverse complement strand
AAAAGGCTGCTTCCTGGGGGAAGTTTAAAAAGCCGACTTTAAGGCTGGCGTTAAATTCTCTCTCTCTCTCTCTCTCTCTCTCTCTCTCTCTCTCTCTCTCTCTCTCTCTCTCTCTCTCTTCGCTTCGCTCCCAGACGTTTGCGACACCGAGAAAAAATCGACCTGTTATTGGCCTCGTTACGTCGAGTCATAAATTTCCGCTTAATTAAGAGAAACTCGCTTTGTAAAAGCGCGCTCCGTAGCTTTTTGACGATCGGCGCTCTGATTCGCCCGTATAGAATGTGTCGGGTGCACAATAATTAAATTAGCTGCGACTTTTATCGCAGAACTCGAAAAAAGGCTGCTTCCTGGGGGAAGTTTAAAAAGCCGACTTTAAGGCTGGCGTTAAATTCTCTCTCTCTCTCTCTCTCTTTCTCTGGTATGCCAATGTGTTAATCGTTTATGGAGCATAATCGTTTGCGCGGCGTTTTGAGGATAAATTTTTACGTAAGGCGCGCGCGAACGCCTTTTGCGAAATAATTAGAGACCTTACGGGGGTCTCTTTTCAGCGTTCCCGCGACTTTATGCAATTCGCCGCGAAATTATAGTAATTTATATTTTAATTTATTTGAAAGAGGGCAATAAGAAAAATTTATTTATCCACTTTTTATAAAGAGCTTATAAAGTCTCTACTGGGTATTACAGATGTAAATTTGAAAGCTTACAATGTGGTATGCATAATTAGCTTTATTAAAAGTGAATGTTCGTTAAAGGAGCGCTTAAGTGGAAATAAAACTCGAAATACTTTGTTTGTGAAACCGTTTAAATTACGATCGAGCCTACTACATTTGTATTTAAATTTTAGACAATATGAAGTGCATCAATATGCAAATGCGTCAATCGCTTATAAAGAACGATACTTTTATCTTGGAAATGGCATTTGGTAGCCGCCACTCCCACAGAGGGCAATAAAATAAATTACGTGTTTATAAAAGAAATAAAATTGTTTTTTCGTCCACAAATAAAGTGAATAATTTATATGCCACGTCAGTTGCAGCTACGCTGGAAAATATTTTCTTCAAATAAAGAAATTTATCTTTCGAGAAACTTGAAATTCTTACTTGGTGGAAAAAAAATTTTTTTATAGACTGATAATGAAAGCTGAAAATTTTACTGCGTCTTTACAGTTTTGTGGAAAATATAATTTTCATCGTAACGGCATTAAACTTTTCAATTTTTAATTTTAATTGGAAATTGCAAAATACGTTTTTACAGTTACTAAATCCTCGTTCGTTAGAAAGATGCAATGAATACATTTTTTATTATACATATTCCGTAGAGTCTGAGAAATTCGAAAATAAATTTTACACTCAATAAATAAAGCGTCAAAAGTACTTTATAATGTAGCTAACTGCAAGCACATGCGCCATATAAGTCTCGTTTTACACAAAAGGAAGCAGTAAACTAGTTTAAGAATTACAGCCAACGACTCTCGGTAACTCGGCGATAAAAATTCGTTTTAAAAGGAGCATTCCGTAAATTGCCGCCGAAATTTCACGGAAAACTCGAGCTATCAATTACCCTCGCAAATAGCTTTTCCATTCAGGCCTCGGTCCGTCGTCCCACAATACTTATTTACTCTCGAGGCCATTGAATAAAGGCCGATTTCGAGCTTCTTATGCGTTTTTACGAGCGTCACAAATTACGTTCGCCACACGCGGAAACGACAAGTCGAACCGACGGCGGCAGATGCGAAAAGGCGAATGCAGCGTCACGCTCTTACCGAATGTTCGGCAGCTCGTAAAAGCCGGCACCTCGTCGCCGGTCCTGGAAAGAAAGTCATTGGACGACACAAAGCGGCATTTACCGCGAACGGAGAGGAAGAAGAAGAAAAAAAAAAAAATTGTCCCCTTTACGGCGGAGACAGAGAGCATTGTTCAACTTTCCTGAGGTACGTATCTCCTCCTCCATCTATCTCACCTCTCGCATCTCCCTTTCTCCTCCCCTGGAGAAGAAAGAGAGAAGCGAAACCGGGCACGTATGTATACAAGCAGCGCGATCTTTTGCGCTCTCCTCATGAGTAATGGGCTTCGATCCGAGAAGGGTCGGAGAATGCGAGTAAGTGGAAGTAGCGCGGAAGATGGAAAGCCGAGTTTACGAAATACATAAGTGAGAGAGAGAGAGAGAGAGAGAGAGGGGCAAGCCTCGGCTACCCGCAGCGCGCCTGACAGCGGCCTGAAAAGATGGCGGCGAGTCCGACACTAAGTACCGGATTACGTCACCTTGTGCGCGCTCGCTTTTTTTTTAGGCCAGAGCGGACACCCGCCTGCGCGCCACCTTCCTCTTCTTCTCTCTTTCTCGCTCTCGGGGGCGGGGGCGAGAGAGAGAGAGAGAGAAAGAGAGCAGCCTCACCCCCCGTAACGAACGCTTGATAAATGCGCTTTTTCCATTGGAACTCGGCTCTTTGTAGCGGGAACTTCCCCAGTGGGGCGGACAAGTGACAAGCCGGGCGCTACAAGCCGGCTGACAAAGTGAGGCGTTAGATTTTTCGAAGGAGCCCCCGGCTCGCTAATGATTTCTCCCACTGTGACGTATGTGTGCGCGCTTTGAGAAATGCGCCGCCCGCCGCCGAGTTTCGCCGCATTTCGTTCGTCCTGCGCCCGCATTTTTCTCCGTAATACCGATCTCCGCAGGTTATACGCCGGGGGACTAACGAGCGGAATCGCGAGGGAGATTTGTTTGACTGTTTACGGGGCGATAAATTACGCTTTTACATTTTGGATTACTTGCGTTGCGACGCCGAGGAAAAATGAGCCGACGAACGTGAACGCGAGAGGCGATGCGGAGATCTGCATGAAATCGCGCTCTCGGCGTTGAAAAGCAATAATTCTTTGGCCTTTTATGAAAAGGCCTTTTTTTTCAGAAAACGCAGCCGCTTAGTAATTCTGTTTGTGTAACAGAAGTCATAAATAAGGAAATATATACGACAAGCCTACTTGGAAGCATAAATTATAATCCCGTGATTCATGTTCGCGCGCAAATCTCGTAAGCTTTAAACTTTTATGTGACATCTAATGAAAGACGGTGGTAGCTTTCGCTGTCAGGATCGGGAATTGAAACAGCTCTCCGCGTGCAAAAGACTCGCCTCGCGGACGATAACGATCGATGTGCTTTTTAAATGCAGCGGCATAAAAAACATCGTTCGTCCCGTAAACAATCCGCGCACTACCGCGGATTCCAGCGTTCCTGTCCATTTAGCGCGTCAAATTTCCCCGTCAAGTAGGTCGGGATCGCCTGGCGTGTTGCGAAAGCGAGCATTGTGTTTTCGCGCGGCTCGAGGCATCGTTAAAGGCTATCGCGCCGCGACGTTCACACTTATTGTCTGCCGAGGACGGCGACTGACACGAATTTTCGCCCCGCGGGCTTATATCTGCTCGGGGATCTCGACGGCAACAAAGACGAGTTCTCTCTCACCTCGCAGTAGGATAATTGGCTTTCTTTCGAGGTGCATTTGCACGCCCGACCGGAGATAGTAATGACGGGGGAGCTCGAATTTGCCGGCGACGTTCTCCTTACGTAAAATAAGATACAAATAAGAAGAGACGGCCGACTTTGAGATTTTAGATTATCTTTTTTGGAGAGAATCGAAGGTACGGTTTCAGTTAAGTAGCTAATAAAGATGCAACTTTAGCTTCTTAGCCTTGACGGGTCTTGTTAATACTTTTCAAAATTATTTTCTTTATACATTCTCAGCTTAATTAACAACAGTCATGTTTTTAATCGAGACCCAAAGCGTAAAATTGATCGAATAAAGAAGAAAATCCAAGGAGACATTAACGATGCACCGCATTAACGCAAAGCATTAATCAATTAGCATTCCGTCACCTTTCACCACCTCGGAGCATATCGTAAACAAACAATTGTTAACCAAATCACGCGCAAACAATACCCTCGGCAATCCTCACCTCGAGAAAGCCGTCTAATCTCTCCTTATACATTCGCCCGCGCGCAGCGGCCGTCCAATAAACAAGGCTCCTTCTTATTAGCGTCATCAACATCGCCTCTCTCTCTCGCTGTACGTGGGTCAGCTCTCAACAATGCAAGTAGGCGCGCGATGATAAATCGCTCCGAGAGAGAGAGAGAGAGAGAGAGCTGCGCGCGCTCTTTTTATGCAGATCGCGATTAATCCGCTGAAAGGAGCGCCTCGCCGGTACGGCCTGTTCGGCACGGTGTAAACAAGGGCATAAAATCGCACACACCTGTGCGCGCGGCGTTCGAGGCGCACGTATATTAATCTTCGCGTTTCCTTAATTTGGCTTTTGATGCCGGGTATAACGTATATTTGTAAGTGAAATATTGAGCGCGAGCCGGGAATACGACGCGGCGTGCTTCGGGATTCATTAATATACACAGCGCTCTTAATGAATCATCTTAAAAATAGCAGGTGGAGCTCTCTATTATTAATGCATCTCGAGGCTTTTATCTCCTCGCGAGATTTCGCCGCTGACGTCAGACGAGGTTTGCAGTTTTGAGAACGATCGCTTCTCGAGGAAGCGAGTTATAATAAATGCTTCGAATCGGAAACGCGATTAATTTTTATGCAATGGACGTACGTACTTTTAATACGTTTCTAAGTATTTCACGATACGGTCGAGTACTTTTTGTCGATTGGGTGATAAATTAAATTTTATCTGGGAATGGACGAGGAAGAAAAATTCTTTACTTTATAGGGTAGTAAAATACAAAAAGAGACACCATTCCTTCATTCGACGAGAGCGAGAAAATTCCTTTGGAAAAGGCAATTACTCAGTCCAGCATCCGAAAAAAGCGCGGCCTATTAAAAAGCTTTCAACAAAATTCCTAACTCAATTTACACACACGGCGCCCTTAACGGCCGTCTAAAAAGAGCAATCGCATCCCCCGAAATTTGGGATGCCGCCACCGTCGAAACCGGAAAAGGCGGCGTCGGCCGGCCGTAAACCTGAAAGCACGCCGGAACCCAGACCGTGAAACGAGCGTGTCTCCAGTGTTATCGTCGCGAGATAGCCATTAACGTCTCTCGTGCTGCGCCCCGAAAAAAAGAGAGGCGCGCATAGAGAGAAGAAACACGTGGGACGTCGGTGTACGATCTCTCTCTCTCTCTCTCTCTCTTCCTGTCTGTCCGGCCGCGACGCGCCGGCTGACAGCTCGTATCTACATTCTGCCCGCGAGAATCTTTATAAGCGGAGTCGTGGGCGACTGACGTCGATGACTGGCGGCCGTGACTGCACGTCCCGCCGCCTGTCTGTTAAGAGCCAGTCCGCTGCTGCTGCTGCCGCTGCTGTACATTGACATGCAAATCCCCGCGCCTCGTTACCCGCCAACACGTGCGGAAAGCCCAGGCCTCGTTTCTGCATGACTTTCCGACGCAGGACGGACCGGGGGCAGGTGTGCACCTCTCTGGCCTGGGTTATGGTGAGCATGCAAGATGCGTTTCGGGTACTTACCGGGAAAGTAATTGCAACGGCAGGCGGGACTGAATTTGCCGTGGCTTTGAGGTCTTTTTTACGCGATACGCTAAGTGGTTTGATGATTTTGGCGTGTAACTGCGGCAGCGGCCCGCGGACTGACAAAATTTTGCTCCTTTTAGTGCGCAATGGTCGTTAGGAATTGTTGAAAAAGAAAAATGTTTTAAATAAAATAGTAGAATTACAAATGCATGCAGGCATTACTGTTTTTTGTGAACAGATTTATTTATTAGTGAATGCTGAACGACGGTATTAAGAAGTTAATTTTACAGACATGTATGTATATTAAAGCTAGACGAAAGATTATATATTTTAATTATTTTTTAAGAATTTGTTTCAATAAACTAGAAATTAATTAATTTTTTTTATTTTGTTATTCGTGTCGACCAGCAAATATTAGTTGACATTAAACATGATACTTCGACAACTGACTCGCAGCCTCTATCTTTATTAATTATTCATTCGATTATTATACCGTAATGTATGTGCATACTTAACAAACGGATAAATTAACAGGTACTGCAAAACTCAATCAATACTCTCGTTTGAATAATAAATGTAGAACGTAAAATCAAGTGTCTTGTGAAAACATTATAAAACTGCAGACTTAAAAACAGATCGCAAATCCCCAATATTTTCGAGGTACATTGCGAGAAAATAAAAAAAAAAAAAAAAAACTGAAAACGATCGTTCATTTAAATGATATTTCACGTCTTTCCAAATGCGACTTGAAAAAGCAGCAAGCACACACCGATTCAGATTACAGCTCGGTCGAACGAGTAAATCCTCGCCCGTGACAGCTCATCAAAAACCGGATGCCTGCTTATTTAAAGAAAAGCCAGAAATTGGCCTGTCCAAGTTGAACACGATCTGTTATTACGTTAAGTGGCTGTCGCAAATTTGACCTTAATTGTACGGACGCTGAATGGCGGAGGGAGTAAGAGAGAGAAAGGGTTTTCTCGCGCTGAAAGAAACTCTCGACGTCGCGGTACGTCGAAAAAGGAAGATGGGAAAGAGGAAACGAAAGGAAGACAGGACGGACGGCGTGCTTCCCTTTCATTGGAGTCTCTCTCTGTCTCCCTCTCTGCCTCTCTTCTCTCGAGACTGGAAGGATGGTGTTGCCGCGCGCCGAGCTACACGACTCTCGTCTCGTCTTTCCGCGCTTTTCAATTGCTGCCAGATGCCTTTGGCGCCTCTTTTGCTCGAGCGAGCGGGCCTTTATTATGCGACGATGGACGCAGATCTGTATTTCGAGCCCCGAGTGTGTATAGAAAGCCGCGCGTTGAATGAAATCCCGCTGGAATCGTTTTTAAATGGGGAGTTTAGTTTCCGCGCCGCTTTTTCTCCGATCTCGACGTTTCGCGCCGCGAAAGACACGTCGGTAACTCGCGGCTTCGATGCCATTTCTCTCGATTCTTTTCGAATAATGAAAAAAAAAAAAGCCCGTCGGGCTTAGAAAACAAAAATTCTAATTGAAATTCACAACCCCGCTCGCGACCGCTCGAATTAAGCCAATAAATTTCATTAACCTCGGCTCGCAGCTCCCTTTAAATTCCAGGCAGCTCCTTTTTAACGATAATTGAGCCTCCGAAAGTCGAGAATCGCAATCCGGACAGCCGGAACGATCCCATAAATTGTCGCTCCTCCTCCTCGCATTCCTCGAGCGAGCAAAAACTCTCCTCGTCGCTGCGCGCGCAGTCCTCGTCGCGGAAACTAAAGGATTATTCGGAGAGCGCAATTCGTCGCGTCCGTCAGTCTCCCGCCTCATTGAAAGTCCACCCTCGACACGCGAGACGACGACGACGACGGGCGACGACGAAGCCGGCATATATCGCCGCGAGAGCCTCGTATACGATTTAATTTGTCCCCGGCATGCTCTCGGCTTACACGAAAATCCATCGTAAAACTCGCGCGCGGGCCGCGGGGCCGAAGAAATCGGATATTTTGATGGGTTCCGCGGATACGATCTTGAACGCCTCGCGTGGGAGGTATATAATGCAGTCGTCAATGGCGGGTCGCGCCTCGCCGGGCTTCGAGTTTCGAGCTGCGAGGAGTCGCGTGCGCAAAGAGTTTTACGTCTGAGCCGCACCCCCGGGTTAAGAGCGATCGCGACGCGCCGAGGGGGAGGGTTACTCGATACCTCCTCCCCTCCCCCCCGCTGGCTCCTGGAGGAAGAGTGCGAGAGCTTGAGTGTATTTTAATAAACTGGGTTTCGGTGTCGTCTTCGGGCCTCTGAGTAACGTTCTAATTTGCGACTCGAGAGAGAAAATCGATATTCCTCCCTGCGGGTCGCGCGTATTTTCGCGCGCGGAACTTAATACGGAGGGATGTTTTGAAATTTCTTGTATCGAGTCTTACGCGTTCGCTCAATATGCAGGTGCGCGCGCCAGCTTCGAGGCAAACCTCGATGCGGAGAGCAGATAGGCTCGCCGAAATATTAGTTTGCGTCGCCGCAGCCGTGAAAAACCCCTTCCTTCCTCGGGTATTCAGTGCAAGTGGCACACAGCGAGTATACAGGCTCGACTCGGCACTCAATACAGGCGGCGCGATATTTTCATCACGTTCCCATAGGCGGCTCTCATCAATATTAAAGTAAACGGCCGGGCCGCCATTAGAAATTCTCACGATAAGCGACAGATCGTATAAATTGTTTCATCGACTGGGCCGACTTCCTCATTCAAATCGGCCTCTCTCTCTCTCTCTCTGTCTCTCGCGCGCGCGGGGGATTACAACACACGCGGCCCGGGATACATAATGCAGGAGGCATTGTTGGGAGAGGCGCAGCCCGCGCCGCAGCGCTGCATACAATGCGCGATATGCCGATATGTGTGCAGGCGCGATGCATGCCATTGTTGCTCTCCCGCTGCCTTCCTTTCGAAATACGACTGGCCCGCCAAAGTCCGAGCCGAGAGGGAGAGGAGGGGGGGGGGGGCCACACGTGCAGCGCGAGGCTGGAAATTAAAGATTTATTTGCTGCTCGAGGGAACGCGAGGGTATATAGCTCCGCTATGTAGCCGGGATTGTCTTTTTCGATTAGTTCCAGCGACTTTCCAATGCTCTACAAGTGCTTTGCCGCGGGAATTAGCCTGCACGTTTCGAAAACCGATGCAGCACGAGAACGGATTGCCGATGCGGCCGCTTAGAAATAAGCTTTTGCACTCTGTTAGTTCGCGTGAATAATTTTATAAAATTTCGAAGAAGGCGGTTAGATTGTTCTGCCCTTCCTTCGAGATTTGAGTCTTTAAAATCCAAAAGTTAAGCTACTTTGAATTTCCACGAAATCATGTTTAACCCAGAAAAAAAAGGCAAGAAAGCACACCGGCAAAGCAACACCTATCCTTGTAAGAAAGCTTAGGCGTATATACACGCTTACAGCTAATCTCGGAATTCCTAGCGAGACTTTATCTCTTTAGAAATCGACCTTCGGCGACTTTCCCACTCGGTCGGGTCGCAATCAAAGCCTTCGACGTCCGAAATATTTTCACGCAAAGCTGCGCCCGAATGCGGTAGCGTCAATCGGCCTCAGGCTCGAGCCCCGTCGTAATACCCCTTTTCCTTGTAAAAACGTCGAGCGGCGTACTCGACTGTTCATAATTCTCTCTCTCGAGTTTCACGGCAGCAGAGCAGCGTGTAGGCATCGATCGAAAATTGGCCAAGTCGAGCGTGCCGGAATTAAAGGCCTCCTAAGTCGATGCGCGTCGGTGGGCCGCAAAAAGGCGCGAGCGAGCGAGAGAACGACGGCCCGAAAAAAGAGAGAGCCAGATAAATCCGCAGCGGTGGCTCTTCCGCCAGCTGGCTTCCGTCACTCAAGCCGCGTCGCCTTTGATCCTCCGCTCGGAGTGTCTTAGGCACACTTAAGCCCGCTCGTCCGCTCGACTTGACTTGTGTCTTTTTCGGCTCCGAGGCGGGCGACTGCTCTCTTTTTTTTCGAGAGAGAGAGAGAGGCTGCTGCACGCTGTGTAATTGATATACAAATCACTCTCGAACAGTTTTCGGAGAGCGAAGACGGATAAATACCAAATTTACGCGTGACGGACGGAGCGGGGGGAGTTCAAAGGTCCAGGAAGACGTAAATTATCGCGAGGGACCCGGGGGATGCTCGATCACTTTGAGGACCGGCTTGTTTACTAGGATGTGGACTTGTTTACGCGTACAAATTTGACGTGAAAAATTCATTCGTTATCCGGGAATATTAATTTTCTCCCTTTGAAGTGCGTTTTATAAGTCGTATTTCTGGCGTTTAGAACAGCAAGCGTTTTATTGAGAATTTCAATTTTTAGCGTGTATTATTAGCAAAGTAAATAAAATAAATAATATTTGTGTCATGACTGTATTCCTGCCACCCCGTTTAAAAATAATGGAGTGAATTTGTTTGACGGAACACTCGAGCTTTGTTATTCCGTCGGCCGACATCAAACGGAAGAGAATCTCATTCATACAAATTTGTGCTCGGCCGTCGCGAGCAAATATTTAAACTAACTCAATAGAACGACGAACGAAGAAAAGTATATTCAGCGGAAAAGAGAAATAAAACGCGGTCTCAAGTGTGCGAATTCAAAGACACCTTTATAACGCGCACTTGGCCGCTTTCAGCATAAAAATAGAAATGCCGGGCCGGGCGCGCATAACGAGAAAAATGTCCCGGCAAACGGGAAAGCATAAAAGCACCGGGGGGGCCGCCGCGCGGAGAAAAGGACTCTCGGCTCGCCCCGGGAATTTGCAAACCATTAAGAAGCAAGTTTTCCATTTCCAAAGAAAGCCAAACGCGAAGATGAAAGCCGCATTGTGCGCGCGCGGTGCTCCGGAGGGAGGAGGGCGGGGGGAGAAAGGTGCGAGAGGTAAAATCCAATTTGTAGCTTGTTTGTCCGCGCGTATCGCTCCCCCGAGAGCCGTTCGCGCGCACGCTGCACAGGCAAATTCGACGAGAGGACTGTACACGCTTTCAGCGCGAGAATAGGAGCGCTAAGTACTTTACGACGGCCGATAATCCCGGGTCGAGAGAGAGAGAGAGAAAAAAAAAGGAGAAGCGGACAGTCGGCTGCTGCTGCCGCTGCCTTTTTTGCGGCGCCACCCTGTCAGGGCGTTTTATGCGGAGGCGAGCGCGCGAGGCTCACCTGACAGCGGGCGGCGTAATCCCCGGTGACTGACAGACCCCGCCTGTGCAAGCGTGTGTGCGTCCAGAGTCGGACTCTTGGGCCGACGTCTGAGCTTTGTCGAGCGCGGAAGACTATTATCGGGAGCGGTTTTTCTGTGCGCGCCATGGCTGCGGTAACAAATTGCCTTTGTTCGCCTTCTTAAGGCCGATTTTCGTCCTTTCGACTTTATTGTTTGCTCCGACGGTTCGCGGCTCGGTTTGCAGTCTTTTTTCTTCGACGGATAATAAGCTGAATTATAAAAAAAAAATGTTCTACAATTACGAAATTAATAACGCGCTATTATTTGCTCTTACAAATATAGCACGGAAGAAATGTACATACGGTAATTAGCTCATTCCCCTCCGCACGCACTTCCATTTACATGCGGAGCAGCCTGAAAAAACAATAAACGTCGACCGATGGCATATTCCAACTAATTTCGAGAGCAAACGAATTATCAGCCATTATGAAAGAAAACATCATCGTCGGGCTCTTGGAAAACAATGAAAGCCGTCGAATCCCCCAACCTCCGTCGCGACGGTCTTCCCTCGGACGTAGGCCGGTGCTCAAAGCCGCTTTCAAGCCGGATAAGTTCCTCCTCTCTCTCCCTCGCGCATAAGTGGCAGGTCAGGCCTCTCGACGCGTCGCAGCTCCGACAGGCGGGAGCCCGGTAATCCCTCCGGTGCGGCTGAGCCGCGATTTATTTAGCTGTCGTTAGCGTCGCCGGCCGCAGCTAATCACCCGGCATTGTCCGGTAATGGATCTCCGCCGCTCCGCTGATTGACAGTCGATTCCCCGAAGGCGCGCGCGCTCGCTCGCCCGCTCGGAAATAGTATTGTCGGGAGAGCTTATAAACGCACTGCCGGAGATGGAAAGAGGACGACGACGCCGTCCGGCCGGAGAGAGATGAAGATGGATATGGATAGACGAGCCGGGGACCGCTGAGAGCTTCTTATTTGCGCCGACGAGGCCGCGCGCGGATCCCTGATTGACGCCTTTTGCCGGGAAAGGAAATCAGGGCGCGCTCGGGCTGGCTATTGGGTTACCGGTATTATATGGACTCGAGTGTTTGGGGGCTTTGAAAGGAAACTTTTTGTGGAAATGTCGGATTTTTGCTTTTATTCCTCGGCCGAGCGAAAACCTATTCTCACGGCTTTCAATCGATACACCGAAGGAATGGGAGCTGCTGAGACACGTGATTTTCAGTTTGTCTCCTTTATTCTCGTGTTTGGGAGTCATCAGAATGTTGTTTTTTTCCTTTTTTTTTTTCATATTTAAGTAAAAATTGCTCTCACTGCGGTAAAAGTTTTCATTATATTTTCATCTATTTTTGGCAGGTTTTCTTAAGAATTCGCCAATTTTTGACCTGCCTGAGCCCCAAGTTTATTTTCTTGAATAAGGACTCCTTTTTTATTCCAAATTCGAATTATATTGTTCAATAAGACACGCCTGACTATAGAGTCCAAAATTTTTTTTTCTAAAGGCCTATTTTGGGTTGAACGACAAGTGTAGTTTTAACTTCAAACACACGCATCAGGTTAGACGGGTGACAAAAACCGTCACAATAATCAACTTATCGCGCGTATAACACTTTGCGTTACAAACTCAAAAATGATTTTCAGAATCATCTTCGAAGCACTTTGAGTAAAAATATCTTTCTTTGTTCGACCGACCGACTCGTATTAACATATCCTTTCCACCGTATTTCTGTCGGATAAGCATCTCTAAGGAACAATAAAAAAGATGAATAAGCATATAAATCCCGCGGAGGAGGCCGCTTACGGCCGGCACTTTTAATACTCGCCAATAACTAATACATCAAAGTACGTATAAACCCGGGCTCGGATAGGATCTTATCACGTAGCGATTCAGGCCCGCTTGTCCGCATCGGGCGCAGGAATTTATGGATCGAATAAAGAAATCTCCTAGGAAGCGCGTTTTTTTTTTTTTTTAATCCGCCGCGATCGAGCCGCGCTGCACAGCGCGCGCGCAGGGAAAAAGACGAGGTGCCGTCGCCACCGCCGCCGACTAGTCGAAGCGGTTATAACTTATGTTAGCCGGGAGTTTTATTGCTGCATCGTGTGGTCTAGCAGCTGGCGCGGTGGCGCCCCGTCGAAGCGCGGGAGGCTGCGCCACCACTTTGGCGCGAGGACATAAATTAAATTCTCCCTCGGCCGCGGCGCGTTGAGCTGCTGCTGCTCGCGTTTTTTGCTGATTTTCTTGGCGGATTCAGGGTTTTCCGGCCCGACGGCTGCAGGCTTCGTTAAAATGCTAATTGTAAGTGGAAGGTTTACGCGGGAGAGATAAGTTGGGAGAGACTCGCCGTTGCAGGAGGATACTGCGGGAGATGGGAGTTTGAACTTTTTTCTGCTATTATCTGCTCGTATAGCTGATAATGCGCTAATTGCTTTGATTATCTTGGAGGTGAATTCGTATTAGGAATTCTTTAAGTGTACGCAGATCTGATGTAACTGCATAAAAGCATCTCTTTAAAAGCAAGGCCACAGTGCTTTACAGCTAAGTAGCGATTTAAATACTTTTAAACACATTTACCATAAGAAAAAAAATGTATAAAAATCTATATTCTAATTGGTAAAAAAGATGAAAAATAAATTAGCTACTACTCGGAAATTTCGTCAACTGTAAAAAAAAGTAGAATCTAAAAATCCGCAAAAGACGCGTTGCAGCATCCTTCGCCCATTAAAAATCCAGATTTCTCGAAATCGGATACTTTACGGCAAAGCCACGACCCAAATCCCCGGCAAAAGTAGGCACACAAAGCTTCCTCCTCTCGGAGAGTCGGACCTTCTGCTCCTCTCTTTGCGCGGGCGGCGCTTTATTTATCGCGGCCGACGTTCGAGGCGGTGGCGGCGGCGGCGGCGACTTTGACTCGGCCCCGCCACCTCGGCGATACGCTCCGGCAGATATCATTTTATTATACCTGCGCGGAGAGAAACCAGCCCGGCAGTTTATCAGCCCGGGTCCCGAGAGCTTTTATTCTCTTCTCGCTTCGCGCGCGCATATTTCACCTTTACCCCCTTACCGCCTTTATCTCATTATTTATCTTCCGCCGGAGATTTTCGGGGTCCCCGGAGGGTCTCCACGCGCCAATATTGATATTAACGAGCCGGAACCGCCCGATGACAGGCTCCCACCTCTTTTCCTCGCCGCCGTTTCTCCGCGCGGGACGGCCCTGATGAGTTATTGTAATTTAAGGGTTTTCGAAATTTGGCTATTGTGCGCTCGGCGAGGAGGGATCCGGTTTCGTTTTTAAGGAGGATCCCAATTTATTGCAAAAACATACTGATGTCTATCGGCGGGGCTCTCTCGAAAGTACGAAAAAAAAGAAGGCTTAAATTACGAAATTCGGCTGGTAATTATTTCGGGGTAAACAGACGTGTGCGCGAGTAAAGTATCAGATGATGGCCGCGGGAGATCAGAAAGATTAATGAATTTATGCGCGCGCGTACAAAGTTGGGATGTAACGTTTTCTCCGTTGTATTTTAATTAGCATTTTTATCTGCGGTAATCTGACCCTGAATCTCCGTTCCGCAGACGTAATTCAAAACATCATTACCGAATTGTTTCACCTCCCAGCATTCCCCCGGTAACCAGCTCCGCATGCAAATTTCGGCGTTTATCAGGCACAACAAGTTCATTAGGCGAGTATAATTTTTTTTTTAAAGCATCCGAGGTAAAAATGATGACCGCGGCCGATTCCTTACCACCAAGCCGTCGGACGTGGGCACATAACAGCGCACAAAGCGCATCAAACTTTTTCCGCATCCGATTGTCTGCCTGACCCCTCCTCTCTGAATAGGCCGTAAAACTAAAAAAAAATACGACTCAATTACGGACGGCTCTTGTACAGGCTCGCTCTCGACCCTCTCTCGGCTTTTAATGAAGCTGTCATTAGGCTTGAGCCGCCGAGCGTTTTTCTTTGAATGCCCGCGCGCGGTTTATTAAAACCCGCCGGCTCGAAAATTATTCCGGCATTCGCCGCTTAATTATCGCCTAGCGAATCTTAATAGAGAAATGAATGCGGGGCCGCTCTCGCTTCCGCCGGCTTTTTAATCCCCGACGCGCATCCGCTCCCTCTGTGCACGCGACATTTCTCGCATTTCTCGGCCCCGGCGGCGCGGCGTCCGCGGCACTTTAACGCCCTGGCACGCGTAATGTATGGCCGACAGAGCGCTCGCGGGGGGAAAAAAACCTGGAGGGACAACCCACTCTGTCATGCCGCGATGCTTTCGGGCTGCGAAGCCTCCCGGCGCGGATCCCCCGACTTTTTTTTCAAAGACTGTTCCTCTCTCGTCGCGGCCGGAGTTCCTTGGGAATGCTTCTCGCTCTCGGGTTTGCTTGTTTAATCGTCGTTAGATACCTCGTAACGCTGACGGTTTTTTTGCGGTTTCACCCAGCTGCTTTTTCGAATTTTGTTGATGCGCGTTGTTTTAATTAAAAAGCGGTAAGTTTATGGCTCGTTAAAGAAAAATAATTTTTCAAATATATATTATTTAATATTTTATAACACGCTCGAAAGCAATAAAAGATCATTGTACAGGAGAAACATTGAAATATAATTGTACGAGAGCTGTGTTCCAAAAAATGACGCTCCATTTTTCACTCTCGGCCGAGTTGCAAAATTCATTTTTAACGAGCTAAACTTTTAAACAAATACCTGGCGGGCGAGTATTTATTTTTGCTTCGGCGGGCCGTAATGCGTGTAATCCGCGAGTCCACTGCCAGCCAGCCGTAAATCCCCCTTTTTCCCTCCCCGAGAGAGCCGAGAGAGCACAATAATTTCATTTATCGGCACCTTCGCAGGCCTTTCTTCAACTCCAAACGCTCGGCAATTTTCATTCCTCGCTTTTTGCATTCCCCGCCGCCGCCGCCGCCGCCGCGCTGCCTGTATCATTACCCGTCCACTTCTCTAACAGTCGGTAATTCTCAGCCTCTCTCTCCCGCGGCCGGCGTTCGCCTTTTTCGCGCACAGCCCATTGCACTCCTCTCTCGGGCATTCCGCGCGCGAGAGCCGTGTGTCGTCTCTTGCTCGCGCTTCCAAGAGGGCGCACTTTCTTCGCCGCAGATCGGCGCACTTGATTACCGCGAGACGCTCGCACCCACGGGGAACGATTTGTTATTCCCGCGCGTGTATATGTATGTATGTATGTACGCGGGAGCTGTTAACGAGCGAAGTGGGACCGAGCGAGAGAGAGGAGTTTTGATCACCGAGCCGTTGAAATATATCGCGCGGAAGTCTGCGCCGATGAAAAAGCTCCAGTCGGATAAGCGATCTAATGAAAGTGCCCGAGCACGTAGTTACACACACGTACACACACACATATTATAACGTACGGCGATCGCGGCGCGCGCGAGCGTCAAAGTTATTATTACTTCCTTGATCTTGTTAATGATTGGTCGTTAGCCGAGGTAACACGAAAAAAGGCCCGCTGATGGACGCGGCTCGATTGTTGGCCGCCTTTTTCAAGCCCCCTCTCGGCTCTCTCTCTCTCGGCTTTTAATTAATTATCCGAAGAGTGGTGCCGTAATCGATTGGCAGGAATGCCGAATTAATTTTCGGCTCGTATATAGGATATATACTTCGCGCCGCGCCGAGGCTTATCGCTCGCTATCGACGGACTATTTATGCAATCTCTTTGTAATGGCGTTTTTATCGCGGCCGTAAATTTCAATTGCACCGCCGTAAATTAAGGCAGGCCGGCGCGCGCGCGCGGCTTAGACGCTGAAACTATGAAATTGAATTAAACGCCGAGATTGCGAACGGAGATTCGGGCCTAAAATTTAATGCGAGAGGCAGAGCGCTCGTTAGAGGCATTGTTTATTTCAGGAACGAGGTTACGAAATAGAAGCGAGCCTGGTGCCAGGCGATTTTTCGAATATCTGCATGTGCGCAAAGTACGAAAACGTCTCAATCAGCATAAATTGCCTTGCGAGCGAGGGATGGAGTAATTGCGGAATTTTAATAAAATCCCGCGACTCGCCTTCTTCGGGCATCGCGTATATATAATATACTTTCTCTAATTCTGCGGAGATTTTATCGTTTTCAACAATGCCCGTGGATGGAAATAAAGCCTGACACCGACAATTCGAACATTCCTCAAGCGCCGTATTGCAGCCACTCGTGTAAAAGTCCCGCAAAAAATATGACTGCACCGCATTAAACCCGGTCCGACCAATCGAACCAAGCGTCGTTAATTCAGAAAAAAAAAAAAATCATCCCCCGGCAAAGAGCGCGGAGCTCCCGGAAAAAAAAAAAAATCCGACCGTGAAAAATTTCGCGCGCGCCGGAAAACTAAAGGGCGCGCAAAAAATGATGGGCTGCAGTGGGAGGACCGTAAAAGCGCAGCGGTGTATATACGCGCAACCGTAATTAAACTGACGCGTATCGGGGCTAATAAATTCGCGCTCGCTCGCGCGAGGGGGGCATAAAAGGAGAGTTGTAACTTTATCGGGATAATTGCTCGGGCCACGCCTCGCTGCCCCGAGCGAGTTATCCCCGTGCCCATGACTCTCTGGCGCTTCGCGCCGTCTTTGTCTCTTTGCCGGGGAAGGTGAGCCGCGGCTGTTGCGGGTGTTAATGCACCCGGCGTTGGCTTGCTTTGTGAAGCGCGCTTATTGCTGGCAGAAGCGGGTGATTTTTTTTCGATTCGGGGACTCTTATTTTTAATGGTTTTGACGAAAATCAGGGTGAAGGGTTAGCGTTGTAAATGAATACATTGTTCGTTTTAACGTAAATTTAAAATTACATTAAAAATTCGGTGCAATGCGGGAGAAGGCGATGTTTAGTATATCTAGAATGGATTAGTTATTTTCCGTTACCCTAAGATACGTGAGAGCTGGGAAAGCAAACAATTAGCACACAGCACGTATACTTACCATAAGTCTAAACTGTCGGAACAATGTGAATTGGTATTCCAATTTAATTCAGCAGATATACTTGTACATAACGCTGTACATATAGATATATGCTTTATGGGCAAAATTTGAATGCCAATTCACGTTATTCTGACAGTTCAGACTTATGGTAAGTGTACGTATGCAATGCAAAACGTCGGACTGACGGAACATACATTTCACTTGACTTCACTTGACTTCCCTCGGCACTGTCAAACTTAACCGAAATTTTAGTCGAGTTAGTCGGGATATAAGCACGGACTCGCTCTGCATGCACACAGCTCTCAACGTTGCCGTTTGCGAGATTGCGCACGACTCAACACTGTGAGAAACAGTACTCTTACCCAAACGCTTACAAAACCATTCTTACGTCGTTCTGAAAAAAAGAGCATTCTTAAAGCAGCAGCTCTCCTCGGATCGACTCCGTAAACACCCTGCAAGCCTCTCGCACAGTCGCTCGTTCACTCCTCGCGGCGACGTGCTTTTTCGCCAAATAGCAAAGCGGAAAATAGGCCTATACATCTCCGACGCATTCGCGTGCGTGTAGAAGCAGGAAGGGAGTGGGGATAGGGGAGACGCGATCAAACAGGGTGGGCAGGGAGCTATCATAACTCAGCTGGATGCGGACAGCCGGCGCTTGTTCGCCGCTTGCGGAACACACCGCGGACACGCCACCTATACACGCAACGCGCGGGCCGATACACGCGCCGAGAGGCGAACTTCGATGCAGATACACGACTTGACGGCGAAACCGTTTGCTCAAGTTTTTTTTTCTCTTTTTTTTTAACCGGGCGATATGAACGGGGATTCATTTTTCCAACCAGGGGGTGTTCCAACCTGTTGTGAAAGCTGGCATTTTTTTTGGCGCGTTAACGCGGTAATTAAAGTTTCGCAAAGAAAAATATTATTTACTGCGAGTATACACGCGCGGGCCTGGAATAAAATGTGTACGTTTCAATGTTATGGTTCGAGCGGAGCGATAATATTGTTTCGATTGAAATATTCATGACGTGATTGTTTAAACATGAAGAAACTACGTTCTCTAATAAAATGTTTAACTTCTCTGGAATTGAAGCTCTCGTTTATCTGCAAATACATAAATTAAAGTTAATTGAAACAGTCAATCGCATTTATCTTTGAATAATTTCACAATCGAGTCTTTGTTGAGCGGCGGGAAAAAGCAATTTTAATAAATTTTAAACTATCGGCGAGCGGGTTAATCTTATGCAAAGATACCGATCTTCCTTTCGTCGATAAAAGATGATTTGCGTAAATGATTCAACTAATTGCTATTCAGAGGAGGTACTGCTAAATATACATATAATGCACAGAAATCTAAATATCCGATTGTATTGAAGAAGGCGTCGTATCTAATTGAATAAATGTGTATGGAAGTTAAATATTTATAAGGATTTTCGAGCGGCGTAAAATCGTTCGAATGCGGTTCTATGCGTTCCTTCTCGCTACGATACGGCGGCAAACGCGATAATTTATCCACACTTTGCGTCTTGTATACTCGCCGACTGAAGTATTAATAACGTCGATCGGCAATAAAAACCCATATACTCCATATCGGCGCTCGTAAACATCGCTATTCTTCGACCACCGCAGCGAACAAATATCGCATTTACGTAAGATCGGAATCGAATATATAAAAGAAACTCGAGCGACTCGTAAAGCCGAGCGCGAGAGCTTATAAAACTCTCGGGGCGGCTCGAATCACGCAGCCCGTAAAATAATTCGCGGCCTCGTATAAAAGCTCTCGCGCGCGAGAGATCGTCGATAGGCAAAAAGCGGGCCGCAGATGAAGCTCTCGCGATAACAGCAGCTCGCGCACAGACACCGAGGAAGAGAGAGAGAGGATAACGAGGCCATTCTGGTATAAGGCGAGCATAGATCACGCTCGCAGTTTATAGTCCGATGCGCCTCTCTCTCGCTCGCGCTCGCGCGAGAATCGCCAAGTGGAAAGAGACAAGAAGCGCGTGCGTATAATGTACACACGTACGGGGGGCGTTATGGCTCTTCCTGGCTCGTAACCCAAGCTCATAAAGCTACTGCCGGGGCTAAAATATCGTCCTGGCAGAGCCGAGGCTGTCCCTACCGGCCGCCTACGCGCGGCCCCGGCTTTGTGTGTACCTCGCTATCTTAACGCCGTTACGCCGATTTATTAACGGCGAGTTGTCGATAAATCAGTCTGCCGCCGCGATCGGGTTTCTCTCTTTCGCGCGCAACGGCAGCTCGTAACTCGATTGCCGCGCGGCGAGCCTGGATGGGCCGTTTTTCCCCGAGATCTCTGGCTCCGCTGTGCTCGGATCCACCCGCGGCCTTGCCAAAATACTTTTCCCGACGGCGGGGGCCACTTTTCTCGCGCTGCTCTCTTTTCGACCTTTTCTTCCAGCCCTCTGGCAGTGCTTTCCGCGAGCTCCGATGGAATTGGCTAAATGGTTTTCGATTCTGGCCGACTTGAATTATGACGGGTAGACCTTCGGGAATACTGTTGAGATGGATAAAGCAAGCAGTCAATTTAGTATACTTTGTGATGTTTAAAAAGTTACGCTTAACAATTTAAAAGGAAGGAAGTTTCTGTTGGAAACGAGTGATCGATGACAGCATTGTCGTTTCGGTTCTGTGATTCAAATTTTGCACTTAAGTTAAATAGAAAGAATATTTAATCAACACTAAAAATCGAAAATTATCGTCATCGCAATCAAATCCATCTATTTACAGTAGGCTGAGTCAGCCTCGAAAATTCATCCTTCAGCTTATCTTGATACGATTTCCAATCAGAATTGACGTGAAGTACAGTAGGTTATTAGAATGATAGATGCCTTCCATTTTTCGAAAGTCATTTAGCTTAAAGATTGGCCCGGCGTCGCTCCATTTTTTATGTACGGCAGACTTCCCGGGTGGAATCCACCGCGACGGGAGAGTTCCATTGTCGATTTTTAATGGTGGCAATAGTAGGCATTTAAAAGGACACGCCAGTCGGCCGAGTCATTCATCATCGGGCCGACACGTGCAAGTAGTAAAAGAAGCTGCCGGATGACATATCTTTGACAGGCCGTATCGTGCCCCGGACATCTTGCTCTCGAATATATCGCTTGCATTGTAATGCCCGGATTAATAAAGTGACAATAAAAGTGATCGATCGACGGGCTTAAGAGCGGCATTAATTGGCTACTAGTAGCGATCTACGTTTCTGCGCTCGTCGTAATATATCAAACTTTTGTTCCCCGTTTTGTCGCGGGAACCATTAATATTTAAGGAGTATTGTGTCTTGTCTATAGAAAAATTTAAATGTCGATTTTGACATTTTTAAGTTGCCTGAAGGAAATTAATCGCTTTCTGGTCGAAGCGTCAGCTTTTTAACTGATCTGATACCTTTCAATAAATTTTTATTTTTAGAAGCTGATTTAGATATCTTAATGTATTCACGACAAGTTAGTTGTAAAACCTGTTATAAAACAGATTGATTTATTACAAGTGTATAAAAGTATTTATTACGACTTTAATTGCACCTACAAGCATTGTTTATTTTTATTTTTTACTTGTAAATTGTATACTTGTATCATTATACCACTTATATACATTTTTCTTACTTCATCAAATAAGAGGTATAATAGTATACTACAGTGAGACATTCAGAAAGTAATAAAATTGATCGCACAGCAAATCTATAAATACTCATTTAACGACAAATTTGAACTATCCGTCAAACCATTTTATCCAACATATCGAGGAACACAAAAAAAAATTGATTAAAGGCCCCGAAACGCAGTAATTTTATTTTCCCGCAGCGCTTCCACAAAGCCATCAATAACGCATTTACAGCTACAAGGAAAAGGCGCAATCGCTGACAGTATCTCCTTAATATTAAACCACTAAATTATGTAGCCTCCGCTCGTACGCCTCGATGCATTAGCTGCGAAATGCACAGCGAGAATAGGTATTATTATCTCGTGATTCATTGAGCGCATTCATAAATTTTCGGGGCCCGCAGATCGGCGGCTCTCCGTGAGCACGCGCAGCCAGTATATGTGTATATACGGGCGGTGCGCGGGATATTGATTAATGCGCGATATGCTCCTCCTCCCCTTCCCGAGGGGGATGGGATTGCCGAGCCGCCGCCGCCGCCGCCGCCGCCGCAGCCGCCTCGCTGACTGAATTATTTATAAAGTCTTCATTCGGCGCGACGCGGGACCGAGCACGAGAGAGATTTCTTTGTCTCGCGGCCGTAAAGTGAAAAGGAAAGCCCCGCGGGAGGAGAAAAAATAAGGCGGAGAGCTTTGATTTAGGCCCCGCGAAGCTTTTTATTGGACTTGTATTTAAATTAGTTTCTTACGTATGCGGCCATTGTTGGCGCGCCGAAAAAATAATAATAATAATAAAAAAAAAAGAGAGTGCGTGCTCTTGTATGCGCGTCGCGCGGGTTTTGCATTTTTATGAAATTTTTGGATCGCGCGAAACGTCAAATGTTATAACGTTACGTTTTATGCCTTGAAAGAGCGGTATTGAATTTTTATATTTATCGAGATATTTTCGAAATTCGAAAGCAAATGAACACAGCGGTGCCCGAATAAAATGCTCATTGGGAGATTTTATTGATTCATAAATTACCGACTATTCAAAGATTTTATTACGATAGGCGAATAAAATGTAGGACCTTCGTAAACGATGTCTAGGCATATCCGCGCGAACGGAATGCCATTGTTTACTGCCATTACGCGCAATATCTTCCTTGATGCATTCGGCCCGGGCATTAAAAGCAGCTTCAGAAACCCACAATTTTCCCTCGATTCCCCTTATAAAGAGCCGAAAAGCATAAATACGCACTGGAAGCAGCTTCGGCCCCGAGATTTACGAGAGTTTCTCTCTCTCTCTCGGCGACGAAGGGCGACGCACAAATATTTGGTAAAACCATAGGGAGACAATGTGCGGCTCGATCCAATAAAAATAATTTCACTGCCCTCGCGTATACGCATCGTTTCGAGGAGATACGGGATATATCCAGCCGGACTCATTGTCATCCGCGTGACGTCGACAAAGCGTCGTATTAGGGGATTGAATTTAAGGGCTTCCCCCAGCCGCGTTATAAAGGCGACGATTCAGTCGGCTGCGACGCTCCGCGCGTAATATTATTACGGCCGGCACTGCGGCGCGTCGTAGACTCGGCGGAAGGTGGCTCTCTCTCTCTCTCTCTCTCTCTCTCTCTCCTACCTATTCTTCCCCATATGGCCTCGGGGCTATGGTAGCACGCCCATAGAACTCGAGATGCGGCCGTAAATTAGCTTTTACGAGGGAGATAAAATGCGCGGTTATTATCTAAACGGCGTAGCCGTCACGCGAAGATCGCCGAGCGACGAGCGTATGCCTTCTTCCCTCTTCCTCCATTTTCTCCCCGGTTCCTTCGCGAGAGAGCTCTCTTTCTCTCGGGGCGTCTTTTGCCATTTTCGCGAGAGAGGGCCACCTCTCGCTTTTCCCTTTATCGTCTGTCGCTTCTTTAAATTCGCGCCCCGCGCGCGGCTCTCTCTGCTCTGCGCGTCGTTTTCTCGTTCGAACTTTGGGAATATTAAGTTTTCGTCAATTAATCCAGACTTTAGATAAGAGAAGCGATGTTCTAAAATATTCATTTAAAGGCTGACCGTAGGCTTGTTAAGGTTTCTCCTTAGGTGGCACCACGAAACTACTAATTTATTGGAATTTCTTGTTCAAAAGCCTCCACCACTATCTAAAGTGAAAAAAAAAACGAGAAAAAGCACTAGGCCGTATTTTAAAATTCCTCGTCGCATTGAGTCACTCATTCGGAATTTATCGCATTCCTACATATCGACACACCCCATCCGCCAAAATTCCACCTCGTCATCGCTTCCGCCAGATAAATCCTCAAATTCATAATCACCGAAGCCACGGAGAGCTCATAAGCGGGACGCGCTTGAATCTTTACCATAAATTCACGGGGAAACAAACGTAGAGTCGGTGAAT
Source organism: Ormyrus labotus (assembly GCA_035582975.1). Lineage (NCBI taxonomy): Eukaryota > Metazoa > Arthropoda > Insecta > Hymenoptera > Ormyridae > Ormyrus > Ormyrus labotus. The sequence continues at coordinate 15,910,069 of JAWWEO010000021.1, read as the reverse complement.
TTATCGGTCCCCGCCCCGAAACAGTCATCTTACGTACTTTTCCCGCGCGGGCAGAGTCGGACAAGTCGATCGTTCGGCGGCATCGTTCAGAGCTCGCGCGGATCGGCGGACCGGATATCTGATGTATATATCGATCGATCCTCTCTCTCTCTCTCTCTCTCTCTCTCTCTCTCTCTCACGAACGGCGAACAAAGATCTAATGCCTGTCTCGTTTATCTGAGCCGGAGGTTGCCAGCTGCGTTTACTGTTATTGCTCCCCTGCCGGATATTGATTCTCTTAAGATTTCCACGGCGAAGTCATTAAGTGGATTGCATAAATCATGCGCACGCACGCGCTGGCTCCGCCAGATTAGAGCCCTGGGCTCGAGATTAAGACCTGCATGCACCGTAGCGACTCGGGGGCCGCTATTTACGCCTTTTCTTAAGCCCGGCGCGAGAGAGGGGCTTTTTATTTATAGGCTCGAGCGGCCGAGTTAGATTCTATTATCGTGAAAAGTCGATGGGTTTGCTTCAATGCCGGCCGAGGGGCTGTCAGCGGCTTTATCGGCCGAGTGGCAATGTTGCGCTTTTTAACCAATTAGCTGATAGCGAAGAGTGGACAGTTTAAGCGGGCTTTTAAGAGCTCGAGCGAGTTTAATAAACAATTTAGGAGCGTTGATGGAGCTGCTGAATTCAATGTGCTGGATCATGCGGTCGTATGGCGATAGTATTATTGGAAAAATATTTTTTTTTCTATTTAAGTTATAGCTATAATTTATTGGAAGCTACTGCAGCACTTCGCCTAATCTCAAAAAAATCAATACCCTACAAATTGGCTGTATGTAATTCTACATCTAATTAAAATCCAGAAGTAACGATCGCAATATCTCACGTCGAACCGTACCGATCAATTTCGCGAAACAGAATAATTACAATCCAGAAATACCGAGGTCCGATTGAGTCATCTCGCGATCCTCCAGAAAATTAATCCCATAGCCGATAAAATCGTTCCCTTAATAACTTCATTAACGCGTTTCGTCCGAAAAAAAAGACGCCACCAAGACGGCAACCCCTCCCGAAAGCGGCATTCCTTCGCGGAGTTTTTCCGAGCGCTCGGCGATCGGCTGACCGATCGGGCCCGTCGTCGCGGCGACTTTCTCGCCGGCAGCTGCCTGGAAGTATCGCTTCCTCGCATCCATCTCCGGCTCGTTCCCAATATCTCGCGTCGTTATATACCGGGGAGAGCGCAGATGTATCGCCTCGTTAATGTTTCGCTTCATCAGGCGTTATGACTGAACATCCTTTACTCCGCCAGCAGCAGCAGCAGCGCCGCCGGTAATTTCGCGCGCCGAGCCTTTACGGCGGAATGTACCGTCGTAAATTACCGGCAGCGCGCGCGGTTCGCGGTAAAATCGCGAGAGAGAGCCGAGCCCTAAGAGCTCTAATCCGGAGGAGTGGGGGGAGTGTCCTCTTTTTTTGCGGAGTGCAATTACGGGGAGAGGGAAGGGAATTTCGAGCTCGTTTTTTTTTTTCGAATTTTAATCGAGAATTGTAGAGTGACGCGGGAATTGCGGCTCGGGCAAACTTGGGATATTTTGTTCTGTTATTCGCGACGGTACTGCAGGAAAAATGATAAACACTATTTTTATAATCAGGTTTCGTGTGTAATTTTATAGCATCGAAAGCGCGATGAGGGAATCGTAATTCAAAATAATAAGTTGGGATATCATCGTTGTATAATTGTTGCGTCATTTAGAAAGCTCGAAAAAAAGTGATTAAATGTTATTTAATGCTTAACGACCTAACGACAAGGCGATAGATCACCGCGGATAATAACGTATTTTCTCGTTCTAAAATCCGTACGTGAAGAAAGGAGGATAGAAAAAAAAATACGCGGTAATAAATACATAAACACAATCAATTAATTTCCATAGCGGCATAAAGAATCCCGGGGCCTTTCAATTTTCCCGGCGTCTTTGAACCCGACAAGAAACATACTTTGGCTCCGGCGCTTATTAATCCCATTAAGAGACGCGATTAATCTTCTCCCCGGAGAGGAGGCAGCGGGCCGCTCCTCGGTTTTAGGACCGATGCGTAATCCATTCCGCGGCTGCGCAGCCGCGATTTAGCATCGTTAACGCGGCCCGCGCCGCCTAATCTTATTCTATGGGCCCGTAAAAATGATAATGAATTTCCAGTAACGAATATAGTCGGCGCGCGTTCCATATCATTATGGAAATGGCCGATGTGTGCGCTTATATATTATACGTACTGGGTTTCTCTCCCGGTGTTATAGCCGCCACGGCCGTATATCTTAATATACGGCGCGAGCAGAGACCCGGGGACTATACATGTTAACCGTCGCTCGTAAACTGTAATGGGCATGTCGGAAATTTATTCTCCTCGCGTGACAAAGTGAGAACGGTCATTTTCTAGCCGAGAGCTGTCCGAGAGAGGGGCCCTTTTTCTCTCTCTCTCTCTCTCAAGAGAGCCCCGCGCGCGACGAGGGGCCTTATACGTGCGAACGATTGCCTGTTTATGCGCGCGGTTACGGCGCGATGATGCGCCGATGACGAGGACAAGACGCCGGGGGAGATGGGTAAATGACCGGCGGTGTGCTTGCAGATACGGGCACTTTAGCCGGCAGCGGCGGCTGGGGCTCTGCTTTATGGAAACGGCGAGTTAACTCGGGATTTTGAATTTTATATGCCGAGTTTACTGTTTTTAAGGGCGATGCTAAATTGAAAATTTATACTTCAGCGTAAAGTTAACTTTTGATAGAAGTAACGCCGACTTGTATAATGTAAATAAACATTTTCTTTGATCCTTTTAATATTCAATATTAAATAGTATAATATTGTTTTACAAAATAGCTGTACAATAGAAAATAAAATTTACTTATAGGTTGAAAAAAAAATTCGTAAGTGCTCTTGTTATATAAGCGTTCAAAGAATCTGCAATTTTCATTTATCCGTTGTAAAAGCAGGTAAATTTCCTTTGATTTTTTAATTGCACCCAAGTTTGGAAAAGTTAAGACTTAAGCTGCCTTAGCCAAACGCATAATTCTCACTCGAGGTAGTATCGCAATGCACACACACACACCACGAACAAAGAGCAAACGTTGCGCCGCGCGCCGGCACTTCAATGCAATTCACCCTAAGTACGTCGACTTTAAGTGCAGCGAGAGCGAGATTGATAGGCAGGTGTGCTCAGCGAACGGTAGTCAAATGGTCAATATACTTTGCAGAAACGAGCTGAAAACAAGTTTCCCGCTAAACACAGGGGAGGGGAGGAGAGAAAAGCGATCGGCTTACCGCGAAAAATATCGATCTAAGTGCCGGGGTAACGTCCATTAATCATCGGGGGGGCCGCTCGGGAAACTAGAATTACACGATCGCCGCGCCGATGGAAATGAGATCTCGTTTAGTTAGCCTGACGCAATTTCTCACCGACGAGAGAGGCGGCCGCGCCGCGCGCACCGAGAGACCGAGTGCGTTTACGCTCTTTTATATCGTCGTCGGATTTATCCGAGCGTGTGATTCCCCTTTATAAATCGGCGGGACGAAGCGCAAGGTGGCGCTTTTTTGCCGCTCTCTCTCTCTCTCTCTCTCTCTCGTTCGCCGCGCGCAACGCGAAACTATACTCGTAAAGCATTCGCCGCCGTTTTATTGCAGCGCCGTTGCGATAGAGTGGCCAATATTTTTCCGAAATTTATCGACGTGACTCTTCAGTTTTGCGAGAAACGCCGAGAGAGCGGTAGCTGGCGCTCATAACTCGCCTCGATTCCCCCGATAAATTGCGCTTTCTCGGTACTGCCGAGAGCCGGGGGATATATACATATTCAGAGAATGTCTCAAGGACTTTTTGCGCTAAATCTAAAACTTCGAGCGAGAGGCTGGGTAGATCTCCGCTGCTTGTTTATTTCTTCTGGGTACTAATTTGGATAATCGCCGTATTTTATCGTAATGGCGTTGAATAAAAAGGGGGAATGAGGTGTGTTTTTCGACGGAAAACTCATTTGAATGACGTGCTGCTTTTAATTTTAATTGACGCAAAGAATGCTAGACCGAATTTCTTGCCTAACGCTCGATATTACCACAAATTGGGGACAAGCTGTATTTCTGCCGCGATAACCGATAAATGCAAATAAAATTATATAGTATTGATTAACTGTAATAAGGCACAGTCAAAGATTTATAGCGGCCTATTAAACCTGTTCCGTGCAACTAAAAATTACGCGTAATGGCAGCTTTTCTAGCGGCGATTATTAAACTGTTATTTATTAGGTGGAAACTACTTAAAGGAACTGTCTTATTTTGAAGTTTGAAATTTTATAAAGACTATATACTCTCCAAGTCCTGCCCTCTAAATCTCGCGGCGAACATTTTGAAACTATCGCTGAAACGGAAGCCATTAAGCCCGGAGCGCCTCTCAGGATCCTCCTCGCCGAAAGTACAAGTGCTTAGGCCAGCGGCGCGAGTCCCATAAATAAGCGACTCTCACACGACGGCAGTCGGAGCCGTCCGTGGGTCCCAGTAACTCAATCGATATTTCGACGACACGTCGCCGATAACTGTAAACAGGATCATTACTTTTCGCGATGCGATAGTCGCGCGCTCAGAAAGAGAGAGAGAGAGAGAGAACGTTTTATCTAAGAGAGACACGGAGTGCATGCGCAATATGCGGGTCGTAAATATCGCGCGGCCGCCCCCTTCCGTCCCCGGCACTTTGTGTCCTATCGGCGCGAAAGTTTCCTGCCTTTTTGAGAGGGAACTAATTCGGACTCGATATCGGCGATTTAGCGGGGATTGGCGGCTCTGGTGGCTTGGATTTCATTTGCGGTCCGGCGCGTTTAGGGATATCGGTGTAAACGACGGAATGAATTTCGCGGACGGAGGTTGAAGAGTGAAGTTAATGGGTGAGATAAGCGGCGGGTTTCGACTTCGACTTCGAATTTATTCCGATTATTTGAGGGTTATCGGCTTTTGATTAGGTTGGCTAAGCTGGGCTGAACGCTCACAATCAGAATCCAGAATTTTGCGGGGAGGGAGAAAGGGCCGCCGTTTTCTGAGCAATTTGAAGTTTCGGTTCTTCGACCGGTTGGTTAGATAAAAATAGATTTTTTTTACGAGTTTATACAAAAGACGTAGTTGCAAAGGTACTAAATTTATTTGCCTGACTTCAAATGACTCTGTTTATAATTAATTTTAATGAATAATTTATTAATTAATTCATAAAAAAAAGTATTTGCAGTAAATCAGAGAAAATTTGTCAATAAATTAATATCAAGCATTAATAATCAATAATTTTTCAAATACTTCATTTAAGAAATCTGCCGACTCATTTTTAACAACGTCATTATTTATGAAACGATATTGCTCTGTTGACTTTCAAATTTATCTCCTACAATCCTATTACAAATTGACCGTAATAGACAAACGTTCGAGCTGAACTGATTCATACGCCTTATATACAAATATTCATACACATTAGATTGACTTTCGATTAGAAACAAGGTGAACGGATTAGCGTAGCAGTTGAACGTTTACGAGGCACTAATCTGACAAGCTACTGGCAACCGCATACATACTGACTCAAAGAATATCTAACAAATGTTACTTTTGTCCGTTGATAGACACAAATCTCCTTAACCTCCTTCCAGATCACTTTTTCCTGCCGCTTTTCGGACGTCAAATTTCACGAGCAGCTTACGTACGTCGAATTTCGTGAGCAGCCACGGCTCGCTGGAGGTTTTTTGCCCACTTTATTACTAAATACGGAGGAGGCTCGATTTCTTTCTCCCGCCGCGTATAGATTTTAGTCGGAGTGGAAATCGTTAACCTGCGCCTGTAACATATCGACGCAGTATCCGTGCACTTGTACTCGATCAATCATTCGCCAGCAGATATTGTCCACGAATGAAAGTGGAATAAATTTTTTTCTGATTTCGAGCATATTTTTACGGTAAAGTCTTGTCGAAGTTACTGGAGCGGATATCAATAAGCTTGTGTTAACATTCGTTGGAGAAATCCTTTTGACGTCTTTACTTTTTTTTTCTTTTGATGGAGTGAAAATTTAATTCTCAATGAAATTGGACATCTTGTTGACGTCGCTGAAAATAGTTTATTATAATTAATAAAAAAGGTGGATTTCGCCAACGAAACTAATATTTTTTTAAACGAGCCTTTAAAGTTTTACTTTGGACCGAGAATAAAAACCGATCGTCCTACTAAACTGGCACATTCGACAAATCAAAGACAACTGCTAAAGTACCGGACTGGAAATTTAGATTGTAAATAAATCGAGGTTTATCTGTGCTTTCGACAGTTTAACGCGGCGATAAATGGTCCAAGACTGAGGAAATTCAGCCGACGCGGACATTTGTCATTGACGCGCACCGATTTGAACTGCTAATGAGGCGTAAGAATCGAGAGGTCGAGAGATTTATAGCCGCGATAATGTCGCCCCGAACTGACTACGAATGTTTTAACGCCGAATAGATCAAGAATGTGAATTCGAAATTGATATAACCGCCGCGAAAGTAACGGTTCATTTTTTCAGAGCCGATTCCAGCTTCGATTCGAGTCAATAAAGAATGGGCCTTAAGATTCTTGTCGGCGATACGACGTTCCGAACAGTAGGCAAGATAGATAAAATAAGTGGTACAAGTTGACCTTAATATTAGAACGATTTCGACATTATTACTACTGAATTATCTTAAAGTTTAGCTTAAGACGGATATGTTAAAACGCTTTTGAGAGCAAAAATTAAAAATGTCATTTGAACGTACTCTACTTACTAAAAAATTTTAATAAAATTTTATTACGATAAATTTTTACAGATGAATTTTTTTATATCGCTTCAATCAGAGTCATTTTATTCAAATTTCTTTCATAAACTTAAAGTGGAAAAAAAAGTGTTATACAAAAATATTCCGCTTAACATTCGAATTGATTTAAATATGAAATATTTCCCTTGAAAAAAAGAAATATTTCGCAAACCTCAATTTACATTTTCATAAGTTTTTCACAAAAGCGTCGTCGCCGTCGCCGCGGCTCCCGGCGACTTAATTTTCTCCTCGCTCGAAAATCTACATAAGAGAGGATTGAAGCTCCGAGACACGAGTCTGTCTGGTAAGCACCTAAGATAATATATGATCAGCCCGGGCATCTACATGCGGGAGCGTTACGGACTGCCGGCGCTTCATCATTCGCCGGGGCCCTCTCTCGCCGCGCGCGTCGGCGCGCTGCAGCCGCGTTGACATTCGCCATCAGCTCCTATTAAGACGCCAGACAGGTAAAGGATGAGCGAGCGAGAGAGAGAGAGAGCAAGTTACCCGATGCGACGCGCCGCGCGGGTAAATCGATGCGCGCCAGACGGAGACGGAGCTAATGCAAAGCTTGTTTCGGGCTGTCGACGACGCTTAGCAGTTTCTGGACGAACTCGTCAAACGGATATTAGCTTACTTAAGAGCCCGGCGTATTATGTTTTCGGTGGGAGGGAGAGGATGAGCTGGAGGGAAACGCTAATGAGATTACGGGCTGGAGGGAGAGGCTGCCTTCTACTTTTCCGCGAAATTGCGATCTTGACGAATGCGGCGGGAAGTAAATTTGCGCGGAATTTCTGGACCACAATTGAATTCCCGCTTTACGAGTTGTTCTTTGCGGCTTTGTACTTGGGTATGATTATTATTTTGTTGAAAGGGAAAAAGTTGTTAGCATTTTTTTGTTTTTTATTTTTGTGAAAAGAGTTCCGGCATAATTATACGTTATGCATTTTTATTTTAAAAAGAATTACTGAAAACTTCCTTAATAAATGACGTACCAAAATTTACAAGCTTAATTTACTTAATATTATAAAATGTTGAGATTAATTAAGTTAAAAATAAATAACGAAAAGTTTTGTTAAAAATAAATTATCATAATAAACACAATTCAATACAAGTTATTCACCATAAACACAACCATCTCTGGGCCGTATCCACCTTAAGCCTAATCTTCATAGAATCGGCGTAAAAGTAAGAAGCAGCATCCGCCACCAGAAAATCCCCAAAAAGGTGGGCGTCCGCCCGAATCCTTATACATCTTATCCCATAGTAGTCGGTCAATCCCCCGGCGGAGCTCATTAGGCTCATCCCCGGGCCTCCTCCGGCGGTCAAGATCAGCCTTTCTCTCCCGCTACTTACCGTCGCTCTAATATTCGCTCTAAATCCCACCGCAGCCGGGGTACACACAGTAAAAGCGTCGGCAGCTGTCCTCCGGCCGGCCGTCGATTTTCGCCCGCGATGACTAACGACCGCGCGGATCGCGCGGCAACAATGACTTTTGTCGGCGCGCGAGCGACACGAGTAACGCTGCCAAACGGACATCATTAGGGCCGGGCCGCGTGACTAATTCCGTTAATTTCTTCGGAAATTCCCTGGGCGGGGCTGGCGGTGGGGTCCCGTAAATTTTCGGCCCGTGAATGGAGACAATGGCCGCTCGTTATTATTATCCGAAAAGTCAAGTCGCGCGAGCGCGCCTCGGGTAATTTATGGCGCTTTATGGTTGCGAGGCTTGTTCGCTGCGATGGGCCCGCGTCCGAGAACCGACACTCCGGTGATTAGTGATTTGTACTTCCCCCCCGGGGGGCTTAATACACTTTGTCGTTTTATTGTTTTCGTAAATCGACGATTTTCAATCGTTTCATTCAAAGTCTTTGTGGGATCCTGATCCCTTCGTAATAATAGACAATTTTTCGATCCAAGCGAAGTCAAGTTTGTACAAAGTGTAGAAATAAAAATGCGAGTTGGATTGATTTTTCAGAAAGAAATTATGAATTAAAAAAATGTATAATTTGATATATATTTATATAGCTAAGACAAAAATTAGGAAACTCAGATATAATATTTTATCGTTATTCTTTCATAAAACATTAAAATTTTCAAGTCCAACGCGCTTCATCTCCATACATTCGCAGGAAGTAGTTTCAAGCACAACAGCGGTACAACCTTCCACCTCAGACGACAGCAGCAGCAGCAACCTCTGCTCTACACAATGCAGCAGAAATGACGTACGATAATGTCTCCTTTTCCCTTTGGTCTGTACGTCTTACACGCTGTAGCTACACAGCCGCTTCAATCTGGCCTCTTCCTTCCAGAGATATCTCCTCGCTGTCCGGCGGAAATAAAGCTCCTCCACAAAGAAGCTGCCAAGTCGCGACTAATACACAGAGAGCGAGAGCCCGGCGCGTCAAAAGAGGCCCTTATCTGCACGCGTAGCCGCGCGGTATTACGTCGCTTTGCGAGGGTCCAATAAAGAAAAGTTATTTCCTTACGAGGGCCGCCGCCGAACTGTTATCGCCGCGGGGGCGACGCGCTATCTTTTTCGCTGCGGCGTTCCGTCCCGCGCTCGTTTTCGCGCTCTTTATGTACGACGGCGGCGCTGCTCTCTCCGCGGATGTGACATCGCGCGCCGACTTTTTTTTTATACGCGCCGCCGCCGCGCCGAGGGGAAAATATGAATGGAAGAACGAGGGCGTATTTTTTTAAGGCGTCGTTACTTTTCGGAAAAGCGGCCGCCCGGCACGACTGATGAAATGCCCAGGAGCTTTTAGAAAGGCGTTGTCGGCTCTCTTTTATTGGCTGTAAGCTTTCGGGATACGTATTAGAAACACATTTTTCGTTGATGTTTCTCCTTTGTGCATGCGGGTGCTGGATGTAGATTTTATATAAATTAAATTTTGCGTTTTTATGCATTCTAGTTTTATTGAATCGAGTAATGAATAAGGAATAAGAGAAAAAGGGAAGATAAAGCGCAAGATAAAAGATATATCTAAAATATAATGAAAAACTTCGCCTTTTGATTATCTTGTTCTCTGCAAAATATATTATAGTTATTTATTAGTATTAACAGATGAAAAAGGTACGGTACGATAACTATTCTTTGCCAAAGTTTAAATTTAATGTTACATATTACACGTGTCCATTGCCCAAAAAGTTACTTAAACAAACGAGAAGGTGCCTCTAACGACGGCAAGTGCACTTGTTAGCTTACCGTCGCAAAACTCAATTCGTCTTAGCGGCTCGTAAAGCAGCGGCCAAGTAATCTAGCAAGTGCAAACAGAAGTCGAAAAACATCCCCTTAAATTCCGGGCGTCGCGCGACACCGCGGCTCGCCAACACTTAGGGAAAGAAAGGCGCACCCGCCGCCGCCTCCTCCTCTGCGGAAAAGCGAGCGCGCGCAGAGAGAGAGAGAGTAAGTTTTACCCCCGGCGTCTTTGTCGCGAGAGCTCTCTCCCTTCTTTACGAGGTTCTCTCTCTCAGCCCCCAGGCGGTGACCACGTTATGTATTTTGCCGCTTCTTAATGCTGTGTTGCGCGGCTCTTTTGTTCTCTACCCTCGGCTATTTCGCCCGGTGTAACGTATGAAGTTTGTTGTCTTCTGAAGAGAGAGAGAGAGGGCCGTCGTCCTCGTCGCCGGCGCCCCTATTATGCTCTCGGCCGCAGGCTGTCGCTTCCTACTCCTGCACGCTATCTCGTAACTCCGGGATTCTCTCGCCTCTTTTAGTGTCTCGATCCTTTTTTGCGGAGGGGTCCGGGAAAGTTCTCGTGAGGGTTGGACTCGGTGAAGCACGGCCGCAAAGCCAGTAGTCTGCTCGGTTAATCTGAAAAATGCAAAAGAGTCTGACTTTGATCAGTGATTTCGTTAATTCCGCTTTTCATTATGCAAGAATTTCGTTTTAATATTAAAAAAAAAAAAGTGTTTGAATTTTATCAAAAAATCGGTACAATAAATTATACCCCTTGTGGACAATGTAAAAGTGTCGTCCCAATAATTGGACGTGTTAGTTCATTGGGGGGCAATTCAATGGTGGTCACTTACTGGGACAGAGATAATTCTCAAGATATCCAGAATTTTGATATATTATATTAACCCCCATTTACCAGCACGTATTATTATGTAAAAGAACTATAAAGCATCCGGGCCCGATGTTGCCAAATCTCTTAAGTAGGATTGCGTCAGCCATTACAGTAAAACAGCAGGTTTGGGAAAAAGCCTGCAAAGAAAAAGATCGATCCGTTCTCGCTTAGCTTTTGGATTGGATTTTTAGGTCGTAGCGAAACGGCGAAATAAGGAGCGGAAGGCATAGACAGAGAAGGAGGGGAGGGGCGGCGCGGAAGGAGGATACGATCGGGCGAGATCTGGACGCTTGCCCGACTCGTTCTCAAGAGTTTTTCGGGTCTTTCCGGCCACTTGAGCGCGCGCCCGCGTACAGAGAGACACATTCCCCCCGGCTCCTCTGCGCACACATTCATGAGCTGAGTGCTGCCGCTGCTGCTGCTGCTCTTTCTCTCTCTCTTTCGGCCGATTACCATTTTAGCCTCGGAAGACGAACGGATATTACGCGGTTTTTCCTGATAAAGCGTGATTTAGCGAGCGATAACCTTTACCTCCCTTTTACTACGATGCTTTTATGCCTCTGAATGTGAATGGAAGAGCTGCTCGCTCCCCCGCTTTTCTTTATCTTTTTCGCCCTCCACTCGCCCCGAGCTCGCCGCCGCTCCCTTTTGCTCTTTCGTCGAGTCTCCTCGGACTTTTCGTATAATGAGGTACAAAACCTTATTTTACGTTTATGCGAAAAAGAGTCTTAATATATTGGCGCTGAACTTTCTCTCGAGGGGGCTTGAATTTAAAACTTGAATTCCACCCGTTAATCTATGCACTTATACATTCTTTGCCCTTGTTTTTAAAACTGATGACTTTCGTCCTCGAAAAATTCTTATTAATTTTTTTTTTAAACTTTCCATTGTGTTCGCAGATATGTATACGTTAAAACTTTATGATTGCGGAGGAACGTTGAATGGTACAAGTTTTATTTCTTCCGGATCAAACAGTCGCAAAATATCTAGCCAAGTAAGTGCACACGCCTTTCTAAAATATTAACATAAAAAAACGTCGATATGCTAAAGCAGAAAAAATTCACGTCCACGCACCGAATAAACATACAATAATATTCCCCGCCCCAAAGGCCGACCGATAAAACAAAAGCCCAGCCGCAAAGAGAAGCAAAAAGAAGAAAAAAAAAAAAACAGCAGCGGCAAGTCGGGCCTGTGGGACCAGGGCTCGGCAAAGTGGCCGGAATCGCACTCGTAAAAGTTGTTTGGCCGTCGGACTAACCCGCACCTGTCCGGCTGTTGGCTACAATGTGCTCGCACACACGCAGCTTTGACAGGCCGGCCGCTACCGTGTAAACGCCTGTTACGCCGCGAATACAAAGAGCTCTCCCACCCTCCCCCCGTCGACTCGGCGCACACCGATTTACCTCCACTCTGGGTCGACTCGTCTGCGTTCTTCTCTCTCTCTCTCTCTCTGCCCGTGCTGCGGCGAACGTGTGGTCGCATTGTTGAGTAGCCGAGGGTTAAGGTGATGATTGCTGAAGGCTTCGTGGCTTTGGAATCTTGTAATTGGCAAATTGGACGGGAATACGAGGAAGTCTCGAGGTTTTGGAAGTGTTGTTTAAGCTAATATTTTTTTGGTCTTTGGCGTCTTCGTACTTCTTTCCATATGAGGATTAGACTACGAAGTTGATTAATGAATAGTATAGACCAAAATTAAAAAAGAGAAAACAGAATAAGTCGGTAGCAAATATTTGGTTTTAATCAATCACCGACTGTTTACACTCCCAACAAATGCTATACACAAACGAAAGGGTATAGAGATTTTCCCAGAAGGGCTCGAAAAACCTCGGGCCAATCCGCAAGGAAAATAACGAAGCCCCACTCGGGGCTCTCGCAATAAACGCTTTGTATTCCCCGACGTCATCGACATCCTGGCCGCGGCTTCAAAGTCAACAGCTTCCTGTGCAAATATACACACCTCCTGAACCGTATATTCCAGCCTCGGTGGCACTTTCCCGTCTCTTTCTACCCCCCTTTCTCTCTCTCTCTCTCTCGGCCACGTTTTATCCTCGCTGCGCGCGGCTATTGCCGCCCTCTGTATTCGTTAATGCTCTCTCGCTCGGCGGGCATTGTGCGGCCTCTGTGCAAACATGTCAAGTTGTCGCGACGCTGTCAGGTCGGCGAGCGGACGCTGCCGGTCAGCCTGGCCTGTGTCGCGACACGCCGCCTATTTAGCCTTCCATCAAACGCGTCCTTTTTACGCCACTCAGCTGACGGAAATGGCTTTTCGACACTCGGCGGCAGCGGCCTTTTTGCGGACGCGCGTTTAATGCCAAGAGATGGATTTTACCTGCTATTTAGACGCTTTCAGCGAGGGAGGGGAGGGGGGATTATAACGCGATTATGCGCGCCCGCGGATCTTCGCAGTCTTTCGCCCGCGAGGCTAAAAGCCTCATCGGGAATTCAGCCGCGGCGAAATCGCGCCGCTGAATTGCGCGTCACGCTCAGCCGCTCAAAGAGTTATAAATATTGCATGCGGTTGCGTATCGGCTTTAAAAGGAATCGCCGTTTTAAATAGAAAGGGATCTGAAAAAATTACGTTAACGCGCCACTCTGCGAGGCTTTTACATCTTTTTTGCGGAGCGGCGGGAGCATCAAACTTTCAAGGGGAACCTTTTTCGAGAATATCGAGATTTATAAAAAATTCACGAGTTAAACGTCCAATTTTGCTGACGGAATGATGGTTACGCAATCACAGCTGAATTTGAGCTTATTATTATTGTTTTTTTTTTTGCATTTAATGAACAATAAAACGAGAATAATAAAGTTTTATTAAGCTTTTGTCAATAGCGGTCGTACAAGCTCTAAAGTTTTAGGTTCAATTAAAAGCACATACATTAAAGTGGCAGCTGCCATTTGCTTTTATGCAACTACGTAAAATACATCTTATTAGTTTCAGAACACGTTTTGCGATAGTAAGTAGCCAACCTAATATTATACTGTAATTTATGTTCCGTATGGCTACTGGAATCTTGTTTTCATATTGCGCTATAAAAAGAGATATGCTTTAATTATACAAAAATATTAATTTATGAATCCTGACAAGAGCAACATTTTTGCAATGAAATATTTTTGCCCAAAGATATGAAGAAACTGATAAGTGATAATTGGAATGTACCCATATAACGTGACGTAAATTTTTGTGCAATTTAGGCGAACGAGGTAAATTCCATCTGCATTCTTCAGTTTATTATTTTTAACAAAAGCAAAAAGCAGATTTTAATACGTACCACTTTCTAGGTACGAAAAGGCTCTCTCGTCGGCGGATTATCAAGAAAATCGGTCCGACAGGCGTGTGTGTTGTGACAAAATCTCTCCTGCTAAATAAAACTCGAGCCTCGCCTCATTACCCGTCTGCTTAGCCATAAAACAAGCCCGCAGCATCACGTACGAGACGGAGCGGCTACTGCTTCCTCATGCGTAATCCCCCGTCTGCAAAATTCCGCACGCCTCTTTCGGCGGCTGGCAGCTAAATCAAATAAACATTTCGCTTGCAGACAGTAGCGCGTCCTTTCGAATCGTGTCAAGAGCGTGAAAGCAGCATAGGTGCGAATCCGTAGGTGACGGCCGCACAAAGCCAAAGGGGGAACAGAGAGGGAGAGAGAGAGAGAGAGCGGAATAAAAAAAAAAAGAAGAGGAGTCGCCGGTCCAGAGACAGGCAGGCAACGACGTCTTCGCCTAGCTGCCGCTCCCCATTGAAACGTCAGGGAAGAGCGGCGTCAAGAGCTGACTGACAAACCCCTGCATGCTCCACGTCATATTTCACAACGCGCAACGAGATTAGGCCAACGTCGCGAGCGGGGACGAGGCTTCATTTACATGCTAATCTCTCGCAAGCGCAACGTCCGAAATGCAATGAACCTTCAGACGTCGGATTCGCTTGCATCTACGATATATCTGCTTTGAAAAGAGCCGCCGCCGCCGCTCTCTCGGCCGCTTGTCGGCTGCATAAGCGAGAGAGAGAGAGAGAGAGACGGCTCTTTTTTCTGCTTGTAAGAGCGACAGGGCGATAAAGCTGTCAGCCACTCTCTTTTTTCGACTCTTTTTCGAGAGCGCGAGCTTTTTCTATGAGCTCGCGAGAGCTTTTATCGGGGAATAACGAAAGCTGTCTGTGCGCTGCGCGCGAGCTTGTTTTTAACGCGATAGCTTTGTTGTTGCTGGAGTTGAAGATTTTTAATTAAAGCGCGATTCTGCAGCGGTACAGTATTTTTGAGATATCGCCAGTAATCGTTATGAAAATAATAAATACTTTCCGACGGATAAGATAGTCTAAATTTAGTAGAATTTACGTCCTTGTCGATGACTTATTTGGATAACGATACAATTTTTATATCTAATATTTACCAAAAGAAATTGCGAAAGAAATATCGTAACCTACTATAAATCTCTCCATTATGTGCATAGATAAAATTTAGTACGCGCGCGGCGTGTTTACACTTGAGATAACACTTTTGGTCACTGGACAGCAGATAAAACAAGTTTGCAAAAGCCCCTCAGTTACGAGTCAAACAACAGCTGTCACAACAGTTGCACATTGGGACAGCTATGGCCCGATGGTGCCGTTGTTTGACTAGGTTATTTGTCTTTTAAATAATTTTAAGGTAAACAAAATTTTAATATAACGGCAGGACGAACCGACCTGTATTTACATCAGATTACAAATTGTAACCGCAAGCCTCGTTCTGCGGTCTTGTTTAACATATTTTCCTAAACGCGCTTAAAATCCCTATCATTTCCTCGCTTCGTGAAAAAAAGTTAATCTCCATTTTCCCGAAACCGAGACAAAGACAAAATAACGAGACTGTCCACTCGATCGATCCTTAGCACGACAGGCTCGGCACATCGACTCGGCTACTCAGCGGATTATTACTATCGAGTTGACTATTGATTGACCGACCGTCGAGGGGGGGGGGGGGGGCGAGTGTCGCGCTCTTAACAATTAGGTTCAGGCGGTATCAATCGCATTCTCAATGCGCCGAATGACAGCGCCGCGACAGCTCGACAGCCGGGGCCCGCCGTTCCTAAGCCGGGGGAAGGGGAGCGAGCGGCTGTATGGGTTGTCCCTCGGTCGGACGCGTCCCGGGCCGTTTCGCGTCCGAGACACATAATAATGTAGACGCGGGAGCGAGCGAGCACGCGAAAGAGCACGTCAGAGGGAATTAGGCACGCCCCGAGCCCCGAGGATTACGGCTGCGCCTGACGTTGACAAGCCCGCCACCTCCTCTCGATGAGCCGAGCTGCCGGAGCTTTTTCTCGGCTGCAGCCCTTTTCGGGACACTCGACGGAGGAGGAGGAGGAGCTGCTCTCTTTTGTGTTTACGAAGGCTGATTGCGGCGAGTTCCCCTATAAATGGAATCGGAGGAGCCGCGTTGAAAAATTGAAAGATCTTGCTGCCAAGACTGGCTGAAACGCAGTGAAACGCAGCCTCGTGTGTCGCGCAGCTTGCACGTGCGAGCTCGGCTACTCGGGGTATCGGTAACCGAAGAGTAATGGCTAAATCGACGTCACGGCTGACACGACTGGGTGGCGGCGGCCAGACGTTTATGCGGCGCTGCTCCATTGTGCTCGCGTACGTCCGGCCGTAATCTCTCGGCGGACATCTATGGAGCAGCTCGCTCGCCCGAGAGACATCATCCAGCTCGGGGGGCCGCCGCCGTCGCCGCCGCCGCCGCCGCCGTCGCGATATGCATATCGCGTATATACCTGGGCGAGCGGCGAATTTGCGGCATGAGGGATGGCGCATTCGGCATTGTGCCCCGAGATTGGGGTCGGCGCGCGAGCGATTTATGCGATCGAGGATTTTCACGCGGACTGCATTATTCATCTTAGTGAAAGCCCGAACGAGCCGGCTCTTCGTCTTCTGCGGCGGCGGCGGCCGCTGCTGCTGCTGCGAGAGCGCTCGTGCTTGGGATTGTTTGCCGCTTCAGGGCCTGAGGGCTTCACTGCGCGGACGAATTAATTTCTGCGAGCTTTGAATTTGTACGCTTCTTGGGGTTTTACGCTTTTCCGCCTGCATTTCGGGGGGGATGCAATCGAATTACCGGGATAAGTATTATTGCTTCTCGAAATATTGATAATTTCAGGCCGTCATAAAAGCAGTTATTCTTTTAACGCAAACGGTTTTTAGTAAAAATGCATTTCCAATAATTGCCCGTAATCTGTTTTTCAATAAACGCGCACTTTATTACGCGCGAGATAATGAAGAAAATATAAGAAGAAATCGATTACCCGCTATAGAAACGGCCCGTAATCTTTCTTCCGCAGTCATAGCAGGCCGCTCAAAAGGAGAAATTGACGACTAACCGATGAGACAGGGGGGTCAGTCATCAATCTTGCATGCCGATCGATCGTTTAAGGCGCACATCCCCCGGCAGCCCGGCGAAGTGTCACTATCCAGCTCTGGTCGATACTTATCGTCGCTTCTTCATAACGCCCGCATTTCCCGCTCCTCGGCAGCTCCTCCAGGAGAAAGGGAGAATGATTATCCAGGCACTCGGCGCGGCGGCCGGGCTACCAGCCCGTGTTCCTTGATTACTATCGGCGCAGCTGCGCCCACAATTTGTGTTTCCCGTCGGGCCCAAGTAAGAGAGCCGTCCGTCAACGTCGAGCCCACATAACGACTTAGGACCGCGCGCGCGCGCGAAGAGACAAGCCCGACAGCCGAGAAAGAGGGACACGCACACACACGAGAGAGGCCTTTAACGAGATGCGAAACTCGACACTGAACGAAAGCTTGATCGGCCAGACAAGAGTGAGAGAGAGAGAGACGCCGGAGCCCCGGAGCTATGA
Organism: Ormyrus labotus; assembly: GCA_035582975.1. Classification (NCBI taxonomy): domain Eukaryota; kingdom Metazoa; phylum Arthropoda; class Insecta; order Hymenoptera; family Ormyridae; genus Ormyrus; species Ormyrus labotus. Next base: position 15,892,363 of record JAWWEO010000021.1, on the reverse strand, counting down.
GGGATATATCGCGGCCGGTGTCTCGACTAGATAGAGAGCGCGGCTCCCGTCGCTCCTTTAGGCGGAAACTCGAGCGGAACGCTATTTTACACGTCGAGTCACCCCCTGGCATTTTGAAGAAATCAACAGTCGGATTGAGTTAGCGCCACGATCGGGCTTTTTATCTGCGGCTCTCGCCGCGAGCCGAGACTCGACGTGTCACTGCCAGAGACAGCCGGGAATTAGAGTGCGGGGTTTGCCGGATTACGCCCGGAGTGACTTTATTAAGTCTTTGATAACGGAGCGCGTTTGTAAAATGTCTGCTTTTCTCGCGATGTATTACGTAAAATTTTAATCGCGAGCGCGTACTCGTAGTATAGCTCGGTCGAGAAATAACCCATTGGATAAGATTAGACTCCACATAAAATTATAAAAACTTGTTAAGAAAACGTGCAGAAAATTCATAAAGTAACCTGGTAGAAATGTAAGAAACACACCGCCAAACAAAAAAATGGCCTACACCTTTCTAACCCCAGAACATAATAGGTAAAATCAGATTTCGAAATGGCCACTACAGACACGCGCGGCCACCTGGCTGCTCCCCGGAACCAGAATCCGGTGAGGCACCAGGGCCTGCCTCAGCTATGCGCCGCCGACAATGGGAATCTCCGGCGCGGCAGAACGGTAGCTCGCGTGGCCCTCGACGCCACTCAGAGGCTCCCCCTCCTCCTCTCGCCGCAGGTAACGCGATCTCGGCAGCCTAAATAAACGTTCGCAGAATAAATAAAAGCCCATTCGAGAGACGTCGAGGCTCGTATTTGCCTAGCTGTCTAGGCCTTCCTTCCTCCCATCTCTCCCTCCTCAATCTCCCTGTGTTTATCCGCGGCGAGAGAGGCGCGCGAAATGGATATTGAATTGGCCGTGCCGCCCACCAGCCAGCGGCCCCATTATGCGCGCTCGGCGTGTATAAGCCCCCCGGGGCCATTAAAATAATAACGTTTCCATCGCGCGGAGTAGCTGTCTGCGAAAACGCCGCGCGCAAGCCGAGGACGCATGAAAAACACGCGCGTCGCGGACGAGTGGGCTTTTCAAGTGTCTCGGGGCCTGTGATTCTGAATGACTGATTGGCGAGTAGCCTCGAGTCCGGCCGGGAGTGACGAATCGAGGCCTTTTGTGCGCCGAGAGCTGCTTACGGTCGGGATGATTTTTGCGCCCGTCAAATTTTGATTGGGCCTGAATGTCTTTTTGAAGCCTCTCGAGGGTTAGAAAGCTTTTGCGCGGATTGGCTGTATTTACTTTTTCGGTGCTCGAGTTTCGAATTATTTTAAATTTTGTTTAATTTTCTTGCTATTTCTAGATTCTACGGCTTGGCTGCAAAGCTTAAAAATAAATAAAAGTATACGCGATTAGCATAGTCTATCAAGAATATTTTCGGCTCGTTAAATAATTTAAGTTTATATAAGTTCGAAAGTCCGTTTGACAGCCATTCCTCTCTCGCTAATTAATAATGCACTCGGCTGCTTCTATTCTCGCTATCTTGAACGTAAATATTAGCGGAAAGGCTGCCTTTAAAAATAAAAAACTCGAGTAAATATACGCCTCGGATCTCGGGGCGGCGCCAAAATTAAAACCGCTGCTTCTCGATAATTCCAGATCCACTTGATACGTCATTTGATTTTCAATTACGGCGCGTGGCTCGGGAAACGACAGAGGCGCGGAGCAGAACTCGAACTCGGAGAGAGAAGCAAGCGACAGAAAGCCGATCATTATTCGACCGCGAACGGATTTCTCTGAAAACAATAATTGACAGCAGTTATAGACTATGAAAGTCGTCCCTCCCTCCCCCTCTCTCCTCCCGTTAATTTCCCCCGTAAAGGACAATCGTTCTAACTCAATTTGGCTCCTCCACCATCCGACGTCTTCATTATCGCATTTCGATTGGACGTCCCTTCTGCGACGACTGTCTCTGAAAAGCGTCGGTACGTAGGTGGAAACGAGACCGGATGAAAATCCCGTCGCGGAGCTTTCAGTCGCGGCTGAGAGAGAGAGAGAGAGAGAGGAGGGAGCGCCGGCCGACTAGGAAAATTGACAGCCGACGTCTGTCTTCCCGTCTAGTTTCTCGCTCGTTCTCGCGCGCGCACTCGCTCAGACAGCCTGTCTACCTGTCAGCATGACACCGCTCGCGCTCTCGCAACGCCCTCTTTATTATACATTCAATTATTAGGTGCTGCGCCTGACAAGCGCTATTGCATATTTATACCTACCGGGGAATAACGGGGGCCGAGGGAGGTGGGGGGAGGGAGAAGCGAGGGAAGAAGCACGGCGAGAAGAAGAGAGAGGAGAGTTTAAGAGCCGCAGGCTCACTTTTTTTTCTCCCCCCCTCCGGGAATTAAAAATACGTCAAAATCCGCCGGAGGGACTCCGACGGAGTTGACGAGCGAAACGCATTAGCCCCCTTTAATCCGACTGATTTTCCGCGCCGGGAGCTCGACGTTTCGGAGTTTGTTTTTATACTTACTTTCAACTTTTATCTTAATCTACTTTTTGAGCGATTTCATTTTTTATATAACACAATTTTACTTTGTCGACAGTTAATTAAAAGTTTATAAATTTAATCATTCCACGAAAAGATAAACATTCGCAGTCAGACAAAGGTTTCTAAATTTGAGTTTAATTAAAAATTGACGTCGGTTTCGAGTTGAGTTTAAACAACAAATACCTGGGAGACATCAAAAGAGCCTGGCAGCAGCAGCATCAGCAGCGTAATTTCCTTGAAATTCGATCTAAAAACAGAAAATTCCTCTCTCGCATCCGCATACCTCTATGCGAATTCTTCCGAAATCGTAGATTTCTATCTCCCCGCCAACTCGTTTTTCTCATTAGTGCCAATCTAAAGTTTCAGCCCGCACAAAGGAAAAGCTAGCCACTTTGTCCGGCGGGCGAATCGGCTCTCGAAAAAAGCTGTGCGCGCGCGTCGCTTTCTTCCAAAATTGCGCATTACGGATTAGCTTACCCGATGCGGCTAAAGGGGCGTCGCTCTTCAAAGAGGCGTCGTCCTATCAAGAGTATCGCGTGTCAAAGGAGAGGGACAATCCGCCGCCGGACATCGGCAGAGCGATCGAAACGGCCGATGGTTTTTTTTCTGTCGCTTTTTGTCCCGATCGCCGTGGGCGGTTGCGTTCCAAAGGCCGTGTGTCCACGTGTCTGCTGCTCCTTTTGACGCGCCTCGCGCTGTTTCATTGTGTCTGGCCTGGCGAGTTCGAGGGCTCGTCATGTGTCGGAACCTGTTAATGCGCCGGACGAGCGATGCGCCACTGAGCTTTTACATCGTGAAATATGCGCTCGGCGAGCAAAAGGAACGAGCCGGATGGACGGGAGGAAGGCGAGCCTTTGAAATACTAGATATTGACTGTACGGGAGGCTAATCAATTGTTGGAGGAGTGGAGTTTTCTTCTTCAACTTTGGCCGGACTTTCTTTTGTAGACGTTTTTTTCCTTTTTCGATTTTTCATTTTATTCAGATTATAAATTGTTTTACAAGTTTTAGAAGCTTCAACACGAGATACGGTACAAACAAACATTCAATAACGCATAAATCAGCCGCTGCATTAATCACACGCTAAATTTTAACTCAATAGTTACATAAAGTTAACTTTCATCATAACTAAGTATATATATCCGCAAAGCGGCAAATCAGGCAATACATTCCTTCTATTAGAATCCAGCGTCGAATCGCGCAAGCATTACCCTCCTCCATAAATCACGCAATAACCGAGAGCAATTAATTTTTATTGAATTAAAGGTACATAATGCAATCAGTGACGTTCGACACGTGTTTCAATCCCACCGATCCACCTCCGCTCCGCAGCTCTCTCTCTCTCTCTCTCTCTCTCTCTCTCTTCCCCCAGTCCCGCAGCGTCTCGGTTCGCGGCATTCATAATCAGCCATAAATTTCGGTCGCTCGCCTGAATAAGCTTGCCGACTAAAAAGCCGAGTATTTCTCAAGGGATTATATCGCGATGTAACAAAATATCAAGCCGTCGGCGCGCATTGTACTACCTCTCTCTCTCTCTCTCCCTCCTCGAAGTGAGTTTAACTCTTGCCGCACACGCATATTGTCAAGCCCGTATATCTACACGCATTCATCTACCTACGCGAGCTCGGCTCCGTCGACGCGCGAGATTAATGGCACACCTGCACGAGGGCGCGAACGCGCCTGAGAGACGGAGATATCCGAAGAGAGAGAGAGAGAGGTGGAGGGGGGCAGTTGGGAAAAGTCCATATTTTGCGGCGGATAGGCCGGGGCGCGAGCGCATGTAAATAGGAAAGCGGGGCGTATAAGGTGACGAATAAATCAAGGCGGCAGCCGCCGGCAGCACACAGAGCGCGCAGTAAGGACAAGATGCGCCGCGAGAGATATACGGAGCCGCAAAAGGCTAAAGGAATTGCGCGCTCATCTGCTAAAATATACATCTCTCGCGCGCGGCCTGAAAAATTGCGAGCGCTCGATCCGTTTCTCCGGCGCGGTGGGTTGCTCCGCTTTCCTTTTGCGATAGCGCGCCTTTATTGAAAACGAGATTTCCGCGTTCTCCGGAAGTCGAGTTGGGTAGGGCTAAAAATTTTAACGAGATTGCATTAAGGAGCGAGGCTGAATGATGTATGCTCGAATGCCGTGATTTATATCGATTGGACGGAAAGAACGATTTTTTTAAGCTTAATTTTTTGCACTGGAATCAGGTTCATTTGTCCAATTGACATTATTCACGAAATAGTTATAAAATAGGTTCTTCGATATTTTTCCAAGGCATTAATTCTCTTTCTCCAATTTGCTTCCTGCCGAAATCCGACACGCCACTATACAAAGAAATCGTCCTCCGAGCAGTCGAAAGGCTTAGAAAAACAAGAGCGACTTTCGAAAAGCCGAAGACACACGGAGCGTTTCGGAAGCGACAGGATCACGCGCACCTCGCTTAGGGTGATTGTGTGCGCGGGAGGCGCGATGTATTATGCCCCCGACAGACAGGCAGGCAGGCAGGCAGGTATAATATAGCATGCTTCGCACAGTTGTACGCGGCCGCGCGCGGCGGGGTATGATTGATGACAAGTCTTTCTCCGCTATGAATATAATATCGATCAATCACACTATTTACCGGACGAGAGCATAGGCCCACTCTATCATCCAGACAAGACCCCCAACTATCGAAGTCGTCCGATCCATTTTTCAGCGAAACATTCGCGATCGACTGTTCTCCGCGAGGCAGCTCTCTCTCTCTCTCTCTCTCTCTCTCTCACTCTTTGTGGCTTCTGTCTTTGGTTTGCTCCTTTCGAGGGCCCGAGGGGTGGCGGCCGCCCCGAATGATGATGCACGATCCACTCAGCTTTTGACAGCCGGCTGTTCTCGGTGATCGAGCGAGACGAGGCTGGGAGGAGAGAGATGGATCCCGGATTGAACTGATTTTATAACGACGTGAGAGTAATTTTTCACCTCGTGCCCACTGCTGGATACGAGAAAAATGATTGAGATCCTTTTTCAGAGACGCTCAGCTGCTTCCCTTTTATGCTCCTCGGCAGCTGATTAAAGATTTCGTTGGATTGATTTTTTTTCTTCCTCGAGGCGCGCGAGCGAATGCTTTTAAAGAAATTTCGCGTGACTGTTAATGAACTCTAAATGCATTCGCCGCCTTCGTAAAAAGAAAAACAAAACGAAGAATTTTAGGAGTAGCGGATGAACGACTCTCAATAATAAACTCGTAGTTAACTCCTCTGATAACGGGACAATTATCCCCGACTCTGCGCTCGGAGCACGCCTCGTTTCGCCTCGAGTGCTTTTTAAGACTTCTTCCTCCTCCTTCCCTCGGCCGCTTCCCCGACGATGTCCGGAGCTCTCAAAGCGGAATTCCGAACTGGCGGTAGAAGAGCGGAGGCGTGGCCGCCGAGGCGCGTTAACGACTCGACTCCGCTCGACCCGTCATCCGCGACGCGAAACCCGACGGCCGAGGCGTCGTCGCGAAGGAGGAAAAACGAGAATGGCGCGGGCCGCACGGATAATTGCAGTGTGTATTTTCGGGGCCGATCTCGAACGATTCCTCACTGACAAACCCGTTCTCCGCGGAGCGAGAAGAGATTAATCGCGTCTCCCGCGCGAATTAGCTGCTCATAAACATTCTTCGGTAGATCTTTGAGATTTATCGTGCCTGCAGGTTCATAAATATTTAGCCCCGCGAAGGTCTGGTTTAATAAATTAAGACATTCTTTTAGAGGATAAGCCGGGTCTTTTTTGATCTTCGATGATGCACGAGGCGGGCGAATGACTTGGAAAAAATTGCCGGGGCTTTATTTATGCAGATGGAGTGTGCAATAATGATAGCTTCGAGTGATTTTTGATAAATACTTTTTTACCCGAGGGGATACTACATCGGCTGCGTAATAAATTGACGTTTTTATTTTCAAAAGATCGATCATTTTTCCTGATTTAATAGACGTTGCTGAACTCGTAACATTCGAATCAATAAAAAGGCTCTAAAATACACGAGAGAGAGGCCGCGCTCTGTAAAAAGTAATATAATGAGAGTGAAAGATTCTTTAACGAAATTTATGAAGCGATAACATCGGAACGCGGTCGGAATCGCATTATTTAAGGCGATATTAAGGCCGCGAAAGTTCTAAACACCGAGGGATCTACCCAATAAAACCTTCAGAAACAAGCTGGCCCGTTCATTATACGTCGTGTATATAAGGTTTGCGAAAGGGCCGAATGATTTACACTTGGCTTGAAAAAGATGCTGTTATTGTCAGAGCGGAGATAAATGCTCGGCATAAAACATCGGCCGCTACTGTAATGCCCCCGAGGGAATTTGTAGGGCCTTTCAAGAACTACCACCGCGCACTTTTATCTCGGAACAATCGCATCCTTCCTCTCTCTCAGGCGCGAGAGTTCTCTTTCTCCGGGGCAAGGATCTCTGCCCGCTGTAGATCTTGTCACCGGTCGTCGCCGTCGTACGGTGCAGCGTTTTGCAACCCCCTCGGCTCTCTCTCGCGCGCACCTCTTCACTGTTTCCTGTCCGGCGACGGCGGCGGCGGCGGCGGCGCTGAGCTTATACATATATATATGTTTTTTGGGCCAACAAAAGGTCGTTAAAAATCCGTTAGATACGGCCGTCAGATAGGCTTGGTTACACGCGCGAAAGAGAACTCGCCGGGGCGCTCGCTCCTTTGTGCGTGATTTGAATGCAATCTGGGGGCTAATCTCCGATCAGTGTCGAGAGCGTAACGCGATCCGACGCGACGTGACGTGATCCGGACTCGATAGCCTCGAGCTGTACGCGCTGCGTGTGTGTGTGCGTGTGCGTGTGCGGCTGGTTGATGTATCCGAGCCGAGTTGACGCTTATGGGGAGAGACTCGCGCGCGAGTTACTCCCGCGGATTTGAGCGCGATGCTCGAGCTTGTAAAGCGCCGCTCGCACCTGCGACTCTATCGCCGGCCGGATCTACGAGTTCTCCTTTCTTTGCTGCGGTTGACGCGCCGTGCCGCCGCCGCCGCTGCTGCTGCTGCTGCTGCTACTGCGGCAGAGGGAGATCGCAATCGACTTAACCATCGACCGCCGCCGCTGTAATTGCAGATGTTGAGCGAATCGCCGGGGTGAAGTTGAGCGTTAATGAGACTGGCTGCGAAGATAGGCGCGAGGAAAAATTCTTGAAGAGGGTTACTTCGAGGAGGGCGCTGCTTTTTCGAGCTTCGATGGTTACTTAAAAGGCAAGGTGGAAGGTGATAATTTAAGCGAATTCATCATGTATAGTATAATTATATCAAAGTCCTAAGTTTTAACAAATAAATAATAAAAACGTTTCTCGCAAACGTTATATTAATTCAAAGTAAAAAAACTCGCACGTCTCTCAAAAGACGGAGGGTTCGAATCGGCAGCTCCCCCTTGCCCCGTTAACAACCTTGACAATAATATTTGAGCCGCACCGACAGCGTGAAACAGTCTGATTGGAAGCTAATAATCGGGCCGCTCCCCATTAAAGAAGCCTTCGGGCACACCATCGGCGTCGCTCTCGACGCTTCGGGCTCGAGTGCGTGTGGAGCCGGGGACAAAAAAGGAAATCCGACAAAGCCAATAGCGGGGTGGGCAACGGCGGGCATTGTTCGAGCGGCGCGTCAAGAGTCGCTCGCTCTCTCTCTCTCTCTCTCTCCCCGGGTGTACCCCACACGAGGGCATGTACACAGAGATCGCAAGTGCTCCTCGTCATTGTGACACTCGCGGGGCCCCGAAATGAACCAGTTGTCGGCGGCCTCCGCGTAACAGCTGCTCGAGCCGTGTAACCCACATACATCACTCGGCGTCATTGTTCGCCCGACGAGGGAGCTAACCATTATATCGGGCAGGTATGTAATATGCGGGGATGCACCTTCTCTCTCTCTCTCGCGCGCGCGCTTGGGGAAAGAGAGAGAGCGCGGTTGAACATATGTCAGCTGCGGCGTGAAGAGGCTGTCGCGAGATGAAAAAGACACGCCGTCGAGTTGATTTTTTCGAGATGAGCTGTTGCTATTGTCGATGGCGGGGAGTCGATTGTGGGACGGAGGGCGAGATGATTATGGACGTGGATTGATATGCGGTTTAGAGGTAGGTGCATCGCGCTCTTTTGGTAAACGGCGCCGAGTGAGTTTTTAATTCTTTGGCGGCGTCGCGTCGACTGTCGCGGACGTTATATAGTTACAATGACCATTTGATATATTATTTATATTTTTAGGAAGTAGTTAAGTTGCGATTGCCTATTTTCTAATGTAACAATGTACTTTGCAAAGCAGCCAAACGTTTTTGCATCACGATTTTTTTGAAAACGTGCAAGACACAAATATATGTTAAAATATTCGAAGCGTATAAAAAAAAGAGATAAGATTTTGCAGGGATCTTTTAGAAAGGCAGGACACTCGGGTACAAATGTATACAAGGATCTCGTTACGTGAGCTCGGATGCAAATGGTGGCAGGATGACTAGTCACATTTTGTCATTCAAGAGGCGTACGTCGCAGAAAAGAAATTTTATTCCCACAATATGAGCGCGGAGCTGCCTCTGGTGTGTGCGTGTGTGATGTGCGTGAAAAATTACGGGAGAATGATCGGGGCATTCTATAGCCGTTCGAATTGCCTCGCGCAGAAAAGGAAGCACTCGAGTGCAAAAGCAGATGGATCGAATAAGAAAGGGCTATTGTTATCCGCCTAATGACATTGTACATTGCGCGTTGATAACGTGCAGCGGCGTTCTTCGAAATTTAATTAATGAACGCAATATTACTCGGAACATTTTTGGGCTGAATAAAATTGATGCAGATAATAATTATATTGGGGTTCACGCACAGCATGACGACGAACTGAAGTTTTAAAGGGAACAAAAGTTTATACTTAAAGAAAAAAAAAAATATTTTCAATATCGTTATTTTTTTAAAGACAATTTGCGTAACAGAAACCACAATCTAAGAGATGCGCGCCCAGTGTTCAAATCCAGCTCCAAAATTCACAACGACCCCGTCCTCAGCTCCCACCAGATCTCCCAGTCCAAGTGAATACAAACTCCCATAATCGCGCCAATAACAATTCCGTCGAAAAAAAAGCCTCCACAGCAGCAGCGGCGAGGTTCGAAAATCCAAAGGACCACCTCGCAGTCCGCCGTTCGGCGGCCGCGGCGCTCGCACAAAGGCGCGTCTACCGCTTAATCCCCGTGAATCCCGGCCGGCCATATGTAAGGATTACCCTCGGCCTCGTCGTCCTCGGCAGTCGTGCGCCAAAGCCGCGGCCCATTAGCTCCGCCGCGCCGCGAGAGCGTACGTGCACGCCGAGGTAACGCAAGACTATTCTCTCTCCGCGCGCGCGGCGTTAACTGCGGGACAGCGGAGACCGGCGAGCTTAGAAGCGTTATCGGGGAGCTTGTCGGGGAAAGCGCGAGGAGTTAAGCCACCGAGCCCGCTTTACTTACCCGAGTGCATTGTAAGAGCAGTCGGGTTTATGTTCGCGAATTAGGTGGCCCTGTTTGCTTTTTTTTTTTTAACGCCACGGCCGTTAAGGAGGGATGGGTCGCCGGGAAATTTCGGGCGGAGATTGGAACGGATTACTGAAAATTGAAGGTATCGCGGATGAATGTTTAAAAAGTTTAGTTAATTTTTTGAGTCAGCAATCAAAGTTTATCGTACTTGTGGAATTGAAACGTTTCTCCATTTCGCAAATTTGTATTAGCGACAGGAAACACGCGGGAATTGTAATTACGGCTCAGCAGTTACGCAGGATTAATGAGAATAACGGAGATAAATGGAGAGAATAGGATACTGAAGCTCGAATCTCCCATTGTGGTGGAACTTTAATCGACTGCAGCTCGATCGAATGAAGTTCTATTAGGCGACGTTCAATCTTATCCTCTTTTGCACGCATCGGTACGGCATTATACGTGATAGACAATAGATGGGTTTAATGTCTTTTAGAGCAAATATTTCAGTTCAGGGCTTTCACATTGTGAGAAGCTAAATTACATTCGCTTGCTTTTTTTTTACAACAAACAGGGCCTTTCGAACAAAGTTACAAAATAGTTCGTTTCAATACAAGAAAGAATAGCAAACCCGAGAGCCGAAGGTTGAAAACCTCGTTCGAAGCGCGGTCGTACAAAGAGAAAAAAAAAATCCGTCCCCGACTCGCGAAACGTCCAGCCGGGCAGATATATATATATATTTATATACGCGCGATGCGTTAATTTGATTTTCCTCCGCGCGTTTCGCTTTTCGAGGACTTGGCGGCCGTCGAGAGTAGAGGCGAGGCGTATCCGTGCCTGCGGGACGAGCGAGAGCGAACGAACGGACGGTGACGGGAGTACGGAAGGCCGCGCGGAGGGGGGGGGGCAGGAGGGCCGAGGCAATTTATCAATCCACGAGCGAGAGAACGACTTCTGGCCAGGCGGGTAATTTAACAAGATTGATGCGAAGCCGACATGCCACAGTTCGGTGGAAGAGCTAAACCCGCCGCCGCCGCCGCCGCGGAGAAAGAGGGAGAGCAGCAGCGACTGGTTATTAGGAGGCCTCATCACGCAGCGGCGCTCGAAATCACGCGCACGACTTTCACGGCTCCCAGCGCTAACGAGCGCCGATGATGAAAAGCGGAATTTTTTTTTTTCTTTTCTCAAAGGGGAGAATTGAATTTTTATGAGGAGAGAGAGAGTGGGGGCTTCTATTTTTGGGAGTTTGATTCGAGACTGCCGTAAGTTTGCTGAAAGGACCCCGAGGTATTAATCTTGAGCGTTGACAAGTGTGCGTAACGAAGAGTTATGGGCTTTTTAAGTTCAGGTGATTGTTGATACGAAAATGTTTTCTAAGTATAACAATCACGGCTTTTTCAGACTCGTTAAGGATTTCTAAGATGTATTTTTGGTGGCTGTCAAATGCTTCATTCATAATGTTATCGTATACAAATTTTTGTTTGACAAATTGTTTTTCAGTTGTACGTTAAACAAGAAAGCAATTGTAAACGTATTTTCATCTTTCAAATCGTAATAGTACAAGATAAATAATCTGACCGAAAGCCGCCGTTGGAAGTGACAAAATGATTTGGTGAAAACTGATTCCACCAAATATATCATTGACAATGAATCTTCTCGGTGACTGTAGATGAATGCACGTGATAAATGTGTAGTATTTTTCAAAATTTCCTGATTACCCAGAGATACACGCGGAATCAACTGTTTTGATTGATGGTGCATTAAAGCTTGTATGCAGATTTGAGTACATCGAGATCAGAGCGACTGTGATTTCATCAATCTTTCGACGAAGATGGATTGAATAAAATGAATCACTGTTGGAGTGCGGGCTGACAAAATGTCAGAAAGCAAAGGTTTTCAATAAAATTTCCAAAATACTTAAAATATTAAAAGATGATAATCGGATTTTAATTCAGTTCCAACTTTACTGCATAAGTACAAAAGTACCCCTAATCGCGAGCTCCGACACATCCAAGCCCTCCTATTTACCCTCTTCCCCGTGAAAACACGCCGCGAGCCAGGCCGGCAATCGAGGTGGAAGACGCTCGGCTCACGCGACGGCGGGTTATATCCCTCCCTCCCCGGGCCGTATATTACCGGTCGGGAAGCAGAAAGCGAGTGGAAGAAGAAGAAGAAGCGCTCCGCCCGAGGCGCCAGTGCATCACCGCTCCGCGCGCGCCCGGCGTGTTACACCTCAAACGCGTTCAGGAAATTGGCCGCGATATCGACGCCAATTTATCGGCGAGCGCGCTCACGTCTAACCCGGCCCCCTTCCCCCCCGACGACAGCCGATGACTCGACCCGCGAGCTTCCCCCTGGAATTTGAATAATTCCGCCGTTTCCAGGCGGACTAGTATTATAGGAAGCGGCCGTAATGGCGGCTACTTATGTTGCCGGGCGCGAAAGAGCTGCGCGAAACGAGAAAAGAGAGAGAGAGAGAGGCGTCGCGGATATAAGCGAAACCCATACGGCCGCCTGCTTCGAAGGATGTTTATGGCCGGGGCTCTCGGTTTTTAACGAGATGGAGACGCGCCGCTTTGAAGGAGCGTTTAGTTTTAGTGCTTTGTGGCTTGATACACTCCGAGTTTTGTTGCTTTTCGGAAATTTAACGTTGAATATGGGAAAGTTAACGGTGTATAGAAATTGATTAGTCACTGAATAAGTACGGCTGTAATTCATTCTTTCTAAATTCTTATTACGCCGCGCGGACGTTAACTCCGCGTAATATTTACTTTTGATTACGCGTCGTGTAAATATTTCTCGCGAATAGTCACTTTCTTGGGCAATCTTCAAATTTTTTCTCACGTTTTTCAATTAAATACTTTTCGATATCTCGTATCATTAATCAGCTTTAAGCAATTTGTTTGCGTAACTCACTTGAAATTTATTGGCCCCGATAAAAATGACAGATGTATATTGCCTTTAACAGCGAAGGCGAATTACACAATATGTTTACACGAGTAACATACAATTAAAAGCCGCGAAGAAAACTCACCCGGTCGAAATCTTTTTTCCCCGCTGAATTTATCGGCCGAGTCCAGCCTCGTCGTCCGTGATTTTGCGAAAGATCAACTTAGAGGAGAGAGATACGGTAATACGTTAATCCGCCGAGGGAAAAGGCATAAATTTATTCCGCGCGCCGCCGTGGAAGCCGCAGGCCAAGTGGCGCGACAGCGGACGTGGAAACTGTTATTTCGTTACGGCGAATTTACGCCGGGTGGGCGCCCCGCGCCGCGCTATCTAAACCGCGATAAGTTAAAAAATTTACGACTCGCCTCGGTAAATCATAGCGCGCGCGCGCGCCCACTTTTTCCGCGCGCGGTGCGGGCTCCTCTGCGCGCTTTTCCAGGGTTTTAACGCCGGAGCCAGGGAGCAAATATTTTCCGCGGCATCTGGGAAACGTCCGCGTATTAAGGCAATAAAACAACGGCACTGTTTCGACTTCAATCACGGCCCGCGAGAGAGCTTTTTCAAAAGGGCGTCGTATTTTTTCTTTATTCGGGAAAGCGGAGAGAATGGCAAATACTGCCCGGAATTTACGGCCTCTCCGGCGTTCTTGCATTATGCAATAGAAAAAAAGGCAAAAGAACCTTTTTTTTCGGTTAAAAAGTAAACTCGTTTTTTTTTTTTTTTTTTTTTTTGAAAAAACAATGGGTAAAACGACAATAATTTATTGCTGGTTTCTTCTGTGCTTTCGGCACCTGAAGTCAGTCGTTACATATCTACCGGCGTCGAAAATTAGTTCCCCGTCCATTTACAAATCACCGGAATGATCCGGCCGAGAGTAAACGAAATAATAATCCTCGACGCAAAGAGCTAATTTCCCGTCTCCAGGAAAGGAGATAGGCATCAAAGAAAAAGCTCGCTCTCGGCTCGGGGCGCAACCCTCGTAACTTCGGACGGCCGACGGAATAGTCGAGCGCGGGCAGGCATTATGCCTGAAAAATACAGTACTCGAGGCGTTAAAGGCCCTCGGCTAAATTCTTTGCCGCTTGTCGACGACGTGTCAAAAACTGGCCGGCTCTCTTTGTCTACCTCGCAATTTCGTTATCGGCCCTCTCTCTCCGTTTTTCGCCCTTTAATCTTCCTTTATTTTGCACCCGCGGAGCGCCGCGCGGCGCAACCCTCGTCGTTACGGCGCAGCCGCCTCGTCGTAATTTAGCCGCGAGCGTTTATAGCATTGTTGTGAGCGCGAGAGAGCCCCGTCGTCTTATAAAACCAATTTCGCGGGTATTATGCAAGCTGTCAGTCCCATAGTTAAGTTATGGCTATAGCAGCGCCCGCAGCGCAAACATGCATTACCTTATACACTCTCCTTCTCTCTCTCTCTCTCGGCTTCTCCTTATTTGCGTTCAGCAGAAAATAACGCGGGACTCTCGAGTGCCGTGGAAGCGACTTCTCATTTTAATTTCGAATTAATCGCTCGGGATTCTCCGGAGCTATTTTTCTCTCTTCCTCGTGCGGCTTTTCTTCTCTTCCCCGCGCGCCTCCGCCTCTTTTTTTCTCTTCGCGCAGATCCTATCGCGCGGGATATATTTTTTTCGCTCCGCTCGCCGGAGTGTTTAAGAGCGTTGGCCGCCGCGCGCCTCTCCTTTTTGCGAGGGGGAGGGGTCGAGTTACATTAATAGCCTATCTATTTTAATTTTAAATCCGCGATAGGCACTTGAAATACGCAGTACGGATAATGGCGCGAGGGGAGGAAGGAAAAACGAGCGCCCCGGCTGTATAATGTACGTGGGAGGCTTAAAATTTTAAAATTTATCGCTACATGTAGACACTTGTCGCTTCGGATGAGGGTAGACTTAATTTTTATTAAGGGGGCATTATTTTTTATGCGCATAATGCTGATGCCGAAGCGATTTCTCCTCAAGTCCGCGTAAAATATGCTCTCGTGATTGTACTCGGTACAATCTGGAAAGCTTATTACGGGGGGGGGGGGGGGGTATAATTTAGTTTTATAACATCAGACAACAATTTTACACGACAGCGTGATTAAAGCATCGTAAAGAGTCGAATAAAGGGCTTTAAATGAAAGCATTAGAAGGTTAATAACAGGCAAATAATGAATAAAGCATGAAGCACGCGAAGGAGAAAAATTGCGTGTTTGTAAAAATAAGAATTGCGTTTTAAAATTTTAATATACTTTTCGTTCCGACTTTTTCAAGCGCCGAGACTCGTTATCGAGCGTAAAATGAAAATTCTCAAACTGATTTATCCGGCAAAAATCCTGCCTACACGATCCGTCACGTCCCGAATTCCCGACGGTGGAGCTCGGCGGCGGCGGCTCCAAAAAAAAAAAAAAAAAAAACAGCGAGCCGATTCGGAGGCAGCTTCCCGGCCGTTTCCCCGCAGCCGCGAGCCGCACGTACGGTGCGCCGCGGTCCCCTTTTTCTCGGTTTCCGACTTTCGAAATATTCGCCGGGCCGCGGCGCACTCTTGTATATATACGTATATGCAGCAGTGCGTACGTGTCGTGCGGCCAGAACTCGCGAGTATAACGAACGGCGCGGCCGGCAGCGGCGGCGGCGGCGGCGCGATATCAAAAGGTAATTAATCGCGCTCGCCGGCCCGGGTAATGCGTGCATGCGTGCGCCTGCTCTCGTTGCAGCTACCGAGAGCGAGAGAGAGACGTATAAATCTCAGGGGCCATTAAAAGGAGCCCGCCGGAGGAGTTTTATTGGCCGATCCGCTTGTTTACGTACTGCCACCCAGCCTTCGGTCTCTCTTTCTCTCTCTCTCTCTCCTTCCGATCGATATGAATCTGCTCTCCGCCGGCTTCGATTCGCGGGGAATCGAACGGTTAGACGGAGCTTAGTCCCGGGCGCAGGAAATATATCGCGCGCGGCAAACCCGACTTCTGATCCATCGCGTGCGCTCTAATTACGCGATGCCTTTTATAAATTAGCGCCGCGCGGCCGCGGCCAGTCCGCGTGCTTTATGGTGGCGCTCGGCGCGCGCGGCGGTTCGATATAAATTTCCCGTGGAATAATTACGGAGCCGCCGAGTGCCGGGGCTGAGTGGATTAAATGATTTCTCGGAAGCGCGAGGGGGATGATGACGCGAGGCTATTGATGCGAGTTAAATGCGCGACGTAAATATTGTAGCGTGTGGAAGTTATCGGCGCGAGGGGCCGATGAAGAATTCATGTCTGCTTCGAGATTTTTCTGGAGCACGGCTCAACTAGTACAGGCCTCAATTATTCACGGCCTTAGCAGCCTCATTATTAAGTAAGGTGGTTAGACCGCGATGGATCTTTGTATGAGACTTGGTTGCTCGGTTTTGATTGTTAAATTTTTTCAGTATCGCCGATAAATTATTAATCGAAGCTATATCGACAGAATAAAAGTGTTAAATTTTATTTTGAGCTTTCTTAGCAGTACAGCGAGAATATCTAAAATTAACCGATCAAACAATTCACGATTGTTTCATTAAGTTGTCACGCAATGAACGATAATTAAGCCAATTATTATTTACATACAAATTACTTCTCACATTTGAAGTGCATTAAAGTTAATAATAGTCTATAAGTAGCCCCTTCAATTCCTAGAATCAGCTCTGTACATTTAATGACCCTCCAAAGTTGTGAAAACTCAAAAGCCATAATTACACCGGTCGTCTAAAAAAGCGACACGACGATCGCTCGCCGGAAAAGGCGCGCGATATAGTCATCCACTGCCTGCTGGATTACCGCGTCGGTCAATTTTCCCATAAAACTCGCTCGGACAAGAATCGCGTGCCTCGTCCTTGCT
The DNA here is from genome assembly GCA_035582975.1 of Ormyrus labotus. Classification (NCBI taxonomy): domain Eukaryota; kingdom Metazoa; phylum Arthropoda; class Insecta; order Hymenoptera; family Ormyridae; genus Ormyrus; species Ormyrus labotus. The sequence goes on along the minus strand of JAWWEO010000021.1, from coordinate 15,875,620 downwards.
CGGCTGCTTCTACATCGATTCTCCTCCCCGGGGTCTTCCCCGGCATACCAGATAGAGTCGAGCAGTTCGCGGCGGTATAGAAATATACGGGCGCTATATCCGGAATTTCGTTCCAGGACGTTAAGACACTAGATTCTACTTTATCGGCGGGCGTAATGGTTATATAGCTGTTAAACTCGGCCCTTATACAACTTTTCCAATCTTATCTTCGCTTAAGGGGGCTCTCTTCCTCTCCTTTCTCCGAGGGGAAGCTGCGCGTAAAGGAAAAGAGCTCGGCTTCAAGGGGTGGAGAGAGAGAGAGAGAGAGAGAGGAAGAGCGAACGAAAGGATTTAGTCGAGCTAAACTGCACGCGAGTCCAGTCGTCGTTTCCCCCGAGAGGGAGAGAGAGAAAAAAACCGAGAGATTTGTAAGGGGCAGCGGAGATCGCTGACTCCTGTAAAGCGCTTTTCAGTCCCTTCTCGGAGCGCTTTTTTCGATCGCCTCCTCTTGAGCTCCCAGCGAGCGCGCGAGAGAGTCGTGCGACCGCATTGATACGTGCTCGGCATTTACACGCGTTTATGCTGGGCTCTGTGATCCTGGCCAGATGAGATTAGAAGGCTCGTCGGACAGCGTAGGAGGCGATTTCCAATCGATGTTGAGAGCGCGGCCCCGCGCCAATTTTCTCGGAAAATCGCTGCAATTCAGATTTGTATGGCTTAATGTGATGGCTCGGCCGAACGGGCGATTGGGAGTCCGGCAGATTTTTGTCCGACGAATGTGAATTTTTATGGGTTCGACAATTTTTCCATTCGCGAGAGAACGCGTCTAAAACATCTCGGTTAATAATGTAATGTTTAAAAACTTCCTTTAACTATTTATTTTAAAACTTAATTTATAAACGTAGTCTTTAAAATTGAAGCGTGATCTATTTTGGCGCCCATTTTGTACAGACCAATCAAATTAGTCGACAGTAATTAGTAAATAGTCAAAACAGTCTTATTGTGCGGCATGCCGATTGCCGCTAAAAAGTATATGACTCCCTTGATGCCGTCAGACTTATACTTCTTTGCTTTCTGCCTAAGATTTTACGAGAAGAAGAATGCATGTATAAGCAATGTATTGCAAGAACATCATCTTACAAGTACTCGTGCTCTTAACCGTATTTAGACGGGATTCAAATGTTATCATTCGACTGAGGTGACCATGCTAAGACTTCCTAACGACATTAGATAAGTCATTAACAGAAAGCATTGTTTATTCATAAAAAAAATTATCGAAATTGCAACATTCAGCTATTTATCTTTACATCATTAACTTATCATTCCGTTCGCGGGTCTACGAATAGCTTATTCCTTTGTTCGAATTTCCGGAGCACATCAGTAGAAAGTCCTCTTGATTTCCGATTGAGCCAACGATTCAGCGATCGCGTGTTCTTGTTAGATAAAGGCGAACGACACGGCCGTTATCAATCCCATCGAGGGCGACTGACCAGCTTCAACAAAGGCACCTTATAAGATAATCCGACCGAAGGGAACTCGACGGTGGTCAATTGTATTTTATTGTTACGAGATATAGGGTCAGGATAGGATTCAAGGAGCTTTGATTCGCCCGCTTTTATTTATCAAACGTTCAAGCAAGAATTCATTTATTACAGTAATAAGCACCAGAAATGTTCCTTCTCCATTTGAAGAGATTAACTTGCACTTCGGCCGTAATTCAATGAGCAAAACTGCAGATCGGCTTACTTGACACGCTCAGGACAGGCGTCCTCCGGCGGCCGCTGCGTTAATGGGGTGAAAATCACTTAGTCGCTCTCGTGATATTCCGCGTTATTCAATGCTCGAGCTGCTCGGGCCATAATAACAACATCAGCGCTCTCGGGGTGGATCTCTCTCTCTCTCTGGCCGGTGGCAAAGCTCGGATAGGGAGAGCCGCTCGAGCTGACGTCGGCGCAAAGATTTACGGTCACGGCTCGGAGCATACATCCTGTATGAATGGCGGACAGCTTGCAATAATTCAACTCTGCGGCCACACCTCGGGGCACTTCCCGTCCAAAGCGCCCGAGCGCGCCCGCCGTACGTGCGAGAGTCGACGAGTTTCCGGTAACTGCGTGCCCGTCTCCTCTCTAATTCACTCTCTCTCTCTCTCTCTCCTCGAGCCGCCGATCCATAATTCTCGGCCCTTTTTCTGCGCAACCCTTCGGACGTGCGCCGCGTCGGGGAAAAGCCGCACGTCGGTTCTCGTGTATTTACCCGCCCTGCGTTTCGGGGGTTAATTGAGAGCGCGCCCGGCTGATTTCGTCGATCCCCGCGCGTCTTTCTGGCTTGCGGTTGATTTGAGAAACGGAGGGCAGGCCAGTCGAGTTAAGATAATCGCTTTAGATCGCGGAGAGAATAAAAAATGATTTATCTTGAATTTAAAAAAAAAAAAAAAAAAAAAACGTTACCCAATAAAGCTTGCGTTCGATATTTCAATACTAACCTCATCAATAAAAGTTTTGACTCTCATAAATTGCACGTTAGAGCCAGTCGTTCCTATGTAACCATCCGACAATACATATTTTACCCGTCCTGAAAGCCGCACTAAAACTCCGCGAAGCACGAAAGGATCGCCGATAAATTTGTCAAGCCCCGATGAATTTAGATCGACGACTTTCCCGCAAGTACACGATCGTGTTCGCTTCATGAAGAAAAGGGCTCGGCTTATATATATATATATATATATGTATATACGAAAAAGAAATCTCGAAGCTCAGCTGTCCCACGCAGGAGGTCGTTTGCTTCAGGCCGGACTAAGGACGTGTACACACGTAGACTGCTTCCTCCGCCGGCGGAGCGCAAAATTTAGAGCTGCGAAAAGAGCTCGGCGAAGGAGCGAAGAAGGCAAAGAAGAAGTAGCGTCGGCAGCGGCGGCGGCGGCGGCGGCGGCAACCGGCTGATATATCGGTCGCACACATTGCACTGGATGGAACGCAATATGTCGGCCGGGAAAGGCAATAACCATTAGGTCCCGAGAAAACTACCCCATTTCAAACGACACGAACGGTCGAATATCAGAAAATTTATATCCAAGGAGAGAGCGCAGAAGTGCGCCGCGCGAGGAGAGCAGCCAGTGCGGGTTATAAACGCCCCGGAAAAAAGAGAGAGAGAGAGAGGGAGGGAATCGTGTACACGATATCCCCGTTATGAACGTCTCGAGCCCGGGACTTCCGTCCTCGAGCCCTTTTGTGTAACTTCGTAAATTTCGCTCTCGCGAGAGAGAGAGAGAGAGAGAGAGAGAGAGAGAGAGAGAGAGAGAGAGAGAGAGAGAGAGAGAGAGAGAGAG